>JAHTLZ010000379.1:17981104-18005114 GCA_023846285.1 Phrynocephalus versicolor | reverse complement strand
TTATTATTATTATTATTATTATTATTATTATTATTATTATTATTATTTGCATTGGTGAAGGCAGGGCAGTTTGACCGGCCTTCCAGGATGGCCTCTACCCACATCAAAGCAGTCTTAGGTAACAGACCAACCTCCTGGGTCTCAAAGCTGTCTTCTGCCATCTGCACTTCCACTAACTTCCTAAGTTTCTGGCTGTCCCAGTCTTCTGCCGTGTGAGCTTCTGGCCTTCCTCAGCCTTCTGTTTTGTTCCTCCTCCTTTCATTTCATGTTCAGAGAAGAGGATGCCAGATTTCCTGGAATGCATTCGGTGTGCTTCTGAGGATTTAGAGAGGCTTCACTGAGAAGGAAGCCCTCTGTTTGACCAAAGCCTGGGATGTGTAATATTGGGAGGGCAAAGTTGGCGACAGAAGTCAGCTGAGCCACCTGCTGGGGAAGATGAAAAAAAAGGCAGTTAGTGCTGGCTTGCAAGAAATATTTAGAGCAGTGGTTCTCAACCTGTGGGTCCCCAGATGTTCCTGGACTGCACCTCCCAGAAATCCCTTCCATCACAGCGAGTGGTAGAGGCTTCTGGGAGTTGCAGTCCAGGAACATCTGGGGACCCACAGGTTGAGAACCACTGCTTTAGAGCATACCTTTGTGCCTGCATGAGGTCATCAATGAGTCACAGAACTGCTGGTGCCAAATGGCTATCATTTCTATACTGAAGGCACAACATTGTGCAACTGCCCCTCATTATCTGTGCTGCGTCTTCATCAGCGGAGCTCGTAAACATTGCCTTTTTCAACTCCAGCTCTTGAAAACCTCAAACCACCAGGGCCTGTAGCTTTTCTGTTACCAAAGGCTAAATAGCAGATTATGAACAGTTTAATCTCCAAAATTAACTTTTCCAAGCTCTGATATGGTCAGTTCTATGGTATGCGTACAACCATCTGTCAACTAAATCCATATGACAGTTCCCTACAAAGGGTGACTGCGCTACCAATCCTTCTTCTTTCAACTGGCAAACTCCATAATAGTTGTTTAACTGCAGTTTTAGAACCAAACATACTTGATGGACCGTATCTGTATTTCCATCCCAGTGGAGTTGTATGACATGTACGAGCTCTGCTTTGGATGACATTCTAGCAATCGTCTTTCTTTCAGGTGCATTTCCAGCTCAAACAGACCACTGTGGACAACCGTCCTAGAAGAAAGGCTTCAGAAAAAAGTCCCGCCAATAAAGGTCTGCATAAGAAAGTAGTGCCACGGGCTGCCCAGTGGGAGATGCTGCGGTGAAGACAGATCTCAAAGAGATGAAAGCTGCCGGAATCATGTGTAACGGGAGAAAATGATAGTAGGCAAATGAACTTGAACTTTCTAAGAGGCATCCACACCCTCCCTTGATCCCCCACAAACATGAAACAAGTCTAGATCAGACGTGACCTTTGTTTATTAAATCTAATATTTAACTTCAAAACAGACTTGAAGATTCTTTTCAAATGAGATTGTCACTAGATCTGTCTATTTTATTGTCTCCCAACAGGTCCTTGGCTTGGAAATGTCTTGCTCACTCTACTTTTTCTGTGACATTCTGTCTTTGAGGTGACTCTCCCCTACTACCTCTGGTTTAAATAAAATAAAAAATCCTAGCAGCCGACACCTACTGTAAAAAGAATTTCTTTCTTGGCCATCTGCAGTGTACGATCTACTGTTTCCCATACCTCCTGAGCAAGGGATATGGGGGACTACAGGGAGAAGGCAGAATTGCCCCATGCCAGCAGAACAAACGCACTGGGTGCTGGTCACCACGGATTCATAGCTTTGCCACAATTGATCTATGGCCATAAAGTGGTTTTTAGAACACATGAAAGGCTGTGTGCAGGTGCGCTCATGTATGTGTCTATGAGTGATGCATGAAATCTGACATTAGCTATTAAATTTAGTTGGTGGGGAATTATGTTCCTACACCCTTTTCCAGTTTGGAAGTTACTTAAAAATGGTCTTTTCTTATAATTGGTTGTTGTTGTTGCTGCTAATGCATGAGTCTCAAAGGTTGCTGCCCCAAATGTTTTCTTAGCATTTTGTACTGGGCTGAGTTGCAGCTATTTTATATTTTCTTACTGAAGCAGCCTGAGTATACAACTTACTGAGAAATAAATCATGCCAATCTCAAAGTAAACATACTTAGGATGGGTTTGTAAAGCTTACTGACTATCGCATTTCTCAAACTCAATACAGCTCCATTAGTTACTGCCTTTGAAGACAGACATACAATCTCTGGAGCAGTGGGGATGATTTAAAAGCACTCTATATCCTACTCAGACACACAATTTCTTCTTTGGCATGGCATTTGAAAAATCCCAGTTTGCAGCCACTGAATTTACATTAACTTGAATGTAGAAACAAACATTTGTGGACAGTACTGTCTAGCTAATACCTGAGATGATACTAACATACTGCTCCATACTACATATCATTTGTTCTTAAAATAACTTCAGAACTCGATTTTTAAAAAAATAAGGATGAATGTATGTCAAATGAACATACAACTGACTGGCTACCCTACCTGAAGCATGGGAGAAAAGGTCAGATTGACAGCTGAAACAGAATCCAACTTGCTCACATATCTGTCTGTCAAACCCATCAAGTTAGGCTCACATCACATCCTTCCTTATGTCTATATTTTAAAATACAGTACAGTATGTGTTTCTCTTCCTGAGGTGTTTTGAATCGTGGCTTTCAAATAGACCTCCTTGAGATGTCTTGAAATGCCCTTATCCTGGGTCATCCATGTTTTCCTGAAGAAAATAGTCTTGAATGAAGTCCCTACTTCCATTTCTCTGAAAAGAAGTTGTAAGGCTAGTATTCAACAGTCTGGAACTTGTCAACAAACCAGAGAAAAACAACCTCCCTGACATTCTCATGCAAATAGCATGAAAGGAAGTTGCAGAGAAGTTCTGGACAGTCTCTGCCTTGGAAACACAGTGCCTGAGTTTACAATAATGGCTGTTTAACACCATGGACAGCTTAACAGCAACATCCCTTTAATACTATGCAGGGCTGCAAATCCCCTTCTTGGATCAATCAGATGATAACTTGTATAGCAATGTTGCTGCTTAACTGTGTTTGTGCAGAAATTTAGAGATGGTAGTGGGGCGAAAGGAGACAGATCTTTGGATGTTAGGCAGAATCTCGTGCAGATAAAAGGAACGTTAAGGTTTTTTTTCATTCCAGACACTAAGTACACTCCAAGAGGCAAGCAAAATAATATTTCTGGACTAAAACTTCAATAATACTCTGATCAGCATAGTAAATCTCCAGGCTGTCAGGGTTATTTTACGACTTGTAAACTGAAAAAATAACTTCACCCAGCTATGTTGCAGGGAGGTGAAAAATTACCATATATATATATAGTGATTTAATATTTTCCTTCTTGTTTTTTTATGTGAAAAACAAGTTTCCAATAAAATCTGGGAAAATACAGGCAGATTATAGTTGATGTAGATAAGAAATAAAATTCTGCAAAGGGAGATTGCTAGGTTTAAAATGTAAATCTATGTTGCCCTCTTCTGGCCACTGGAGAACATTGTTATGTTGGGGGAGGCAGCTTCCACTCAGTCATCATCATCACCATCTACAGCAGAAGTGGGTAACTCTTGGCCCTCCAGATGCTTTGCGCTTCAGCTCCCAGAATTCCAAGCCTATAATACTGCCAATGATACAAGACTGTGTGATACATACACACATACACACACACACACACACACACACAAAAAAAAAACTCTGCTCAGATTTCCAGATGTCCAAGACATCTGGAGAACTGAAAGTTCCCACCCCTGACCTACAGAAACAAAACAACAATACAATCCCTATGATGTGGATTATAGTATCATCAGCTGTAAATACTAACTTCCTTAGATTGGTTTAGGTATGGTAGTAATTCACAATGATCTATCATGTTGAGCTAAGCATGTTGACAGAAATCTCATCTGTCAGGCCTCTACCATTAATACTCCTCCTATATATACCATTATATTCTATGCTTTTTCTATCTTTATCACTTTTAACGTGCAAAGTACTTGATATTCTGTAGTATATCTGCTGAATTCACAACCATGTTATGATGTATAGGCTCTTATTAGTCTCATTTTGCAGCCATGGAACTGAGTCTGAAAGACGGTGACTTGCCTTAGTTCACTGTGTATCTGTGGCATAAAACACTGGACCACTATGGCTTTCATATGAATACTGTACAGTGCATACTTTCCTTTTAAAATTATATCCCAGCTCCTAAACCCTTTGGGATGAATTCTGAATTACCTTCCTCTTCCACTTGCCTCAAAATTTCCAAACAGAATATCCTGAAAATTTTCCTAATTTACTTCCAAATACTGCTTGGAAAATATGTGCATGAAGAACAGAAGTAACGCAGAAGATTTGGGAGCCAATTTAGTCTGGAGATGTTTTACCAGACACTCAGGTAATTGCTTTGACAAAGGATTCTTATGCCACAGTGCTTTGTCCTGCTTTGCTCCATACTTATCTTTTAATGGTTTCAAAGAAGGGGAAAACAGGCATAAACATTTACAATGAGCACATATTGTGCATAATTATACACTGGATACACTATGTCTGCATTCAGAAGAAGAAACACCATAATTTATTCCCACAGTAAGTTGGACATCTGCCTGTGGCCTTCTCTTTCTCTCACATCCTCCTCCTAAATTATTTAAAGTAAGTAAAAACTGCTTACTGGAAGAAAGTGTAATTCAGGTCCACACATCGCACAACACCAGGAAAGTTTAGTGCGAAACAGACCTGGGTGAGAGTGGAACAATAGGATAGAACTTAGACAACCTAATGATGTTGTTTCAATGTATCTTGTGTTGAAATTTTCCAAGGTGTAGATATTGAACTGAAGGTTGCAGCCCATTCCAATTCATTTTCCCAGTGTACAAAACTGGAAGAAAGGGGATTTGCAGAAGGGGGAGGGACTGTCTTTGAACCTCTGCCATACAGCAGATGTGGGCAGCTGAAGGCCTTCCAGATGTTGTGGAGATGCAATATCCAAGAACTCTAATAAGCATACCCAATGATTAGTTAGCTTAAAAACACATTTAAAAATAACTACACAAGTTGAAATCTATTTGAACATTTCAGGAGAATTTACATAAGTAGAAGGCAGCTTTACATATTTTGGTCGTAATTAGCTTCCTAAATGAGCAGCCTAGATGCTATGAGCACATCCAATCTTACTTGATCTCGGAAGCTAAGCAGGGTCAGACATGGCTAGCACTTGGATGGGCGACCACCAGAGACAGCAGTGAGCATGTGGGATGGGTAGCTGTTTTGTGGGTGAGATGTTCCACCAGATATCAAGGCCCTAAACCATTATAGGCTTTGGAGGTTATTATGACCACACCTTAAATTGAGCACAGACACTGACAGGGAACCATTGAAGTCATGCCAACTCTGGGGATAAGGGCTCATACTTGCTGGTGCCTGTAATCAGTCTAGCTGCCACATTACGGACATGCTGAAGTTTCCGTACTGACTTCAAGGGCAACCCTACATGGAAAGTGTTACAGTAGTTTACTTTAGAGGTTATCAATGCATGAACCAGTGTTATGAATTTCTTATTCTCAAATATATATTTATTGATTTGCTTGATTTAACATTCCACTCTTTGCCCATACTCAAGGCAGCTCACATGACTGAACAAAATAGAATGAACGCACAGTCCAAAATCAAATGCCGAACTGCACTTTGGATTAAAATATATAGAATTGAATCAATTTAAAACACAATAGGGAGGAAAAATAAAGCATCCATGGGATAATCTGGCTATCAGCATACGGATTAGAAATCAGCCTGCACAGCTCTGTCACAATGTTGTACTTCCTGTAATGGTATTTCTCTTCCTCTTTTCTATTCATGCTATATGGTATCCTTGCTGCCATATATTTTTCTCCTTCATTACTCAGATCTCAGATCGACTTGTTCTGAATTACGCATGCACGGAAGCACAGTAATAATCACAAAAATTATGGGCAATTGTTGGGAGTAAGCTCATCAAACCCAGTAGCCCAAATGCCAATGGTAACCAGAGTATAACCAATGGATCAGTGAAAATCACACAAGATGAGACTAACTAATGGGCAGCGTGGTTTATTTCTGAGTAATGCTTTGGGTATCACTGAGCAGCAGTAATTATTTCCTTCCTAGAGTTCTCCATAAACGCACACGGCAGTTTCATATTACAGTCCATGGCGAGGCAACAGGGGAGAATCTTGCGGAAGCCCACTGGAAGAGGGATACATCCTCCTCTGTCTCAAATCACAGCACAGACTACAGCGAAAGCTGTGTTCTGCAACAAACCCAGCATTGTGGGCCAGCCAACCCTGAATGCCAAGGCTCTACAGATTTCATTTATGCCCACTTTTCCAGCACACGACAGCTGGCACAAGACTTAGCAGTTCAGGAATTCTAGATTTTCGCAGAACCTGCCAGATGATGCATCACTGTCTGAGACCAGCAGATGCTTAGAAAGGCAGCAGGATATAAATCCGAATCAAAACCAGGTACAGATGAGAAATAGCCCACAGGATATTGATGGACTCCCACAATTTGGGGGGCAATAATGGTTGGTTATGACGGGAATTCCAGTTCCGTACTTTTGATCTGAATCAGAGATGGGCCACATAACAGCTCTCACCTCCTCCCTGCTCTCCCAATTCCACACACACAGAAAAAAAAATGTAAATAGCATTTAACAGAAAGTTCCAGGAGCAGGAATGTGACTTTATGTACATCAAAGGGCTCCACAGCATAGCTTATCGCCAGAAAGATTTTGTTGCTTCTAAATCTGTTTTTCACAATGCTTTTACCCAACATTTTTAATATAATGTTATTAATTGTTATTTAATATTTGAATAATTTACTATCTCAGCTTTTAATATTTTGCTTTTAATTATGTGAGCTGCTTTGGGTCCTTTTAAAGGGAAAGGTGGGGTTTAAATATTGTAATTAAATAAATAGAAGTCGACTTTGATCCATGTTCAATTTGTTTTATTTGACATTTGGATTTTCCTATTTTCCTATTTATTGCATTTATGGCAGGAAAATTGGTCTCCAGTGGCTCTCGGGTTGTCTATCCTGGCTTTAAACAAATTAAACAAATAATGTGCAGAGGCATGTGATCTCAGTGGTATAATATAAGTGACAAGTCTGGAAGGTAATAGCTATTAATTGCCTCCTGAAGACCAACTCACACTCAAATATTTTCCTTTGTATGTCAGGATAGCTCACAATGACATACTGTACTCCCTTCCAAGTACTGGAAGCACTGCAGCTAAGGAGAAAGGGAAGTCTGAAAAGGGTGGAATAATATCATAGATCCTCACCCTCAGAAAGTTCCAGGTTATAACTACACCACTGCTTGAATTAGACAGCCACTGTTTCCTGGGCTAAAGGTTGAGCACTACTTCTGCTCACCTGAAATGGCCAGATGTTCTCCTGTTCTAGTTGTAACTAGACTAGGCCCATTTCAATGAAAGAAACTTATGTATGGGTTGGCTCAGCAATTTCCCACTGAGTCTGACTGGATGGGATTACTCTAGTGTATTGTACAACACTAAGCAACAGGATTTTGGCAGATTCTGGTCCTCTATTTTTCTTTTCATGGTACTTCTCTGCCATTGCTTCCCTCCTAAAACATGCCTGTGTTTGCCCAGGGCTACTTTATGCCAGGAAAGGGAAAAACAAAAAACTCCAAAAACTGCTGAAGAGGAAAAGACAATGTGTGTGGGCACTGGGCACTGTCCTTTTGATTGATAGCAGCAGGAGCCAGTCTGGAAGTCCCACAGAAAATCCTCCAAAGAGAGAAACATGATGAAATACTGTTCTGGAGTTGTCCCCTGGCTTCCCATTGGCAACGCCAGGGCTCCTCCGCCTGGCAGAAGCCGCTGGAACCGCAGGAGCCCTTCGAGGCGCAGAAGGAGGCCACGCGGGACAAATTCGGACATTCCAGTTAACACACGTTGACCGCGTCGCGTGTCCTTCCCGTAGAAGTTCGTGAAAGTGGCAACGCGATGACACCCGGAAAGCCTTGTTTGGAAACGGCCTGCTCCTTGCACTCTCTGGCAAGTTACACCGTTTTCTCCCTAGCCGCTTGAGAAACGGCGTTAAAAGAAGGGGGCGCAGCTTTTGCTTGGGCCCAGAGAGGAGTCCTTGAAATCTGGTCCCCGATGCCGGGTGCACGTACTTCTGAGCACGTGCAAAGTGCTGTCCGCCGTGGAGGCAACTCTTTCACCATAACCGGTCCCCTCGCCGTTGCAAATGAGCGCTAAGTGGTGGCGGGGCGGGCTCGATCCTCTCTACCTCGCGTCGGGCTGGAAACCAGGCGTGCCAGTCGCACCCTAAAGAATGCTCGGAAGAGCCCCTCTGCAAGCGCCGGGCTCGCTCCGAAAAGGACGTGACCCGCCCCGGCTGCGCTGCTTGGCCGAAAGGGGGCGCTCCGAGCCCAGCGGGCTCGGTTAGGGAGACTGTGACGCCGGGAGGCGGGGCGGGGCGGAGGTCCGGGCCGCTGCCTCTGCCGTCGCCGCTGCTCGGGGAGGCGGCCGAAGCAAGAGGGGGGACCGGCTGGGGGACCGGAGCGCGGCCGAAGGGTCCCTGCAACAGGTAAGGGGCGAAGGGAAGTGGACGGAGCCGGGCACACACACACACACACGCTCTCACACACCGCCTCAGGGGGGAGATCCAGCAATAACGTCTTGAATTCCCCACCCGTCCACCACTTGGGGACTCCCCCCTTGAGCCCCTTGGCTCGCCGCCCCCTAAGAGACCCGGACTCGCCCTCCCTGGACACCGTCTGTTCCCGCCATGCCTTATTAGACCCAGGATCCAACCTAGTAATCGGGATCGTCTGCCGGATTTTGCCTCGCCCTCTTTCTTCTCTGGGTGGGGATGGTTGTTACTTCTTTCTGGTGGTCCACCCCCCCACCCCCACCCCACACACTTTAATCCTGTCTCTCCTTTTTCGGCCCATAGATGGAAAGTCGCGTTAGTTACCCCTACTTTCAGGTGCGAATGTCAAATCCTATAGCTCTGTGGGTTTCAGAGTTCTTCTAGGGATGTAAAGTGACAAGAAGTCCTGAAGAAGGTTAGTTTCCCTCGTGTGTTATCTATGAAATAATCCTGGCTATGCGCTCATGCTCCCTTTCTCTTTTTTCCTTCTCTTCCAAGTTGTTGTTATGTGCCCTTAAATTGCCACTGACTTAAGGCAGCCCTCTAAATGAACGATCTCCTGAGTGCCCAGCCCTCAACTGTCCTGTTCAGCTCTTGCAAACTCACCCCTGTGGCTTCCTTTAGGGGAGTCAGTCCATCTTATATTTGAGTATCCCTCCCCCCCCTGCTGCTTTCACCTTTCCCAGCATTTTATTGCCTTACCAGAAAATCCTGCCTTCTCATGATGTGCCCAAAGTAAGGCAGCTTCAGTTTCAACATTTTTGCTGCCAGAAATAAGTCATGCCTTCCAAATCCAGTTCAGACTTGATTTAATCTAGGACTCCCTTGTTTATTTTTCTGGCAGTCCAGGGTACATGCAAAGCTTTCCTCTGGAGCATCATTCCCCCCCTCTTCATTATTTTTCATAATTATTTCTTCTTTATTCACTTTTCACACCCATATATGATGATCAGAAAGAGAAGAGTATGCATGATTTTGGTCTTGGTCTCCAGAGACTCATCCTTACTTTTGATGATATTTTCTAATACTGTATCTTCATTGCTGCAGTACCAAGTCTCATTCTTCTTCTGAGTTCTTGGCTGCACTCTCCATTTTGATTGATGATTGAACCAAGCTATACAAAATCTTTCATTATTTCAGTTTCTTCATTATCGGTATTAAAATTATATGGCTGTTTGGTAACCATGATTTGTGCGTTAATATTCAACTGTAGTCCTTCTTTGATACTTTTTTCTTTCACATCAGTACAAGTTGTTTCAAGTAATTGCTACTTTCTTCCAGTAAGATGCTATTATCTGCATATATTAAATTATTGGTGTTTCACCAATTTTCACTCCTCCTTCAGCTGAATTAAGTCTGGCTTTCTGTATGATGTGCTCTGTATACTGAAGGAACAGAGAATGTCTTTGGCTATAAGATACCATTGTGTCTCAATAATCTGTCCTAACGGTAGCTTCTTGTCTACAATACAGGTTACACACCAGTACAATTACTGATGGTACACCCCTTTCTTTCACAACAACCCTCATGATCCACACTGTCAAAGGATGTGCTGTAGTCTATAAAGCATAGATTGATCTGAATTTTGTGTCTGTGTGTTCCGGGAGCAAGCAGATAGTTGCAAAATGATCTTGATTGCCTCATCTTTTTTTAAGAATCTAGTTTGCATATAAGGAATATTATGCCCTATATAAGGGGAAAGCCTTTGTTGTAACACACTGAGCATAAATTTGCATGCATGGGAAATTAAAGCAGTAGTCCTTATTGTGCTCCTTGGCATCTCCTTTCTTAAAGACTGGAATGTATATTGAGTATTTCCTGTCTGTTGGCCATTGTTTTGTTTTCATATTTGTTGATATATCGACACAGGATTATGGCAAATTCCATTTCTATTGCTTGAAATAGGTCTGTTGGCATTCCATCTACCCCTGGTGATTTATTTCTTCCCAGAGCTTTCAGTGCAACATTCACTTCACTTTTTAGAAGGCACTACTTGAAAGCTCAGTGCTTTGGGTATATCTGGCTATGGGGCCAGAGATTGGGAGTCTGATTCCCCCACTGTCTCTCCTTGGCAAAGACTGGAGTCAATGATTTATATAAGGTCCCTCCCAGCTCTGCGTTTATAAGAAGATGACTGTTATTATTAACTGAAGTTTCTTCATTGTAAGAGTTCCCTTAAAACGAGTCTGTCAGATTTTTACCTTGATCCAAATACTGGCCCATAATTCACTCCCACTCTACCAGTTCTAGTATCATAGATGTGGGTGCCCAGTTGAAGCAATCTCATGCTTTTATGGTTTTTGTTGTTACATCCTGTCTGCTGCCAGGTTCTTTCAGAGCTATAGTGACCCGATTTTGGGGTGGTGGTGGGGAGACCTCTGAAAGACCATAGCTTCCTTTATTACTTTACAGGTGAACATACCAAGGCAGAATTGATCCTCAGTATATTTTTTCCATGCATTGTATGAGTGAGGTAAAAAAAAATTAAGATGTGATGTGTGCCGACTTTTAAAGAAGTGGGGCTGAAGTTTTTGTTTTATAAGATCAGATGTACTAGCATGCTATCCACCTGTGCTGTTTCCAAAGCTTTGCTCCTATTTTAATTCGCATCTTTGCGTATATCTGTGTTTGTTTTTGATTTGACCTCCTTAGACCTTTGAGGTAATATGAGTTTACATTTCTAATTTAAAAAAAAAAACCCAGTCTGTTCTGGCCTGGGATAACAATACAGTGGACCCTTGTATAACATAGAGCTTGTATAACATAAAATTTGTACAACATAAAAAATTCCGGAGATAGGGAGAATTTGCTTAACATAATCGTCTATGGGGCAAATCTGTACAACATAAAATGGGATCACTCTGTTTTTAATGCATTCCTATGGGAATTTGTATAAAGGAAAATTTGCTTAACATAATTTCATTTGGAACGAATTAATTCCTTTATACAAGGTACCACTGTACGTTGTTCTTCATTTGCGTTCCAGGAATCAGTTTGCTTTTGAACTCTTGACTCGCTGCATTTCCTTCCCTCCCTACGCCAAGCCAATGTACTTCCTATTGTTGCATGTTCTCTGTCAAAAGCATGGTAGCATTCAGATATCAGCCCATGTTTTCAGTTCACCATCTGACACTCATGATTTGTGGATTCTGCAGTGCTTGCGGAATGTCTGGCACATTCCACTGACTTTAAAGTGAGTACAAAGATCACTGCATTTTGGAGATAGTGTAGGAAGGTAGGACTTTGATATCTATCTGCAGTAGAAACCACACGTAACTAAATTTCTACATGTAAATGGTGCGGCTCTCGACTGAGGACTGTGAAATTAATGCTGCACGAGTGTGCATGGCAGTGTGTTACGTATACACAAAAAGTGCATGTGAAATACCTGGAGCTGGCATTTTGGGACATTTGCCAAGGTGAACAAGTTGCTCAAATGGTCCACTGGAATTTGTGTCAGAACTATCATCTGCCTGTAGCAAAGAACTGGTGGGATCATAAGCCTGAAAAAGTGATTGAAAATGAGCATGCAAAATTACTTTGGGACTTCCGAATACAGATAAACAGAGAGCATAATACCCCAGATATTATGATTGTGGAGAAGAAAAAAGTGTGGATCATTGATATTGCTATAACAGGTGATAGTAGAGTCACAGAGAAACAACTTGAAAAAGTTACCCGATACCAGGATCTGAAAATTGAACTTCAGAGTCTCTGGCATAAACCGGTACAGGTGGTGCAAAGGGTAATCAGCCTAAAGAGCTAAGCAAGTATTTAGAAGAAACTGGAGTTGACAAAGTCACCATCAGTCAGCTGCAGGAGGCCACCTTACTGGGATCTGCTCGCAAAATTCGCCAATACATCACATAGTATTGGAAAGCGTTCGACTAGTGATTTGTAATACAAAATCCAGCATAGTTATCTTATCTGCTGTGTTGTTGTTGTTGTTGTTGTTGTTGTTGTTGTTGTTGTTGTTGTTGTTGTTAGTAGTAGTAGTAGTAGTAGTAGTAGTAGTAGTAATAATAATAATAAAGCACAGTGGACAATAATAATAATAAACAAACAAATAAATAAATAAATAAATAAAAGGAAAACATTGAAAGTTGAAAGTTAAAAAAAAAATCTGGAATATTCCAGAAGGTGGGATCCCCTTCTAAAACAGAATGTACACCCCTCACATGTATTTTAATACCACGAAGCACCTGAGGGTTCTAGGGGGTGTAGATTTGGCCTTGATACCACTGAAGCTGCCTGCTCTTGTTCTGTTGGATCGGATGGCTTCTCATAGCAGATTTACTGAGAGGCAGCAACACTGTAATGGATCACCACCACTGCCTAGTAAGCTTCTCACTTAAGAGCATGTGCCGGTATGTGGTGAGGGAGAAGGCTGGCAGCAACAGCAGCAGTGCATTACAGACCCCCAAGTAGGAATAGGTCATGGAGGCCTCAGCAGAGACAGCCCACCAAACCCTAACCTTGGCCTCCAAAAACAAGAACTGAGCCTTTACATGTCTTCCTCCATGCTATGTTGTGATTGTCATGTCCATGCGATGTGTGGCTCCCACATAGGAATTTGGCAGCCTATGCATTGACTCTGATCAGCTAAAATTTTATGTTTCTCATACCTCACTCCTGAATATCAATTTGTTTACAGAACTGCAAGGGAAGGGGCAGGATTTCCTAGGTCAGGCATGTCCTAGATCCTTGCATAGCAGAACTAAGAGGAGCCTATTGGAGGAGTGAATTCAGGATGTCTTGATGTGGCGTACATGCCACAGGCTGGGAACATTCCTTAGGGTTGCCAGGAGAGGTAGATTCCGTTGCCAAGTTTTACCACGCATGCTCCTGGAAGCAAGTTTTCTCATGCCGCTGAAGGCTTGTGACATTTGAATGATGTCACCTGCGCCCACGTTAAAGTGCTTGTCTCAGTGTTTGCGTGCAGCTTTAGCTGGCGTTGGCCTTACTTGGCTCAAGCTGTTTAATAAGAGCTCGAGGGCAGGCCTGCCATATGGACCTACGTTCAAGTGCAGCTGTTAAGTCTGTATGGGTGGGTTGCTCCAGTGCTGTGAACAACAGCACAGCTATTTTCTGTGTTTTGTCCACTGTGCTTTAGTTGAGGTGCCTTAAAATAAGCATTTGTCTTTTGTTCCAAAATTTAACCTGACTTTTTAATGTTCTTATAGTTATTGCAGGGGACTCTTTTCGTAATGGCACAAGACTGTGTGCAGACAAGTCAATTTTGTATGATTTTTAAAATCTCGAAATGTTTCACAAAGGATTCCTATGGTTGACATTTCATCAAGTGACCTATCTCAGTTGGTGTCTATAGATAAGATGTGGTACTTCATTGAAAAAAGGACTTGGCTTTCTAATGTGTTTCCTGAATGTCTTTGGACAAATATCACATGATGCTCTTTATCCAGCTACTCAGCATCTGCTTCCTTCGTTATCACAATATTTTCCTTTTTAAAAAGTGTAATGTGGTTTTGCCTTCTGTTACCTATCTCGCTGTTCTACTTTTTTCTTTCTCTTCTGGTTTTGTATGGGGGCCCTAGAAGAATTTATTTCAGATTTTGAACAACCTTGTTTATTTTATGTCATCACAAAACTGCCTCTTTTAAGGTTCGTGTTCCTCCCCAGGTGCCATTTTTTCACACAGTGTAGAAGCTGAGTATAAAAAGTACATGGCTGGATTAACGTCTGTTTAGAATTGTATTATTTTAAGAAAATAGCCTGGACCATTATTTCAAGAAGAGGAAGCACTTCTACTCTGTAGACATGTGAGAAACATGAATAAAGACAGCAAGGCAAAAATCAAGCTGCAATGTAAAGAACTCTACAAGAGAGTTGTCTAGAGCAGTGGCTCCAACCCTTTTCTGAGTTGCACCCCTCTTTTATAATAGCCAAGTACAATGCACAACCCCCTCCACCAGGGAAAAAGGGGAGGGCAAGAATTAGTGACTAGTTCAAGGCCATCAAGTATACTGTACTTCCCTGCTAAGCAGAGGCTTAATTTCATGGCACAGCGGTTGAGTTGCTGTACTGTAGTCAAAACTGGGCTCATGACCCAAGGTTCAACCCCAGGTAGCTGGCTCACAGTGACTCGGGCTTCTATCCTTCTAAGGTTGGTAAAATGAGCACCCAGCTCACTGGGGTGGGGGTGGGTAGTGCGTAGCCTGCATAATTAAATTGTAAACCACCCAGAGAGTGCTTTAAGCACAATGGTGTGGTATATAACCAGAACACATTGCTTGCTTGCTTTTTATGTCTGAATCCAACACACACATGCATCATGTTGATTCTCATCAGCAAAGTGCTTTCTATTAGTCCTATCCCTGCCATTTGGACAATTCATAAATACATCATATCTCGTGTGCAGGGATCGTTGTGGTGAACTCTACTGGGCCTGATACAGCTGGCAGATGCCACAAAGCAACAAATTCTTCAAAATCAACTTGTGCTCTTATACATGGCTTCCTGGGTCCCTGAGTAAGCATGCTTAGAGTTATGCTATCAATACAATTATTTTTTTTACTAATAAACCTTCCATATATGACTTAAATTTGTACTAGGAGTCCAATTTGGATTGGAGGAGACCTGTAAACCTGCAAACAAATGAATTCACAAACACAAAGCTGCAGGCAAGTCTGTGTTCCCATATCAGAAACAAGCATTGCGGTGTGTGTGTGTAGATGGATACTTTGCCCTCCTTATTGTGGGTGTTAACTTTAGCATTGACTTTTCTTGACAAAGTAAATGTATACATTTTGATAGCTACATAGGTGAGTAGATTACCTTAGAAGTGTATACTGTATAAGGATATTATAATTGGTGCCAGCACCTGCTCTGTGTTGGGCCCATCCCTTTGCGTTCAGTGCAATGTTTCTTCTTTAGAATATTAAAGTCCCATAGTCAGCTACTCATACATAAAACATATACAGTGGTGCCTCGACTTACAAATTTAATCCCTTCTGAATGCATGCTCTTAAGTTGAACTACTCTTAAGTCAGGGTACTTATCTAAAAATTGAAAAAATAAGTGAAAAAAATAAAAAAAAATAGAAAATTGTAAGTTGAGCAGACCATATCTAAAATTTGTAAGGCGGCAGTTAAAATGCCAACAGGTTTCCAATCTTGAGTCTAATTGCTCTTAAATTGAGCTGCTCTTAAGTCCGGGTACTACTGTATGTTGTTCCATGTATGATTTATGTGGCATGAATTAGACTTAGTATATGCAAGGGCCAGTTTGCACGACTTTGAGCTATGTTTTTCATCTGCACAGATTCAAACTTTCACAGGAGTTGCTGCATTTCTGGATACTCTGTCCTGCTATAGGACTGTTGGCAATAGTCGTTTGTATCTGTGATGGAAAGCTCAGCATCATCATTGGTCCATCAGAGCTGAGTTGAGGAACAGTTACCACCCAGATAGAAAATAAATGGTAGGCTCTGTGTCCAAGACTTGCAGGAACCGTCTGTCAGTATGCTCAGGAAGTCTGCCAAAGAGTACACATGTCCTTGACTAGACAGCTCCCCCTCCTCTTTGCACGTTCAGAAGTGAAGATAGAAAATAATGAGTTGCAAAGAGAGCCCATATCCTAGGGCTCCCCCTCAATGACTGCCATCCTGTTGCTTAGTGCAAATGTAGTAAATTGAATTAGAATAGTCCCATTGAACCAGTGGGAATGTGGTGAGTCAACGCCACTGTAAGTTTCATGGATTCAAATTGGCCTATCCTAGTTGCAACTCTCTGTGCTGAAATAAGTCACAGCTAGAGTGAGCCTCTTGGAGCTGATGGAACTCATGGAGGAGTTGGCTCACCACCTCCCCACTGATTCAGTGGGGCAACTAGAAGTGCAAGCCCCAAATGAGCTTACTATAATAGCACTTACTATGCAAAAGAGAAGGATTTCGGCCAATGTTTCATACTATAGGTTGTTTAAGCGAGTCCGGATGAAAGTGTGAGAAGGCTGCAGCAATGCAGTTAAAATCTAAAGATGCCCCAATAGCTCATTTTGGTTATCTTTTAAAAATATGCTGCACAGAGTGAATTGTGGCTTTTGGATATTGCAAATGTTCAGGGATGGGACAGAAAAGCTGCACATGCCTGAGAGCCATCTCTCAATATTTTTATGTGGAGCTCTTGAACGAAAATGACTCAGTTAGCTCAATAGCTGTAGCTTTAGTTTGAATCCTTGGTGTGACTAACAATATCAAGTTGATTGTGCCAGGAAAGATGATTGATTGTGCCAGGAAAGTATTGTTGTTGTTGCTTGTTTGGCTTTCAAGTCATATGAGGTTTCAGACCTGACTTAATCGTCGTCCAGAATTCCATCATGACCATGCTAATGGGAGACTATGGGAAGGGCAATTGAAAAAAGAATTTTTTCTAAGCTTGGGAGGCTACAAGGAGCTATTAACTTTGAAATACACAGCTTGGTGTGAGATGCCCTTCACTGGTTGGAGGTGAGCACTCCTCCTAAAGTCCAAACCCTTCGTTTGACAGCCTGTTATGATTAATGCAATTAGAAAAAACACAGCTGTTGTTTCTCAGGATGGAAAGCTATATCTCCCCCATAGGAGACTCTGCCACAGTTTGGATTTTCCATCTCCTTTTGCCGATTTCTCTGGCTATTATATGTAGGTCATTGGGGTGGGGTCAGTCAAATAGCAGAAGTAATTATTGTTCATTCTTTTGTCATTTTGTAGCAAATAATGGTACACTGACTCTTAAAAGATAACAAATTCAGGAAAGAGAAACAAAGTAAAAATAGAAGCCCATACTGTATTAAGAGCTAGGATGGACAGGGGTCTATAGGTCTATGAAGAAAAAGTTTCTAAACTTCATATTGATGGAGGTGGGACAAAATATCGGCATTAGAAGACATTATATATAAGTTGTACTATATGTTCTTAGGCACCAGTATCTAACTACTGCAGTGGCCATGGATATAGCCTTTCTATAAAGTTTTTTGGATTCTCAAAGTTCTGGATTAATACCGAGTATTAGCTGTGAGGGTACCACAAGCTGCTCTATTCGCCTTGCTCTTTTGCCACATGGTTTGTACTCTATGGCTTGGAGTATACCTCTGATCAACTTCAGATAGCATGGTCTATGGCCAGGAGTCCAGAACACTGTGAGGGGTCTGTTGCAGGAAATGTTGGATTAAACCAGGGATCAGAAGCTTTTGACTTTCTGTTGCTTTGGTCTACAAGTCTTGTCATGATCCGGAGGAGACAGTAGCCCTCATGAACCTACAAACCCTAGGCTCCATATGATGTTGCTATTCCAGTTAAAGCACTATCAAATTCATACGACAGTGAAACACTGGTACGCTTTTAGTTCAGGGTGGCATATATTCTATGCCACCGTGAACTAAAAACATACCAGTGCTTCACTGTCATATGAATTTGATAGTGCTTAAACTATATGCTATGTGTAATTGTTGCATATAAGAATTCCCTTACTGCATCAAAACATGGTTCATCTGCTCCAGTGTTCTCCTTTCAACGTGCATTGTCCAAAGGAGTTTGGATGGCCTCGTGTTGCTTGCTCAGCTCCAGATCTTTCCAATTCTTTGTTTACTTTTCTCGGGATGCGTACTTGCTGTCCCCTACTACAGACTTGCGGTGTGCTGGCTGCACTGGTTCTGTACATGCTGTGGCCTATGTTTGGTGTTCCTTCTACAGGAGGGGCAAGCTGAATAGAGTATTCAACATTGCTTGGGATGCTGAGAAAACGGGGGGCAGAGGAGTCCCACTACAGCTGTTGGGGGCGCTACGAAGAGGCTAGAGGCCTCCAGTGACTTAGCAGGCCTCGATGTAATGCTGCAGCAGAAGGCTGCCTGACGGATTCTCTCACTCTTTTCTTCTTCAGTGGTGGATCTCCCTGAAGTAACAGAGGAGTGGTGCTGGCAAGCAGGGAGGGCCGGTGACTCATCCCTGACCCCAGCCCTGTGGGTGGGTGAAAAGCTTTCCTCTGGATTGGTGCCTCCTGCTGCAACATGCAGGGCTGTTACACTTGGCACGGAAATGGGTAGCCAAGAAGGGGAGGAGGCCGGAGGCCCAAAATCTGGGAACAGTTTGCTGTTCAGGAGAGAAGGCCGGGTTCTCTAATGAGCCAGCGGGGATGGAGTGGAGAGGATGTTTCCTCCCTCTAGACATTACCTTTGAGTAAGGATCAGCCAGCTGATGTTCCAGAGGAGGCAGCTGTCTGCTGACATCCCCTCACAAAATAAGTCGGCCCCCTTTTTTGGATCAGTTCACATAGCATGGGTGAGAGGGATGTTTCCATACAGCTCCTGTAATTAAATAACTGGACATGAAGGAATCTTAAGTTCTACCCCTCCTGTATCCTTTCCCAGTCCCACAAGCTATCGGAGGTGGAGGTGGTTTGTGGCAACACAGGACAAGTTGCACCTGTTGATCTGCATGCATTCTCTTTCTTCTTTTCCAGACTGCATAAAGTACCGTAACTGTCAATATAGAATGCATTGTGCCTGTGCTTGGGCATGTTTGGCAGTCTTTTAATGTGTTTTGTCACCATGGCCATAGTAAGTCGAGGAATGTTCGGGCATTATCGCAGTGCTGCGCTCGCTCGCTGTCCCTTCCCCCATCACCCATCTCTTTCAAGGCTTTTAGAACTCATTTACACCCACACTTCTTACGTAGACAAATGAGCCTTTCTTTGCAGCAAGATCACAGTAAAACTCCTTTATTCCTCCAGTCTCACCAAGCGTCTGGTTTGAAGATTGAAGACTGGAGTTTGTGTTTCCCCCCCCCTCTCTGAAGTAGGTTATAAATCTGGGTATATTTAAAGATGTTTGGTTTTGGAAGGTGGTACCTACTACAGTGGACCAGAACCTCCTGATAAAGCACTAGGGAGGTCTTATTGCCAGCTCCAAGTCTCTTAACCTGTTGCTCTGAGCCCACTAGCCTCTTTTCTTGTGGCGCAGTGGTTAAATGGCTGTACTGTAGCCAAATATGTGCTCACGGCCCAAGGTTCAATCAAAAGCTGGCTGGCTCAAGCATGACTCAGCCTTCCATCATTCTAAGGTTGATATCATAAATACCCAGCTCATTGGGGTGGTGGTGGTGGATGTATAGTCCGAGGAATTAAATTGTAAACCACCCAGAGATAGCTTTAAGCTCAATGGCGCATTATATAAGCAGCATGCTTTTCTTTGTTGGTTTTTACTCTCTCTCTCTCTCTCTCTCTTTCTCTCTCTCTCTGACAATCCTGAGAAATGAGCCAGGGACATAAGAACATAAGAAGAGCCATGCTGGATCAGGCCAAAGGCCGATCTAGTCCAGCTTCCTGTATCTCACAGTGGCCCCACCAGATGCGTTTGGGAGCGCATGAGACTAGATATCTGTCTTCTGATACTACTCCCCTGCATCTGGCCCTTGAAGACCATTGGCACGGATCATTTACTGTAGTAGTAGGAGACTTTTTCTCATTTGCAATATGCAATGGCCTTAAGTTAACCAGCTGAGTGGAACTGGTGAAACCACTCCTTAAATACCTCAGTTACCTAGAAACCCTGTTGGGGTCATTATAGGTTGGTTCTGACTTGGCAGCACATAACATGATCCATCTGCACCTGTATGTCAGCTGGCTTTGGATACTACACGGTGCTCACTGCTCTTTTATTGGATTCAGCATTATTTTGGAGTTTACACATCTGAGTGCATCCTAATCTGACATATATGTTATCCTGTCTTTCAGTGAAGAGCTTCCGCTTTTTTATTTTCAAGCTACTTGAAATACTTGAGGCATCATAACCAACCCTCCCTCTCTTTTTCTGTCCATCTATTTGGCAGCTGGAGAGTGCCTGACAACATGGGATACAGAATAATTTTTCATTCTTGTTCTTTTTTTAATGGCAGTCTAAATCTACCTATATTTCTTTACAGTGGGAAAAGGGGGATGTTTGCTCCAGGCCTATAATTAATCCATGGGAATTGTCTGGAGCACTATAAAAGGCATCAGATAAATAAATGCTCTGTTCTCTAACACGAGCGACCAGTGACTTTTTGTTTGTTTATTTATTTGAATTATTTATATGTCCCTATAAGGCCCCCTGCTGTGTAATAGCTTCAAGTGGGCATGCATTTATGAAGCTTACCACCTTTTACCAAGTTCTGGCTGGACCCAGACACATGCAGGGCGACAGGCAGCTGGAGGAATTCCATTGTGGCTGCCTTGCACAAAAGGCCAGAATCCCAGTGGCCTCTCTGTGTCAGAATTTTCCCCTGCTTGAAGCTTCTTCTGTGGCCCAGTTTCCTCCGGCTTGTTACAAAACGCTGGGCAAAGTATGCATGTGCATTGTTCTCAGCTGTGCATAGAGACCCAGCCCCCAGGATGTCACATATGTTTTGCATCTGTTGCAAGGACGGCCTTTGCTCAGGATTCAGCAAGTAGATATGGTTGCCAGATGGGTCAACCTATGGGAATCCATGCACTGCTCCTTGTGCTGGGTAATCATGCCAGCTATGGTTTCTCTTCAGGCAGAGAATCTTACCAGCTCTGGCTTTGGGGGGACTGACTGTACCAAAAAACTTTAAAAAGAATGCTAGTTATTTCAGATCAGAATGGAAAAATTACTTACAGTATTTGGATTAAAAGTTCCAGTAGCCTGCAACTGTAACTATAACCTTAAAATCTAATATTGGGTTCTCCTCAGTGTCCAAATTTCTGCTCCTTTATCCACCCTCACCTCCTTTACTTTTCTGCTCCTCATTAATTCCAGGCCGTGTTCTTGTGGCAATTACATGTTTTTAGGTGCTTCTGTTTTGTTTTCTGACCAATTTCATGTGCACCGCCAGCAGCTGCCCCCCTTTGACTAGATGTCTCATTTTCAGATTATTTATTTATTTATTAAATTTATATACCACACCATCTAGCGACACAGCTACTCTGGGCGGCTT
The DNA here is from genome assembly GCA_023846285.1 of Phrynocephalus versicolor. Lineage (NCBI taxonomy): Eukaryota > Metazoa > Chordata > Lepidosauria > Squamata > Agamidae > Phrynocephalus > Phrynocephalus versicolor. The sequence goes on along the minus strand of JAHTLZ010000379.1, from coordinate 17,983,462 downwards.
ACAAGCTGCAAACAAGTGTCAAAATACAACTCAAATAGTAAACTATACAGTGAATAAGCAATACCGCACAAGAAAACACAATCGAATAAGAACAAAACAGAGAACAAGATGGCCAAAAGACGAAGCAAGAAAAGATAACCTCTTCTTAGTGAGGTGAGGCGGGACATACTGTTTTGATGTCCTCTAAGAACAGCTGGAGAAGACCTTGGTGTACATATACTTGAATATGGGGTACTAGATGAAGGGCATCCTTTCGAATATTTCTGGGTGTGCAAGCAGCCCAAAAGATGGGAATTGCCAAGGCAGCATTTTTGAGGGAATGCAGGTTTAACATTGTTGCCACGAGGCTGCCCGTGCCTGATAACAAAGCAGCGCCATCAGCAAAACATGTTACTCCTTCCAGCCCTTTCTCTCACATGTTGTCCATCCTGTACTCAGAGCTTTTACACACTTTGAGTTAAAACAATGCTGGTTGTTTTCTAGATCAAGTCCTGAACTGGCAGGTGGACAGACTGCTCCTCAGCATAGCAATGTATTTATCAGCTACAGGAATGAATTTCAACCTTTGGTTCTCCAAATGTTTTGGATCTCAGTCCCCAAGCTGTGGCAGGGCCACTGGCCAAGGGCTGCAAGAGGTAAAGCTCACAACATGTGGAGGTTTAAAGGTTGAGAATCAATGACCCAGAGAATATTTGGAGTGGAGAGTGGAGAGACAGGATATGGTACCAGTCATTATCTAAGACAAGCCCAGTGTGTCATGGTAGTGATTTGTGTTGTTGGTGTCATTGGGAATAATATGGCACTTAGGAGATCACATATAGGGCTTCTAAAACAAGCAAGATGGCTGCAGTGCTCAGTAATAAGCCTTCCCTTTTCTGAAGGTGTTATAAGGTTGCCAAGTTAATATAGATTCATCCTAGGCATTAAACAGCAGTTTGATCGGCAGAACATAGTGGGTTTTTTAAAACAACAGAATGAAGGTTTCTACACTCTTGGGAAGAACATTTATTACCCGCTGATTTTATCTAATCAAACTGCTGTTAACAGTGTAGAGGCACGGCAGCCAGCAAGTGGCGACAACACTACTAGAGCCAGTCTGGGTTTTCATATAGATTGCAGACATCATTCATGGTGTTGGTGGTGTTGGTCGTTGTTATGTGCTGTTAAATCATTTCTGATTTATAGCAATCCTAAAAGGTTTTTCAAATATGAGATGTCCAAAAACTTGTTGGCTATTGTCATCTTCCAGTCAATTTTCATGGGTCAGTGGGTATTTGAACTCAGGTCTCCTGAGTCCTAATCTGACAGGTTCTCAACTCCGTGACAGCCTCTCTCTCTCTCTCTCTCTCTCTCTCAGTATTTGCACAGGATCTGGTCCTTGGCAGCCACAAGGCCAGTTCTGTGCGTCAGGGAAGTGCTGAGCTTCCGTTTCATCTTGCCACATTTTCCTGACAGGAATTCCTCCTTCTCCTGACTCCTCATCCTCGGGTCTCTTCACACCGCCAGCCTGATTCTCAAATGGGCTTGAATTGCTGCCATGCTAGAGGCCCTTTCTGCTCTTTCCCCTATCCCTGTGGGCTGGGGAACAACTGCACAAGCATCTGTCATTTGGAAAGCTCCCTTGGGGGCTCCCCAGATGTTGATACACCATTTTTGACCGCCAGGCAAGATGCATGTATAAGACTGAAGCATCAACGCACTCTACATGGGGCTCCCCTTGACCCTTATCTGGCAATTGCAGGGTGCAGAATGAGGTGGACAGATTGGTGGTTGGTGTGGGAAGATATGACCGCATCACCCCCATTCTGGCCTGCCTGCAGTGGCTACCTGCTGCCTCCTGGATAAGGTTCAAGGTACTGGTTTTGATTTACAAAACCCTCCATGGCTTGGGACCAACTTATCTGAAGGAGCGTATCATCCCAAGATCTTCTTTGGCCTGGATCATCCCAGGTCCTTATGCTTAGAGTCACTGCCCCACAGGAAGCTCATAAGACCTCTACCCGGAACCGTGCCTTTTCTGTGGGGGGTCCCATTGGGTGGAATCAGCTTCCCAATGATAGTAGGACCGTGGAGCCCCTCTCAGCCTTTTGGAAGCGATTAAAAACTTAACTCTTCCAGGCTGCTTTTGGCGACTAATGATGGTTTATCCTATTTTTTCCCCTTCTTTTTTTGCCGCCATCGTATATCCCATGTTTTTTAATTGATTTTAATGTTCTGATCGATTGGGTTTGTTTTACATTTGTTTATATAGCTGAACTGTAGGGATTCTTTTGTTGTGAACTGCCCAGTGTTCTTTCGGAAAGTTGGGTGGTAAATAAATAAATAAATAAATAAATAAATAAATAAATAAATAAATAA
>JAHTLZ010000379.1:17918008-17981094 GCA_023846285.1 Phrynocephalus versicolor | reverse complement strand
TAAATAAATAAATAAATAAATAAATAAATAAATAAATAAATAAATAAATAAATAAATCTCCTTTTGGTTCTCCAACTCCTACTGTCAAGGGTGGGGCCCTCTATGTTTTAGACTTTCCATTCCCAGAATGGAACTCGGATAGCGGTACTGTGTTGTTGGGTTTCCAGTCCAAGACAAGTAGAAGGCTGAAGGATTCCCCTTTACCCTCTAAGCATAAAATCTGATCTATTTTGGTAATCATGTTGACATTTTATGGGTGAGAGTTATTTAACTGTGGCCCACTACTTGACTTAGAGTTCTGTTCCACTGATTTTTAAAAAAAAAAAACCCTTCACTGTTGCCCCTGGTTCTCCTTTAAAAAACATGATATAAATGTTAGTACTGTATACAGAGAGGTATATGAATGGGTAGAACACTGTGCCCTGGGAGAGTATCGATAGGCACATTTCCCCATCCCACCATTTTCCCTTCAAAATATTCATCTATGCCTTTCTGGGCTTCTAGAAGTAACATACAAGACAAGACGAACTTTCCCTAATCAGGAGGTGATTGTGGAGGCTGTGGGTTTATTTTAGAATAGAAAAGCCCACGTGTACTTCCTCCTTTAGTAGCAGTTTCATGTCAGCTTTCTTCTTGTGCAAATGCCCAATTGCTTTGGGGAAGAGTAGAAGTCCTTGCAGTCCATATCTGCACCTGTGTCTAGAACACTCCACCTAGGGCGCTTTTACACGACGCCTAAGATCCGCTGGCAACTTAAATTCAGACCAGAGATCTTGGGGTTTGTCGCTCTTCCTGTGTTCCCACCCCTCCGCACTTCCTTGCTTCTGTCTGCGTGAGGGGAGGGAGAAAAAAAGGGAGAAAAGACTGCAGGCTCACCTCTGCTCTGCCATCTAGCTGCTCTGGGAACCATTCCAGTCTCTTTCAGTCTCTTAAAGGGGCGGGGGCAAAACAAACAAACAAACACAAGGCAAGGAGAGCCCGGCACTCACTCCTTTACATCTGCATCAGAAATTTTTCACCTTCGGAGACCAGGTACTTGGAAAATGCGCTGGGACGTGCTTAGGTGGGCGTGATCGTACTTTATTTTGTTTAAAGTCTGGAGCTGGTGGGAAAACAATTTTAAGCTCCGCATCTGGGAGCCCTTTGCCTCGGATTTTAGGGGTCGTGTAAAAGCGCCCCTAGTTGGATGGTAGTGGCCAAGAAGGTGGGCGCTCTTTCCTTGGAAGCATCTGGGACAAGGCAGAAGCTGTATTGGACTTCTTTCCAAGGAACATGAATTGCGGTCCACCTTGGAGAGGCATTGAATTGGTCTCATGGTTAGAGTGCTGGATTGAGACCTGGAGGATCCCAATTCCAGTGAAGTCTTCACTGTGCCATGAAGGACATGGCTTTCCTCCTTTCCACTGCATCTTCGCACTGCACCCCTACAAGGTCGGTCTGCATTGGGAGAATGGAGAGCCAGGTACACCATCTTGAGTTCATTCCAATCAGTGAAGCTGGAGCAGCCCTGAGGAATAGCTAGTGTTGAAAATGAACCTTGGCAGTCCAAATGTGGAGGTGGGGAGGGAAATGGCTAAAGGTCAACAGGGAATATCAAGGGGAGACTGTAGTTCTGTATCACAGCACAGCTTGGAAAAGTTATTTTTAACATTTCAAGCATTAATATGGCTGAATCACTGTGACTAGGGGATTTTAGATGTTGTCATTCAAATAAGTACTTTTCCCAAATGCTATGTCTTGGCTGGCACAACTCTCAGTCCTGTTTTTAGGGTTACTTGGTACATATGCATTTCTTGTACAATCAAAATGTTTCTTGCAGTGTGTACCATGGTGTGACTGTTTCCCAGGTGTTGACCTGCATCATTTCCTTGCAGATCTCCAAAATGGAAGCAGGCTCTGTGGTCCGGGCCGTCTTTGATTTCTGTCCAAGTGTCTCAGAGGAGCTGCCACTGTTTGTGGGGGACATCATAGAAGTCCTGGCAGTCATAGATGAGTTCTGGCTCCTTGGGAAAAAAGAAGGGGTCACAGGTAAGAATGCAAATGTCTTATCAAACTCAAATGGGCTTATAGGGGTAGTAGTATGGGGTTAACGTGTGCCACGGGGTATACAGTCTATACTTGTTCGGCTCGTGTTAGGAGAGAAAAGTAGTACAGTATCTCAAATAAGCATCCTAGGCATTTGAAAAACGTTGGAGGTTCCAAATACAAATCAGAAACTGATCTCCGGTATTCTCTTGGTGGCTGCCTCAGTGTCTCCGGGAGATTACGCCAAACAGTGCATAGGGCGTAGGAGTAATAGCTTTGCAATTGCTTGTGCACTAGTTTAAGAGCTCATCTTGAAACATACTAAATTTGCAGTGGTATGTGCAAGTGCCTCTGTCATTTTCTGGGCTAAACACAAACAGCTCCCTGTAGAGTAATTGCCACTACATGAAGTGGTTCCATTTGGTCTCAGCATGGTGGGCCTGAAATCTAAATCATGCCAAAATCTTAATCTAGAACATAAGTTTGGCAAGGACATTTTGCAGTCTGGAGTGCCGTTATGGAGAACACTTCACTTCCTATCCACCCCCTCTCAAAAGTTAGCATTCCATACTGACTGAGTGCAGTCTTCATGGGTTGTTAAGGGGATAGTCCCTGTCCTTGGCTTACTTAAGTCATTTTTTGTGCTCTCCCATGCCAGATGATATCTTACTCCTATTCATGGACAGTGCAGTGTTGGCTGCTAGACCTGAACACACACATACACACACACACACACACACACACACACACACACTTTCCAAGCACAGGTAGACTACTAAGGATTCATATCTAGATGGAATTGAATTGAATTGAAACTACTCTTTGTATATGCTAGGAAGTGTATGTTCTTTTCCCTTCCCTTTGTCCCCAGGTAGCTAGTCAGGCTAATAAAAGATGCATGTCTCAGGGTACTTAAGTGTATCATGATGTGGGATCAGCATCACTGCATTACCTTGCATAGTGCTGTGGAAGGCAGAGCAGAGGCTGTCGGCTTCCCTGTGAGATGGCAGGCCAAAGAGCAACCTGGCTACTTGGCTGGGGCTTCCTCTGTGCTCGTATTTTTGATTCCTGACTTTCAAAACCCCTCTTGTTATATTTGTGCCACACAGGTGGACATCCTTTGAGATATAGACAAACTACTGATCCCAGCACACCTAGCTTTTAGGCAGGCTGGCTAGCTTTAATGGGAATTACAGTTTTATAACATCTAGACAACCCAAGGTCCCTCAGCCGTGCAGGGCATGCTCCAATCCATCCCTATCCCAGTTGCATCTGCCTTTGCCTTTAACGAGTGGTCCTCATTGACATAGCTGCTCGGCGCAGGCAGGACTCCTCTGCTCCTGTCTCACCCTCAGCCAGAAGCAAAGACAAAGAGGCAGTATCGGTTCCTTCTGTTGGTCTCTTCTTCTCTTAAAGGTCTGCTTTCATTCTTCTGAGCCCATCTGCCTTATGGCATGATCAAAGTGACAGCTGTCTTATCAAGGTTGTGTGTGTGTGCGGCGGGGTAGAGAGGATCTGGTTTCCGTTAGCATCTGAAGAGTCCACTTCTCTGTTAAGAAATCCCAAGAGGCTACAGCAGTACAGTACAGCAATATCATTTTACTATTCAAGTAAATAGGAAATGTAAGGGGGGGTTCAAATGGCCACGAGAGGGAGCCATTCTCAAGCTTACGTAGAATCATAGAATTATAGAGTTGGAAGAGACCTCATGGGCCATCGAGTCCAACCCCCTGCCAAGCAGGAACATGTGTTTCACACACCCTTGGGTGATTTGTGTCTTGCACCCCAAAAGAAGATTTAAACCTGATCTTTCTTGATATCTCTTACGGGAATTTTAAGAAGGCATCCATAGCTGGAGGAGTGATACATCTGGGCAGGGAGGGCTGGACCACTTCAGTCCAAAGCCACGCTGAGTTAAAGGCAATGGCATTGTGATGGGTGGCACCGGAAGCATGGCAGAAGTGGGCAGAGGCAAAAGCGAGAGGCAGAGACGGGGCAGAAGTGGGTGTGCACACACAGGCAGAAGCAAGCTTCCACACAACAGGAAGGAGAAACAGACCTAGATGTGTGTGTTGTGTCGTTATAGTCATGACCGACCCTTCGTGACCCCATGTCCATGGAGTTTTCTTGGCAGGAATACTGGAGTGGTTTGCCAGTTCCTACTCTAGGCGCCTACAGCACCTGGTATTCCCTGGTGGTCTCCCATCCAAGTACTGACCAGGGCCGACCCTGCTTTAGCTTCCGAAATCAGGCAAGATCGGATGTGCTTAGAGCATCTAGGCAGCCATAAACCTAGATAGACCCTCCCTATCTGGTCAGGACAGCTGGCAGGAATGATTTGGTGGGCAGTAACCTGAGCATGAATGAGGTGACACAGTGTCCCATTTATCATAATGCCTCTGTTCTCATTATCATCTCATAAGGTTTTGTTTCAAGAAAAACAAACCAAGAACCTGACTTTGTAAACTATCTCCAGACAGTGCAAGAGCTTCAAAGCAGTCCTGAAGTGCAGAAGGAAGGGGTGAAAATAAGAAGAGCTGCCAAGTAATTCAGTTGGATGCAGACTTGCAACTTACTGGAAGCAGATCTATTAAAATCAGTGGCATTTATCTTTGGTGTGGTCTCATTAAGTGAATATAATGAAGTCTGGATCCAATTCTTTCCTCAAACCAAAGAAATGTCTTGCAGTACTTCTTCAAAGAAATGCTTTAGCCCACCAACACTAATGAAAGATGCAAGCATTTCTTCTTTTGTTAGTAATTCTCGTTTCCTTCTTCGAAAGAAGACTTGAAGCAGAAATTTGTTGGTATGGTTTTTTTTTGTGAAACAGCTTCTGTAATACATTCACTAGGCCACTAAAACATCATGAAAAGTAAGCTCTTAAGTTCTTTTTAGCAGGCTGTGGGCATTCAAAATAGTTCTTCTAGCTCCATGTAGCCAGGATGATTTTGTGGACATCTCAGTTTCTTCCTAATCACAAGTTCTGGAACAGAGTACAGTACTTGAAAGATCACCTCTTATGATGCCTTAATGGTCCAAGAATGGTACTGGTATTACTGCATTATTGGATTTTGCTCAGAAAGAGATAACTGTCTTTCTTTTATACTTTTCTGTTAATATCCTTATAGACTAAACTGTTTGAGACAGTTTAAAATCTGCAGATGAACCGTTCTTTTAGTTTTCTCACCACGGTGATACAGTGGATCAGCTTTCTCCATTTTGCACCATCCTGCTGTTTTTAGTTGCAATGGCCATCATCTCCACAGTCAATTGGGAGTCTGCGGTAGACCATGCTGGGCTAGATAGCTCCAGTCCACAGTCCAACACAATATAATGCAATTTCCCCTTTTTATAACAGACCATTGGTGCAATATTTGTCTGATGTATGTTACTACCAGGAGTTTTCAAAAAAATTTATTTACTAATATTATGTTCTCACAAAGGTCTCTAGAGTCTGCCGCAGTACGTACTATAGGATTGTTCAAAATATAACTATCAACATCCTGCAGAGCGAATAAATAAGAAATAACCCAATTTTTCAGATTATGGGCAGACAGTGTAATTTTAAGCAGGTATTGTTACTTGTCGGATAATGGTTGTAACCCAAGATGGGCACAGCATGAACAACGAATCCCCCCAAAACCCAATGAACTGGGCTGGATCGTGGTTCATTTCCCTACCCAGTTTGAGAATCCTGTTTTGCCAAAGCAATGGCAAACTTGTTTTCCTTTGGTGTTTTGCTTCGGCGAAACTGGATACCTGCCTGCCTGCGCACCCTCAACCCGCTGCCCTGATCACTTGCTTTTGCCACCTCCGGTGCCACTGGTGACATCCTTAGAGGTGGTGGGCTCGGCTTCCCGGCCAGGAGCCTGACACGACCTCTATGCTTGTGCCCACCTCTCAGCTGGGTATCAGCCACAGGCTCAGAGGAAGTGGCCAGCTCCCAGAAGCCGGCATGCTGCCTCTGGGGACACACCTGCTGGCCAGCTGGAAGGCGGGGGGCTTTGGCAGAGGCAGAAGGTTTGGCTTCCCTGCCAGGAGCCAGCCTCTGCCTATGAGCATGTGCCCACAGCAGTGGTGGCAACAGCAGAAAAAGCACAGGCAGAGAGGGCAGGAACAGGTAGCAAATTGGTTTGTTTTTCTGGCGGTCTGTGGGGGTGCGTTGTTAACCACAAACCATCACAAATAGATGGCTTTCTGACTGATGCACACCTGTCTTTGTAATAGTCCAGACATGTCTTCGGTACTTCTAGAGAATACTGGAATAAGGGTGAAGAATTCTGGCACTTTGAGAAGGAGGAAGAATGGGCATATGTACAGTGGTATCCTAACGTACAACGACCCCGACAACCGAGAATCCCGACTTAGGAGCGGACTTCCGTTTTCTCCCCCCTACCGCCGTACAATTAAGATAGGGTTTCCCCTGAGTAACAATGGCATGTTGGGGGGGGGAGGAGAAGCAGCGGGTGATTGAAAATGACTTTTATCCACCGAGGCATGCACTTGGAGGGGGGTTGAGAGAAGCGTAGCGCAATGTTTAAAATGAATTTTAGCCATGGAGGCAAGTGGCTAAAAGTCATTTTAAACATTGTGCGCCGCTTCTCCTGACTCCCCCCCCCACAGCGCGGGGGAAAGGTGCACTATGTTTAAAAAGTCTTTAAGCAACCAAGCCAAGCACTTGGCTCAGTTGCTTAAAGTAATTTTAAACAAACTGCCACCTTTCCCGCCATGTGCCCGATTGGAGGGGGGGATAAGTGGTGGTTCGTTTAAAGCGGTTTCCCATAGGAATCTGGAAATTGAGTCATGGCAACTGGACTTCTTTTTCTTGAGAGATATATGTTTAAGCTTAGAAAAATCTATCCCTCAAGAAAAAGAAGTCCAGTTGCCATGACTCAACTTCCAGATAAACTCACCTGGATGACTGAGAATCTTCGCAGACATATTCCCATAGGAATGCATTAAAATCCGTCCCTCCAGAATGGATTAATTGACTTTCAATGCATTCCTATGGGAAATCGCTCCCGACTTACGAGCTAATTAAGTTACGAGCATGCACTCGGAACAGATTAATTTTGTAAGTCGGGGTTCCACTGTATATCCTTGTGAAGAAGAGAATGTGTATGTTTGGCTGGCACTTCCCCTGATCCGTTGACCGTTTTTCTCCACTTATATTTCGCCCCCCCCCCGCCGCCTTCTAGGACAGTTCCCCAGCAGTTTTGTAGAACCTGTGGACATCCCCGCTTTGAAACAAGGAGAGAGGCTTTTCGTCTGCACCAGCACCTTCACGTCCCAGGAGCCTGGCAGCCTGTGTTTGCAGCGAGGTACCAGTGATGACTTCCTTCTCTTCCTCCCTGCAGTAGAGACAGATCCGGGCTGCCTGATTCCCATGTGGATTAGGGAGTCCCTCACATCAAAGGGGACCCACTTCCTTGTCTCTCTATTCCCACCCCGAGTACTAGGACTATGTTGACAGGACATTGAACAGACCAGTCTCATCTAATTTTGAAAGCTAAGCAGGGGCCAAGACTAGCTAGCACTTGAGTGGAGGACAGCCAGGGATTGCTAAATAGGGCATGGGAATAATCTTACCTTGGAGATCCAGTCGGATCCAATAGTACTGGGCTAGAAGAATCAAGGGTCTGGCACAGTAAAGGGGACCTGGCTGTGTTTATAAAAGTAAATTCCCACCTCTGCTGTAGCCAGCAGTACACTGACTCCATGTTTATTGTCCCTGCAGGAGACCTGGTGATTCTGGATGGCCCTACAGCCTCTCCTTGGCCCCAAGGCCGAAGCTCTAGTGGTACCAGAGGCTTCTTCCCCAACTCCTGCGTACAAGAGCTCTGCCTCTCCTCCTTTGGTCGTCAGGCTCATTATGGCACCACCCTGGAGATGCCGGCCTATGCCCTGGGCCAGGCCCGAGCTTTGATGGGGCTTTCCGCTCAGCTGGAAGAGGAACTGGACTTCCGGGAAGGGGATGTGATCACCATTCTGGGGATCCCCGAGCCTGGGTGGTACGAAGGGGAGCTCGAGGGCCGTAGAGGCATTTTCCCTGAGGGATTTGTGGAACTCTTGGGCCCTTTGAAAAGCGAGGGCCACGCCGAGGAGTTGACGTCCTCAGAAAACCATGGCCTGAATGGAGTGAAAGAGGCGTATCTCCAGGGAGAGGAGAGGACCTGGAACGATGAGGAGGAGATTCCAGGGCCGCATGGGATTGCCCTGTATCGGTTCCAAGCCATGGAAGCGACGGAACTAGATTTTGAAGTGGGGGACAGGATTCGAATTTTGGGGGTCTTGGAAGATGGCTGGCTAGAAGGGGAACTTCGGGGAAGACACGGCATCTTCCCCTACAGGTTTGTGAGGATGGAGGAGGCTCATCCCCCATTTGGGGAGAAGTGGGATTCCACATGCCTGCCAAAAGGTGTTGTAGGCCCTGAGGCCTCTGCTGCCCATGAGGCCCTTCCCTCTCCCATATGGGAGGAGCCTGGCTGGAGCTCAGACCATCCTGAGGAGAAATGTAGTCATCCTACAGAAAAGCCGGAGGATGCATTAGAGGAGGACACTCAGCTTGAACAGAATGAAAGGCTGAACCAGCAGGATGAAGCCTTTCCGGGACCTCTCCCCTCAGGCGTATCAGGTGTTCCCTCTGCAGACTTGGCCACAGCTGTGAATGGAGGTCCTTGCATAGCTCCGCTCGCACTCCAGCCAAAGAGGCAACACTGTGGCCAGGCGAAGAACTCAGAGTCCTGCCAAAGTCCGAGGAAGTCCTGGGGCCGCTCGGAGGCATGTACGCCTTCAGACTGGGGTGGGGATGTCCGTAGTCTTTCCCAAGAGAATGTTCTCCCCGAAACCTTGGCCTCTTGTGCCACAGATGTCCCACGGCGGAAGCCCAAGTCCCGTTCTTCCAGTTTCAGTGGGGCCCACGAGGGCCTGGACACGTGGCCTGTCTGCCGTAGCACTCGGGCCGAGCGCTCCCAAGGGAGGCTGCATGGAGAGAGCTGTGGGGACCTGGATTCCAAGCTGACGGAGCAGCTGGCACAGTTTGAACAGAGTCTGACCGGCCCCGCAGGCCGCACCACCTGTGGGACCCCTGGGTGTGACAGTGTCTCCCGGCATTTTTCCATCCTGGACTTCAGCTCTGAAAAGGACATTGTCCGCGGCTCAGTAGAGCACAGCCTCCAGAGGAGGAAAGCGCTACGGCCACCACCTCCCCGGCCTACCACCCCAGTCTCAGCCCCACCTCACTTGCCAGCAGGACACAGCCCTCGAACATCACCTCCCTCTCAAGTTCTTCCAACCTCGGTGCGGCCCTCCAGGCCGGCACCGCTTCCACCGGTGGGCAGCCAGCGGAGGCGCCCAGCTCCGGCCAAGAGCCGCTCAGCGGACAAAGAGGGGTCAGGCAGTATTGAGGAGTCTGCCGGTACACCTCCGTGTCTTTTCCTGCGGAGCCGCATTCAGGAGCTGGAACAAGAGCTAAATCTGTATAGAAAAACCCACGTGGAGCTCAGTGCGATGCTGGAGCAGCCTCAGAATGAACTTGTGCGAGCTGAAACCCTAGAAAACCTGGACTTCTGCGACTGCAAGATGTCCAATCTGTCCCAGGAGCTGCAGGAGCTGAAGGGTGAGTACAGTCGTGCTTGGCAGGGGTGGTTGGAGGGGAGAAGAGAAAAGATGTAGAGCTCGGAAAAGTTTCTCTCTTTTTTGGACCACAAATCTGGGAACACAGCAGACAGTATTCGCACTGGTGGATGGGTTCCGAATGCTTACGTGACACCCATTCTTGTTGCCGTCGGAGCAGTATGTTATTTTGGGAGGAGGGGGTGTTACATCTTGTTTTCTGCGGAGCAGCCCCCATCCTCTATCCATTTAGGCTCCCCCCACACCCACACACAAATGCTCTGAACTCCCACTTCCACCATCCCCAAACCATGGCTCATGCTTATAAATATTTATAAATGTTTTATTATTTTATCAAGTAGGTAGAGTAATCCAGGTCTGAACAACTTTTGGGCAACATATAGCATTTCTGCCAGGTGGTCTTGGGCTAGTTACATATTTTAAATAAGACTCACAAAGATTGTCAGAGGGGGATATAGGAAAAGGAAGAGCAATGCGTGTTCGCTTGAGCTTCTTTGAACAAGGGCACATGTTAATGATGACTCTTGAATAAATTCTGCATGTGGTGTTGGATTCTGCACTAGATGTCACAGTTTATGTGTGTATGTGTGTGTTGTGTGTGTGACTGTAATTGACTTTGTGTAGATTTCTACAAGCTAGGAGTTTATTTCCCAGAGTTGTACAATTAGACCAAGGGAGTCCACTACAGAGGGTGGCATTTTTATATCTTTGGACAACTCCTGGGATCCCCTTGCCAGTGTAGGAAGTGCCTGCGCTGGCTGGTGGATTCTGAGAGTTGTAAACCAAACAGTGACTTTTCTGAGTTCTCTGAAATAATTAAGGCAAAGAGTGTGTTTGTTACTTGAGTTGAGGTTTCAAATTCAAATGGGAAAATTGCAATTTTTTGCTTTGCTTTGGGTTTTGTTCTGCATGCATTTTTGCTTCTTGGATTACAGGTCCCCAAAATGTCATGCAGGGTGCCTGGCATGGACTCTTTTCCAGTCTTTATTCACAAGTGTGCAATCCCCACAAAGCAGATCAGGGGTAGGTGGAGGGACCAAGCTATAGCTTTCTAATGTAGTAGTAAGATCATATTGAACCCCTGATTGAATGGTTTGACCTTTGGACCCTTGCTTTTAATAAGGACGTACAACTTTCCAGGTGAACTGCACAATGAATAAACACTGCTAAATAACTTAGTGGTTTAGGTTTCTGGCTGCAAAGCTGGAGGTTGGGAGTTCGGTTCCTACTGTGCCTCTTTGTCAGGGGCTGGACTCAGTGATCCATAGGGTCCTTCCATCTCTGTAGTTCTAAGATGATGATGATGATGATGATGATGACGACGACAACAACAACAACAACAACAACAACAACAACAACAACAATAGTGATGGTGATAACATTGACGTATTCTAGAGCCGCTTAAACCAGCCTGCTATATTACAGCAAAAAGCAAAAAAAGAGTTTGCTAACCCCCATTAAAAGAGAGTTAGGCCTTTGAAGGGCTTATCCCTGTTCATTTTAACTTAAAATAATAACAATGCCATGGCAGTAAAAAAACTTAGGTGGTATTTCCCCCCCCTGCTGCCTGATGCTAATGTTATTTGGGTTATCATTTTCAGGAACCTGGGTAGTGGGTCTAGACTCTAGAGACTTCAGCCCAGAGGTTGCAAAAATTATTTTAGGGGAACTAGAGTTACCCATGGAGCTGCGTAGATGCCCTAAGCACATCCAATCTCGTCTGATTTCGGAAGCTAAGCAGGGTCGGCCCTGGTTAGTACTTGGATGGGAGACCACCAAAGAATACCAGGTGCTGTAGGTGCCTGGAGTAGGAACTGGCAAGCCACTCCAGTATTCCTGCCAAGAAAACTCCACGGATGTGGAGTCACGAAGGGTTGGTCACAACTGTAATGACACAACACACACACAGAGTTACCCACACACCCACACCACCCAGTTCAAGGAGTTGCTGCTTGAAAGTCTTGGACTCATTCAGGCGAGACTTGTCACTGCCCCAGTGCCCTCCTTGTTTGTCCCTTTTTCCTTTGCCTTGGGGAAATGCTCTTGGGGAGTGGCTCCTTAAACCGATACATCTGCAGTTTCCTCCTTGCTTCTCTTGCCCTCAGCGTTACAAAGCAGAGAAGCCGGTTTGGGCAGTCCCCAGCTTTCAGACTGCAGGACTCTGGTTACTCATTATTTGCTAGCAGGTGGGAGAGGCCGGCAGGGCTGCCAGGCGGATTGGGTACGAAGGTTACTACTCTGCTTCTCTGTTTTTGGTTAGTCAGCAGTGTCCCAGCAGGGAGAGGCTTATGGAGTGGGAGGTTGCGAAGGAATTAAGACCCTTCTGGGGAATCAAGTGAGGAGGGGCACGCCAAGGGGAACATGTGCACTTACTCAGAGGCAAGAAGCAGGCACGACGGTCCCGAACAGCAGCCCAACCTCCAGTTCCCCAGCTGGGAGTACGAGGACTACAATTCTATCTGGAAAGGAGATACTGGTGCCAGGAGAGCTGAAGAGAATGGAGGAGGCAGTGACTGGAACAACAAATGTAGAAGCAGGGAGATGCATGGCACCAGCAAGGCAGTGGGCAGAAGCTGCGGTCAATCCAGGAACAGAGACCATGAAATGACCAGAGCCTGCTCAGATTTTGAGAAGGTAGGCAGGCAACATACGGACCAGAAAAGGATAAACAAGGGCAACCTGGACAGAGAATATGAGAGAGTACCCAATGGTAATCTGGAGGAAGATATCTCTCCTAAGGATTGTGAGAAGACCTCCAAGAGAGTCACCTTCAGGAAACCTCGTGATTGGTCTGAAGATGACTTGTATCTGGATTCTGACTTTAGAGCCTGTTGGAATGAAGAGCGTTGGGACACGGAGCATTGGAAACAACGTAGGGAGCAGAGGAACCATCAAGAGGAGGAGGATTGGTACAGTTTGGATGTGAAGTATAGGAAGCAGGGAGGAGATATGGAAGTTGGACATAGTGGGACAGAAGGGAAATACTGCAAGAAGAGAGGAGACTGGTATAGGCAGCCTGGAGATTCCCACGGCATGAAAAATTCAGATGGGACTCCTGAGAGCTACTCTGTGGATGGTGGATCTTTCTCTGTCATCCATGAAGATCTGCTCTCATGGCCTTTAGGATGTGAGAGCAGCAAGCCTGAGTATGAAACAAGCCGGCAACAGTGTGTGGCAGATCGTGTCTCTGGAGAGACAGAACTGTTTACTATCCAATCCAAAGTGCCACACCTGCAGGTTTGGAAAGGTGGATGTCCCAGGACACGGGTAGGGCGATCGGACTGGAGTGTAGATTGGGAGGATGAAGCTGAACAGGCAGGTGGCACAGAAGCCTGGCAGCGGAACAGCTGTTACCGGCGCACGGCTCCCAGTGCCTTGAGGCACCACATAAGAGCAAAACAAGGTAAGTGAAAGGAGGACACAAGGACTGTGGGGAGAAGAACACAGAGATCTGAGTGTCCACGCCCTTCCTGACTGGCCAGCCCCAGCAAAAGCACCTGCCATGCTTGCCCCACAACCATAGGAAATAAAATATCCAGTATGTACTTCTTACAATTTTATCAAGGTTCATTAAATAACATTTTTGCTGTGAATGCTAACAGGTGTTCAATGAGATTCTCTCTGTTCTTACTGTTATCTGATGTCATCTGGCTGGGCCCCATTAAATTCCTTGTACTAGAAATGTTTGTACCATTTAATTAGCTTTATATTATATTTTTGACCAGCCAGCATGAACAAAACTCCCTGTTTATATGTGATCCTGGCCTTACTTCTTAGATGGTTCATTTGAGCACTCTTGTGTAGACAAGGCTACACCTTGTCATTAGAGCTGGGAACGGTTACTTTTGGGGATGAAAACATCTTAACATGGCCAGCGAAACAAGGGAGTTCCAGCCAAATAATGTTGCCTGGGTTTGAAAATACAGTAACCGTTTTATGTCATTTTTTAACGAATAACTATTTTGTTCTATGATAGCTTTACAGAATGTTACAGAAACGTTCAAACAGTGGGCTGTTGCAATGAAACCAGCAACAAGTCTTATGATGTCATGTTGCTGTTCTTATGTGCTGTCAGGCTTTTTCTGAATTATGGTGATCCTATGAGTTAGTGACCTGAAAAAGTTATGTCATCAGAAGTCCCGATCAAGTGTCACAAAATGAAACTCTGTGGCTTACTTTAATGGGTCAATCCAGTTCATATCCAGTCTTCCTCTTTCTCTACTGCTACCTACTTTTCCTAGTGTTATTATCTTTTCCAGTTAGTCCTGTCTTCGCATAGTATCTTCAAAGTGTAATAGCCTCAGTTGAAACATTTTAGCTTCTGATGAAAATTTAGGCTTGATTTGATGTAGAACCTATTGACTTATCTTGTTGGCAGTCCTGGGTACCCATCACACTTTCTTCAGAGAACACATACTCTCCCCCAGATCAGCTTTTTTCATAGTCCAGATTTCACACATCTATCACACATCTACATGTTTTTAAGGAATATCATACCATTTATGATCTTGCCATCGGTCCCTGATGATGCATCCTTATACTTAAGGAATTTTATTTAGCTTTTTAATTGCTTCAGTTCCAAGTCTCAGTCTTCTTTTGTTTTCTTGTCTGTAGTTTGCAATTCAGGTGATGATTGAACTAAGGGATAGAAAAAAATTAACAATTTCAATATTTTTGTTGCCAGTCATAAAACTATGTAATGCAACCATGATATTTTTGTCTTCTTGCTTTCTTCTTCCACTTTCAAGGAATTGGTATGCTGCCAATAAATCAAGATCATTATACAGTATCTTGATATTAATTGCACCAAATATCACTCTTTCATTTGAATCTGATTCATATTTTCATCTGTTATGTTTTGCATATAAGTCAAACAGATAGAGACATAAAATACACTCTTTTTTGACACCTGTGCCCTTTGAAAATCATTCTGCACCTCCATATTCTGTCCTGACAGCCGACTCTTCTCCAGAGCAAAGGCTGTGCATTAGATCAGACAAATGTTGTGACCCACCCAGATCTTTTATCTTTTCATGATCAACATATTCAGAGCTTTACTGCAGTCTATAAATTAGAAGTTTATCTTCTGAAATTCTTCAATAGTCTATGTATATCTTCCATGGATAACACTTCCTACTACTGGTGCTGTCTAGTGTCCACCCATCAAGGTTTGTCCTGTACGCCATTATCACTAAAAGTACTACTTCTCCTCTCCTGATGTGGGTATTAATTCCTGAAGAGGATCAATGCATCTTAGTCTGATTTCTGAGCTTTGACTATTCCATCTTTAGAGAAACTGCTAGGATCCATAATGACACTGCTCTCACCTTTCCTGACAGACTCAAATCTCCTCTACATATTAAGGTGTCCAGGAGGAAATGTGGCAACTTGCATGCTAACCGCTTTTATTTGATAACATGTAGAATATGAAGAAATGTCCATTGAAGCTTATCCTGAACAAAACATATTAGTTTTTAAGGTGCCATAAGCTTCTTGGTTGGCTTCCTTATACAAACTCTCTACTGTGTCAGTGAAATGCTGACTCTCATGGTTAGTTTGGCTTTTGTCTCTGTGGTGGTTGTTATTTGCACTTGCCCTTTAGCAGTTTGGCTTGCTAGTTGCTCTGGAATTGTTCTTTTGGTGACTCTTACATATGTAGTCCTGTGGGGGTAGGGACATTTTGATACGTCATTGGGGTAGGGTATGAAATGGTGCAGGTGTGCACTGGGAGCTGCTTTCCATTCAAGTTTACTTTTCTTCCTGGGCTTGTTTCACCTTCTCTCCATCTGAACAAGATGTCACAGGTCAAACAAGGGTGATGCATTTTGATTTTATGCACACCGGCAGCAGGAACAATCTGTGTTTTCAATAACAGCAGGCACCAAGCTTGATCATCAGCCATTAGGCTGGAATGCTACATGTGCACAGAGTGTTGCAGCCAATAGTTGTTATTGTTCACGGGGTGCCACAAGTGTATAAAATAATAAAGAGGGAAATATAAGCAAAACACCAGCCTCGAGCATCACTGTGAGCTTTCATTTGTCACCATCCCTGGTCGAACTCTTTTGATCTATTAGCATACCAAACCTGGGCCTCGGTTCTAAAGGCAAAGAGCTGGCACACTGGACAACTGGAGGTACCAGTTGCTTGGCTCCTCCTGAGCAGCATTACTGGAGCCTTAAAATCAGCAGGGTTTTAAAGACTCAAGAAATACTGAGCAGCAGGATTAAAAAAAATACAAATACATTGTTCATTGTTAGGGATAATTCACTCTAAAGAGGGATGGGGATTTAGATTCTAAGCAAAAATGTTTCAAATTCAGCATCGCAAGAAGTTGAACTTTGCAGCTGATCTACGCATGAAGCTACTTTAAGTATTAGTCCTCATTTATAGTACTGTACTTCTGCTGCTCATAAGAAGTGTTAAATCACCATGAAGAACACTGAAGTCTCAACTCCTGGCTGTGTCAGCTTTTACTTAGTCCTAAACCAACCACCTTTGCCCACGCTTATGAAAACACACTTTATCAGCCTTGCAGGACACAAATTTGCCTTTTTAAAAACAGGCATTCTCTTCCCCTGAAAACAAATGTTTAAGTCTTTTGAATGGGAATACCCTCATTTTGACAGTATCCTGCAATTGATGTTTTGGTTACCCACCTGGCTTCTGCCCATCAATATTCAGGAGGTAAGTAGTTTGGCAATGGTAGAAGGTGCCATTCTGAGGACAGACAAAAGAAAATACTTCTTTACCCAGCATGTTGTTAGTTTGTGGAACTCCCTGCAACAGGATGTGGTGATAGCATCTGGCCTGGATGCCTTCAAAAGGGGATTGGACAGATTCCTGGGGGCGGGGGGAGTCTATCACAGGTTACAAGCCATGATGGAGATGTTTAATCTCCAGACTTAAAAACAAGGTACTACAAAGGCCAGATGCAGGGGAGTGGTATCAGGAGACAGATATCTAGTCGCATGTGCTCCCAAACACATCTGGTGGGGCCACTGTGAGATACAGGAAGCTGGACTAGATGGGCCTTTGGTCTGATCCAGCATGGCTCTTCTTATGTTCTTATGAGGACACGTCCATACCAGCAAAGTGGCTTTCTCTCATCTTTTCTGTAACTTATATCACACGTAGCTGCTGTCAGATAGCATGGTCCAGGTAGTATTTTGCTGCAGGTCTTGTGTGATGGTATCCATGACTAAAATCGACAGGAGCGGCAACAGTGCAGATCCTTGGTGCACTCCAACCATCACTGGAAAACTGTTAGAGAGGCCAGATGAGCATCACAAATGACTGCTGGTGTTCTTGTATAGCATTTTGACCCTGTCACAGAGTGATTTTGGCACCCTGTGGTTATGGAGGGCACACCAGATCAATTGATGTAGGACACAGTGAACAATGTTGTGAATACGCTGGTCCAGAATTTTATCAAGGATCTTCACAGTGTGGGGTGGGAGGTAGATTGGGCAATAGTTGGCAGTCAGCTGGGTCACCCTTGTTCTTGAATACGGGGACTTATTGACCAATCAGTTGGTACACAGAGAGTACTCATTATGGCATTGGAGAACTCTGTCATGCAAGGTATCCCCATGCTTTGGAGATCCTTGGAGTTTCCAGAAATCCACGGACAAATAATCAAGTCTGGGTGTCTTCATATTCTTTACACTGTCTGTTGCATTGGTTAGTTCTGTGGTAGTAACGGGCAGAATTAGTCCATAGGTTGGTGTGCCTTCAGGGGTTGCTGGGTGGGGAAATTCAGTGTTGGAGATCTTGTTGAAATGATCTCGACATTGTTGCAGGATTTCCTGGTTTCCTTGGCATCCTTTATGCACATACGTATAGTGTTCAATGTCTTGGGCAGCCTTCATTCATGATTCGGCCATCCGGTCAGCTAGAAATACCGTCTCCCCAGTTCTTCCCCACATGCCACCGTCCATTTCTTCCTCGGCTCTGAAACTAGATAGGCATTCTAGAAACCAAAACTGAAGCTTGTCTTCCTAAATCACTCTGATTCACGCTGTATTCAGAAGGCTTTGTTTCCTGGTGATGAGATTGTGATTTTGCAAACACATAAGTCAGAGAGCCAGGGTTTCCTTCTGTTTAATATTTTAAACAGTCTAAACATTTGCCTCACCTTCAGATGTTATGATTGATTGTGAATATACAGTGGATATTAAATATATGTATTCAGTGTAAAACAGCTAATCGGATCTTGCAGATGTGAACCAGGGGTGGTTTTAGCAATATACTGTATCCTTCATTCTGAAAGCATAGAACACTTTCCTTCCCCCATGGGATGGTTTCATACTAGCCACATTCCATTGTGAACAGCTGTATGCCACTTGTTGCTTCCTTGCGATGGTTCTCTCCAATTTTCTTCATTTATCTTTAGCCAAACAATTTGATATCAGCAGCAACCTCAAGTGCTGTTCTTCCCCTTCTAGAGTTTGTCATGACAGAATGCTTGGTCACATACTGTATTCATTGGTTATTTAAGGAATAATGCAGGAGCAGTGCTTTATCATTTTAATCTTTTCTCAAACCAAAGTTTAATCTTCTCTCCCTTATCTGTCTGTCCCGCTTTTCTCAAAGCAAAGTTTAATCCTCCCTTATCTGTCTCTCCATCTGCCTCTCTTCTGTTTATGTATCTCTGTCCCTTTTCAGTGTTGCAAAGTGATTAAAGACAGCCTTGAGTGGTTAGTGAATCTGAAATATATTGCTAAAATGTCTGCACTTTCCCAAGCCAAAGGAATTCTAGGAATATCTGATGGTATCTTCATTGTATCCACTTTGAATCCAGACTAAAAAAAAACCCTTCCTTTTCAAGCAGATATTTAATCTTTAATCGGATGTTCTAGTTTTTTGTTTTACTTCAGGTGGTTAAATAGCTTCCTATTTTAACATTTTGATATTGAGATCTACTAATTGCTTGGTATTCGATTGGTCTTTTAATGAATGGAAACTGCTGCAAGGGAACCTGGATGGATGATTCATGCCAGAAGGAAGAAGCTGTGCCCCCCCCCATTGATGGACTGCACTTCCCCTTGTGCTTTGTCATTGGCTTACTAGGTGTCAAAGTCCAAAAAATATTGGGAGGCCCAAAGAGGCCTTACCTGTGCTTTTGATAAACATGGCTGATATTACCTGTTCCTTTTTCTGGGCTTCTTGGTTGTTCTCAGTGCCATCTTCCTAATGCTTGGCAATCATGTTTTAAAAGTAACATGCTCATATTTAATTAGTTGCTTTCCCCATCAAATGAGAGGAAAGGAATCAGTCAATATAATGCTGTAAAAGCAGTGCTATAAAGGCAATGCTATTTATATGTTATAAATTGTTGCTCCTGCTATGTCTGCGTATCAACACTCCACTACTCCACAAGGAAGGCATTCATTCGCTGCCTCGTGAAAACTGGCTGTATCCAAAAGATTCTGAGCCTTGGTCCTTCAGATGCTTCTAGATCATACCTCTCAGAATCTAGCATAGGCAGAGGGCAGAGCTTCTGGGACAAGTAGCTCAACAACAACAGTCATCCCACATGTGGGAACAGAAATGGATGTGATAACCTATATAGGATGTGAGGAAGGTAAACAGGGGAAGGGGCAGAAGTGCAATGTTTTGTTTTAAGATTATGCTTTCAGGCAAAACATCTGTAGTATTCTGCTAGAGAAGTGCACTTGAAAGCTGTCAAGACAAATTATTGGCTGTTTTTATGCATCTGTGTGCCATCACTTGAAGAACTAGGCAGATTTGGGGTTCTAGTCCATTGTGGAAGAATATTACACATTGTCCTGCAGTTGTTAAAAAAGTAATTTCCCCCATCTGTACTACCAGGGCTTAGTTCATAACAGTTGGCCTTACTTATCTTTTTCAGTGGAAATGTATGAAATGGTGAAATCCTTACTTCTGAGTAGACATGTGTCCCATTGCACTACAGTCAGCTCTCTGGACCAGTGGTGATTTGCTGAAGGTGGAAAAACTGAAGTTCAATTTAATTTGTTCATTTAGGGTATATGCCGTCTGTCTTCCAAGGCTGGCACTCACAATGGCTAATTATTCACACACAAAATGGAATTAGCAGTAGGCTCGGGTGAATTCTAAGGTTTGCACAAGTTCAAAAGCCAATCTGGGGAGGTGAAGTGGAATGGAGCAGTGAATATAATATATTCAAGGCACAAAATGCTGACTATGGAAGAGCCCCTCAAAATTGGGAGTAGGGGAGGGAAGGAAACAGAGTCTTGTTTAAAAAAAGTGAACAATGAAACGACCAATTTGGACAGGAGGTACCGTATTCATACTGCAATGTTGTGTTGCAGATCCCATTTGTATTGTTCTTAATTAACACAGATATTTGAGGAAGCAGAAAGGGCTGCTGTCACTAAACAGAGGGCCAGCCTCAGTGATTAATCGTTTGGACGGCTTTTCTGGTTGCCTCCCACGGCAGTGTCACCCGCCACCCCCACCCCCCACAAACACACTGGCTCGTGCTTTGTCTTCCCTTCTGCTGTAGCCCCGCCAGGCCCAAGAGTGGCAAAGACAGAAACAGAAACCTGCTTTCAGTTGGAAAGTGAGGCAGCCGGTGTGTCAGACGAATGGAATGTCTTCTCTCCTCTGGGTCAGAGTTTCTGCGCATTGGGCAGAAGCCCTGGGAATTCTTTTCTGCCGAAGCAGCGCTTGCTCTGCTGGGCTGCCACATTGTTTCTGGCTATTTACCCATCACACAGGCCTTGTGTGTGCATTCCAGGGAGGGCCACACCTTCTTGGCCTGGATTTTGCAAACAGTGCACCTGCTGTTGGATGCTGGAGAAGGGGGGGGCTTGCACAAAGAGAGGGGAGTGCTGGCGCTCCGTCTGGAGGGGCAGAACAGTGGGCTGATTCTGTTTAAGCCTCTGGCAGGCCCTGTGTGCCCTTCCACCATGCAGCAGCATTAGGGGCCAGGCAAGGGTCGTCTACCAGCTTTTTTCTTTAGCAGGTTGGTCTTTTTCTCGCCTCTTCCAGTAAATAAGCTCCAGGGCAAAGCATGGGGAAACCACTTTTTCCACTACAGCTTCTGGAATTCCTCAGGCAACTTGGCTAGCGGCTCTGGAGGATCCTGGGAACTCTAGTCCAGATACAGTAGGACCCCCATATCCACTGATTCATTATCCACTGATTCAGTTATCCATGGTTGGCAGAGGGAAAAATAAATAAACAATTCAGCAGCCACAAAACAAGCTAATGTCACAAAGAGCAGCTGTAAAGCAAGCTACTGTCATAAAACAGCAGCTGTAAAGCAAGTTATTGTCACAAAACAGTTTTTGGGACATTTTGGTGTTCTCACTTATCCACAGTTTCATTATCCACAGGAAAGCTTGGAACCAATCCCCAGTGGATACTGGGGTCCTACTGTAAAAACTCTCCCAAGCTCTGCCCTGCACCTCTCTAGTCTGGTGCTACATTCAGCAGCTAGAAATAACTCCAGGAGACGTCTGATGGGGACCTGTTTTGGGCTTTGACTTTGAGCTGTCCTGTGGCATTGCTGTGAGCCAGGAGACAAAATGTGGCCTTGTTTTCCAACAAGAGGTTTGTGGAGTGACACTGACTTATATTGTCAGTTGGTATAGTGGTAAATGTTGCAGGTACTATGCTGTTCACAGCACTTCCCGTAACTACATCCCATAAGGAGAATTCATAAGGAGAATTCTAAAAGGGCAAGCAGCTATGTTGATCCCTGTCGATAAACTAATTGTATGTTTCATCCCCAGGGGGAGTGGATCCTTTGTGCAGTGAATGGGTCTGAATTGCCCATTCAAGACCAATCTGTTCCAAAGTACTTTGCATTACAAAAGTTCGCAATAAGGGTCTGTGGCTCCATCCTCCTTGCCAGCAGTGTGAAGATTACAGCCAATCTCAGGGGGAGATAGAGAAGCACAAGAGAAGGAGGGGCCGTATGCATGATGTCCATCCCTCTGACCCTTGGAGTCCTGGGTCTCTACACAGTACAGTGGACCTTCATATACCAAGTGGTTTGTTTAACAAATAATCTGCTTAAAGGAAAAAAATTCTGGAGATAGGGGAAAATCACTTAACCGAATCACCTCTGCCCTATGGGGTGCATCTGTACAACAGAAAAACAGTCACGATTAGGGATTAATCTGTTTTTCATGCATTCCTATGGGAAATTTGTACAAAGGAAAATTTGCTTAACAGAACTTTATTTGGAATGAATGAATTCCTTTATACAAGGTACTGCTGTACATTCTATAATAGGAAAAACTGACCCACTTGCATTCCTGTTTGTCACATACTTATTGAAGGAAAGGTGCTTTGTGAGAAACCACAAAGATGTCAGATGGTAGACAGCTTGCTGTCTGCCAGGTGTTTTTGACTGCAACTCCCATCACCCATACAGGTTGAGGTTAATGAGGATTATAGTTCAAAACACCTGGGGACCAACAGGTTGCCTATCCCTGTCATATACAGAGTATGCTAATTGCCCACTAAGGCAACTCTGGAAACACTGTAAAAAAAAGACAAAGTGCAAGACAAAGAGTAAGTCAGTGGCTACCAAACTGGGGCCAAGATGTGTACGGACTACAACCCCTAACAGGTCTGATGACCTGCATTGACTGTGGTTTCTGGGAGTTGTAATCCAAAAACATTTGACACCCCAAATTTGGGAACTATTGTAAGGAGAGCATATCTGATTGTCACATTATGGTTCCACAGCCTGCAGTTTAGTTGTATTGTGGGAATAATTAAATAAAAAGAATTAAATTTCCATTTTTTAGCTGGTAGGTGCCTTCATTAGCACAATGGCACATTAAAAAAGAGTTGTAATTTTGCTAGAAGGGGGATAGACCTATTAAATCAGGCATGTCCAAACTTTGGCCCTTCAGATGTTTTGGACCACAACTCCCACAGTACTTTATCACTGGCAATCTAAGCTTAGAATTCTTGGAGTTGTGGTCCAAAACATCAGGAGGGCTGAAGTTTGGACATGCCTGTATTAAATTATTATCTAGCTTGCCAATGTTAAAGCACTGGAGCAGTGGTTCTCAACCTGTGGGTCTCCAGATGTTCCTGGACTGCAACTCCCAGAAGTCTTCCTGTCTAGCTCAGCTGGCCAGGATTTCTGGGAGTTGCAGTCCAGGAACATCTGGAGACCCACAGGTTGAGAACCACTGCCTGGAGTGTCGCCACATACAGAAAATGATAATCTTCACCAATTCATTTGGAGATGCCTGGGATTTTCCCCTCTATAAAACATGGAACACATGTAAGATTCGGGAGCTTGAAAGGAAGGATTGTGGCTTGTATGTAGTGTTAATGTGCTCTGTGTTATCAAGTTGCAACTGGTTTGCAGCAAAGCTGATAGGTAATTGAGGGATTTAAGAAATGGCTTTACCAATGCAACACCCTCTCCCCCAGGGCGTTTCCTTGACCAAGTGGGAATTCATTGAGAATCTGTAACTGTCCGCTTTTGCACCATACTGACTGCTGTTAGTACCTCTGCAACAGTATAGATGAGTCAGAGTTCACAGGGCTTTTAGATTATCAGGAGGACAACTTCTCACCAGTTGCCCCTGGGGCTTCCTTTTCTATGTGAGCTTGGTCATAACAGCTACAGGACCTGGAAAAAGTGCCTGGGGAAGGATGAATTTTCTCAGCAGTTAGCATATTGCTGTGAACACTGTTGTGGTGCAGATATTTTGGGTTGGCATAATTTTGAATGGTCAGTTAAGTCCCTTGACTTTTCACCCAAGGTGCTCTAGGTTTTTTGTGATGCATATTGAATACCATCGTGGACACTGAAATGCATGTGAATGTTGTCTGTCCTTCTACAGCTTCACAAATAACTGAACAGTTACAAGAACTGGAAGTTGAGTCAGATGCTCTGAAAACAAAACAAAACATTTACAGTGGTACCTTGTATAAAGGAATTAATTTGTTCCAAATGAAATTATGTTAAGCAAAATTTCCTTTATACGAATTCCCATAGGAATGCATTGAAAACGGAGTAATCCCGTTTTATGTTGTACGGATTCTTCCCATAGGCGGTTATTTCAAGCAAATTTCCCCTATCTCCGGAATTTTTTATGTTGTGCAGATTTTATGTTATACAAACTGTTTATTATACAAGGGTCCACTGTACTGGACTATAACCTGGGTGGGGTGAGATTGTAGCTGGAGATTGGATATGCATTTGATGTTACTGGGTGCAATGCTTGCTATTGCTAGGTAACTGATCTTATCAGTAGAGGTTGGTCTCAGACATACTGTAATGATTCTACGGTTTTCATTGAGTGCTGAGTCAACCTTTTTTTGCATGGACTGAATACCACTCTGGACTGGCATATTTGCTGACAGAATAGCACAGGGCTAAGGCTGAAGTTCTTGGTGTTTGTGGTTGTGTACCCCACCTGATCCCTGATAGTTTTTGAAGAATACTGCTCCTTGAAGAGACTTTTTACTTTTTTATTTTGGTGGTGTTTTATGCAGGTCAATTTATGATCCAAAATGACACCTAGGTAACAGGAGAGAAAGAATGATCTGGTTGGATGCAATTCCAAGTAACTGAAGTTTCCAAGGATGCCTGTTTGTTTCTCAGATGGAAAGCACGTACTGTATTGTTGAATCTTAGAAGGGCTCAATTTAAGTTCATTTCTATTATAATAGGGGCCAGGTAGTTGTAATAGATCTCTTACAAGTTCTACCTTCTGAAAATTGTTCCACTGATCAGCAAGTGCAAGATCATCAGAATAAACAAAACTTCAAGGGCCTTGAGGAAGTAGTTGGTCATAGACTACAATACCCAAAGACGTATTGGAGGGATCTATGTTGATACGGTATGGCTTGGCATTGATTCTTGGAGGAGAGTCCAGAGGTCCTGGCCACTAGTGTGAAAGCAGGAAACAGGCTCATCATGCTAGTGGGAGAGGCCAGGTTTGGTGCAAAGAATGGGAAAATTCTTATTTGGAACTTCATCTCCCAAAACCATGCTGGTTGGGGAGATTTCAGGAGATGGAGTTCCAAAAAGGAAAATTTCTGGGCTCTGGAGTGTTGAGCAAGTGATTAATAGTCATAGAAAAATATGCCTGTGTGTAGTGACCCAAAGAGTCTTTGTGGGTGACTAGTTCACACAGGCATATTCTTCACTGAGAGAAGCGCACTGCAGCACAACTCCATGCGTGATGCCCTTTGCCATGGCTTTCTTCCAGCCCTTTGTCCGACTATTGTGAAATGACGCACTAGCGCTTTGGACTTGACTGCTTCATTGTGTCCAGCAGGCGGTCAGTGGAAAGGGCATGTTCATCATGTGGGCTTCAGCCAAAAGCCTTGGTCACTGGCCGTGGGAGGGAGACTCCAAGTGCATGCCAGCAAATGTGGGAGGCAACAGCCAAAGCTGCCAGCAGATGCTGTGATAGACCCCCCTCCCTCCTCAGAATTCATGTTTGGGAAACAGTGAGATCTAGAACTCAAAAGAACAAATTGGCTGTTGTGCCAGCTTAGAAAAGGGTGTGTGTCTAAAGAAGGTTCAGGTTTGTTGTTTTTGTTTTACAGTGACACCCCCCCCAAAAATAATAATAATTGCCATCTGTTGTAAGGCTCACCTAATATTAGTTAGGCAGCAACACATCTTGACATCAGTTACACTAGGCACAGAAAATCTGTACAGTATTTGGGGTTGGTGGGGAGATCAGAAATGACTGCTCAGAACTGATTGTTGTTACAAGTGATGTTTGTAGAAATAAGTAGGTCTGTGAAGATCCTCAGTCACCCAAGAGAGGGTATCTGGAAGTTGAGTCATGACAATGGGACTTCTTTTCTTGTGGGATCCAAACATTTCACTACTCATCCAAGTAGCTTCTTCTATAGATTGCCCAAGTTTCCTGGAAGGGAAAGGAAGCTTGTTTTGGGTGAACTTCAACTGAGTATTGTGATTTTTAAAACAAATGTTTTGTTGATTTTGCTGTTAGCATCTGGAAAGAATGCCGATTGCCTCTGTGCCGTTCAGCTGCTTATTTACTTAGATAAGCAAGAATTTTGCTGCATTTGGAAGACTTAACCGATCTGTTGTACCCTAATGTTGGGTGGACAATAAGACACTTTAACAGATACTTGTAGTGAATTGCTACCTACCAGATCAGGTACACCCAATGCAGGCATAGAGGAGACTGTAGATGGTGAAGTGAGAGAGAAACTGGACGCATATACAGTACCTGAACTTCTGGATAACAGCTTCATCAGGGACTCTAATAGTTGAATGCTCATGCTGCCAGCCGTGTTTGTCGGACTTCAAGAGTCTCTGGGGGAGTCTGTTGTTTTTCGTCGTAGGCAGACTAGCAGAACCGCTCTCCCTGTGGAAATGTTTTGCTGTTGGGCCTCTCCAGTGGCGGGGATTAAGAGAAGGAGCGCCTGATAGGGCGCAGGAGGAATGAAGCAGAGAAAGGAGAGCGTGATCCCCCTGCTGCTCTTTTGAAATAGCCGAAGCCTGGGAAATGCCAAGGTGTGGGGCGGAAGGGGTGGGCTGGGGGTGGGGAGGGTCCTGGCCCCCAGGAATCGCCATGTGAACCTAAGCCAGTGGGCTGGCCCGAGCAGGTGGGAGAGAAAACCAGGAGCCGGCCTTCCTCGGACACAGGCCAGGCGTCCAGAGGAGTTGGAGGGTGTCTGCTCCGAAGCCCGTCCGGTGGGTTTTCCGCTTCGATTCGGTGCGGCTGATTTCACCAGGAGAGCCTCTCTCGTCCGCGCCGCTCTTGCCGGGGTGGGGGGTGGGAGTTGAGGCGGATGCAAACCCTTCGCCGCGGCTTCGTAGCCCCGACAGCTTCCTGCAAGAACAGGTGAATTCCCCGGTCTCCCCCCACCCCAGGGTTGGAAAAGCGATGCTTCGACGGCATCCCCCGCAGTCCTTCAGCCCCGAGAGGAAGGCGGTCTGAGATGGGCGGTTCTGGGAGATCTGGTCCCAAAAAGTAACTTTCCCGAGCTCTGCGGGCGCCTGACCAGTGGGATCTGCCCCGGGTCCCCCCCCCTGCGTCTTCTTTCTCGTGGGCGACGATCTGCCCTTTTCCTTCCGTCGGGGCGGCCCGCCGTTCGAGGGGGCGGGAGAAGAGGGGCAGCCTTGAACGCGCCTCCTCTCTCCGAAGCGCCCCAACGTGGATTCCCAGCTCCGGGCTTTGGCTGTGCTCGCCTTTGCCTGTCTGCCTGCCCCACTGTGATGCTAATGCCCCGGGAGCCAAGAGCCGTGGGGGGAGGGGGAGCGGGGAGGGGGAGGGGGCTGGGCGAGCCGGGGCTCCCACGGGTCCTCTCCGCCCGGCGGCCCGGCTGCTGCAGCAACCACAGGTGGGGGGCAGGATCGGTGCCAGGGCTCCTCTGCTCGGTGAGGCTGGGTAGGAGAAGGAAAGGGCTTGGGAGGCGGGAGGGTTGGAGACGGAGGCGGGGGGAGGCGCTCGCCCCGTCCACCCGCCGGGAGCTTCTTTGGAACGAGGGCCCGCCCGCCAGGCCTGGGGAGGGAGGCTACCTGCACCGTGGATCGCCTTCTCCAAGAGCAAGTGGCGGGGAAGGGCGCCGGCGCTCCCGGAGGTGGCCAGGGATTCCCCGGAAAAGGACGGCGCGGCGGGAGCGTCAGGAAGCAGGCTGGCGGGCGGGCGGGGAGGGAAGTGGGCTAGGTAAGGAAGTCCATTTGGAGAAAAGGCTTCTCCGCCTCCCGTCTCCTTGCAACACCGTGGAAAGGAGCCCAAGCTTCCCTCTCGTTGAGCCGCATTCTCGCCTAGAGCGCTTCTCCCGGAGTGGGCGAGCGGGATGGGAAGTTCCAGCCCCGAGAAGATGCTTTATGGACCTTTTTCTACCTACTACACGTTAAATCAGCAACTGCGGTCCTGGCGACGGGGAGGCCCTTTGACTATTTCTTAACGTGCCTTCCCCCACCGCATTCCTCCTCCCCCTCCCCCAGCCCTTCTGAGAGTTGCTCGAACTACAGTTCCCAACTTCCACAGACAACTGGAGAGTGGATGGTTGTTGTGATCCAAGCCATCTGGTATGCACAAGGTTGAAGAAGGCTGCTTTATGCCCACACATTCATTCTCATTCACCCCAGTCGCCAAGACAACAGTGTACTACTGCATTGTCTCAATGTTGTATTAGGCTTTGTCTTGTGGCAGGCAGAAGCAAACCGGCAATAATCTGGCTGGATCAAAGATTTCAGCCACTGCACAGCCTAATATGTTTTATCTGCCAGCCAATGGCAGATTAAACATTTAGAGATGGTGAGAAAGATACATTGATCATTGTTGCTCAAAATTGTTAATTTTGTTGTGCTTGTATTTTAAGAAACATTTCCCCTTGTGGCTACTGTTATTGCTTCTGGTAGCAGGGATTTCTTCATATCAGTTGTTAACTACAAAATAACATTCTTGTTTAATTTTTAACTGTGAAATGTTTAGCTTTAGGATTAAATGGAAAAGCAAGGAAATAGTGCTGTTATACTTGTTTTCTCACTACTTTTGATGAAGAGTCTCATTTGTTACTTAAGTGTAAAGCACTGATAATTTCATATACTTAAAATCATAGTTCTCTTGTTCAGCTTTTCTGTGAAATAATCTTATGCATGTTCTCTTGGGAACGAAGAAGAAAAAACTCCATTGCAGATATTGGAGTTGACTGGGCATGTATTCACACTACATAGTTGTGTCCAATATTATTTTAACAAACCTGGGTCTAGTCTTGAGATTTGTACTTCAGTGAGGTACTAAGCATTTTTTAATTAGGGAACTTTTTGTGCTTACCTAAATTACTGCAGGATACTCAGCAGCTACAAATCTTGAGATCTTTTAAGACAGTTGTTATGGTACGTACAATTGTTAAAGCTGTATAATGAAGAGACATCCCTGGTCCCACTATAGGGCAGTGCCCTTCACCAAAGTAGAAGGCAGTATGACAGACCTCACGGTCCAGGTAGCTCTGTTCTTCTCCATCATCACTCCCTGCTTCTCGTGTCTGCGGCCCAAGGTGGTGGTTTCATTCTGCCTGAAGATTGACTGAGAAAGCCATTTAGTAGCTCCACTAAACTTGATAGGCCTTGCTAAATGAAAGATGCAAAGGATTGATCCATCCATGAGTATAATTCTCTGTCTCTTTCATGTGACAAATAGTACATGTTCCTGGTCATTGTCCTTTCATATACTCCTGCACAATTTGGTTATACAGTGTGTACAGGGAAGCATTATTGTAAAACTCTTTTCAATCCATTGCTAATCTTCTACTTGCATTTTAGTGGCTTTATTGTGTTTGAGCAAAAAATGTTAAGCAAGCTGTTAACAATCTACCATGTTGTTGCACTATATTAGACAAGTCTTAATACTGCTGACTTGAACATTGAGTCCATTTATTAGATTTTTAGGAGCACTTGGTTGTCAACTTTCTGTTTTTTGTATTGTATAACTGCACATGCCAAAAAAATTTGACATTGCCTATAATGGTGTGTCTTCAAATGCCTTGTTATCTTCAAATAGCTCCTTGTAGCATGTTGTGTTGCAACATATATTCCTTCCACAGGAACTTATGGAAGTGGATGTGGCATGAGGGAACAAATTCCTTCCTCTCTCTCTTGTTAGGCAGAGTGAGGCAGATCCCTCCTGCAGCTGAGAAATGGTGCTGTGAATGGACAGTCAGTTTGTTAGCAACTGAACATATGGTTACTATATTATTCGAGGATGAGAAAGTGATGTGTATAGGATTTTCTGCTTCAAGTGTCTAAATCAGTGGATCTCAACCTGTGGGTCCCCAGATGTTCCTGGACTGCAAGTCCCAGAAATCCCTTCCAGCACAGCAAGTGGTGGAGAGTTCTGGGAGTTGCAGTCCAGGAACATCTGGGGACCCACAGGTTGAGATCCACTGGTCTAAACTATCTGGCTACACTTGGGCTCGGTACAATTGATTTCAGTTGTCTCTGAGTGACATTTTCAACAGAATCCCTTGGAAGAGCCAGGCTCCCTCTCAGGTTTTTGGTTTTTGTGTGTGTGTGTGTATGTGTGTTTTTTGTTTTTTTGTTGTTTGTTTTTTTTGCTGTTGTCAGTGGACTCATTACTGGTAAGAAAACTTCATACTAGTACACTCCTTGTCCTTAGGAAGTGGGAGAATGATGGATATAGTATGTGGGTGGTATGACTTCTGTGTTCCTGGCAGCCTCACCCTTCTTGCCCCTGAATGCAGGAGTGAGGAGGCTGCCTAGTTGTAAAAGGCCCTTTCATGAGCTAGAAGGCCAGTTGCTGGTCATCCGTAGGCTGGCTTTGGCTCAGAGACTTCCAGGTGCCCCCTGCCACTTTAAAGGAGGCACTGTGAGTCCTGCCCTTATAGCTTCTGCGTCTCTTTCAGAAATGACCCTGCTCTCCTCCCAGCCGGATTCCCTGGAGTCTGCGGCCACTGCAGCCACCACACCCAATCCAGAGCAGAGAATGTTGGAGAAAAGGGCAAAGGTTATTGAGGAGCTGCTGCAAACAGAGCGGGATTATATCCGGGACCTGGAGATGTGCGTACAGAAGGTGATGGTGCCCTTGCAAGAGTCACAGGTGAGATTGGCATGGTCCGGGGCAAGGTCTGGGGGATGGATTCCTTCCTGTCAGAACTGATAAGGAGATTGGCTTTTCACATGGAATTGGGCAACATTTGGAAATGATAACAGTGCCTGGGTGTAGTGACCAGAGAAGAATTGAGGGGCCAGTAGGCCTATAGATCTTGTTAGACTCCATTGTCAAGCAATCTCATCAAGCTTGGCTAATAGTGGTAGATGACTGGTGAATCAATGCCCTTAAGCATGGAGGGCTGCAAGTTCCTCTTTCTTGAGCTAAAATGTTGGGCATTAATCAGGGATACCAAGGGACAAGCCACTACTAATCTATAAGATTACTGGCTGGTGTAGGGTGGCTTACAATTTAAAGTGGCCCTATGAATTAATGACCTTCATAAGGTCCTATCATTAACAGCCCTGCTGAGATCTTGTAAATTGAATAGTATGTCTTCGTTTATTAAGTCAGTTAATCTTACATTAGATCTTTTTTCCATGTTCACCTAAGGCAGTGGTGGCGAACCTTCAGCACTCCAGATGTTTTGGACCACAACTCCCACAGTCCTTTGTCATTGGCAATACAGGCTTGGAATTCTGGAAGTTGTGGTCCAAAACATCTGGAGTGCCAAAGGTTCGCCACTACTGTCCTAAGGCCTTGAGAGGAAAAGCAAGGTAAAATATATTGGATAGGTTTCCATCTGTTGATGGATGTGATGCCAAGAAAAGGAACAGAGAAAATCTCTCAGAGATCTATTGCATGCTATTCTTGCATATCCACTAGAACCTAGAGAAACTATTGCTTGATTATGGGACTCAAAATTCACCAGTCAGCTTGGCTATAGGCTGTTGGCCATACGTACTGGGGGATTCTGAAAATCATGGTACAGAAAGAAACATTTCTAAGCTCTCTTGTCCTGAGTAGCAATAGTGAAGTGATCTGTGTACATACTGGCTAAGATCCTGTTGTTGAGTATAGTAAGCCACAACTAGAATAAGTCCATTGAATGAGCGGGGACTTGGGAGAGTCAGCTTCTCCATAAGTTCCTTTGATTCAACGGCTCTACTTCATTTGCAACTAATTGTGCTAAGTGATATGATTTCGACTGTTGAGACATCGCTGTCAGCAAGTCCTGGAAGACTGTTAGTGCCCTCCTATATTCTTTTGTCTCTGTGAGGAAATGCAAGGAAATACACCAAAGGCTACTTCCATGGCACTTGCTATGGGAGTGTCTTTATTGCTATGAATCAACTGTGGGGAACATGCTTCCTTCTAGGTGCCAAATGTAGACTTGGAAGGACTGTTTGGAAACATCCATGGGGTTATTGCCTTCTCAAAGCAGTTGCTGAGCACCTTGGAGACTGCAGATGCTGTTGGTATGTGCTTCACCTATATCTGCTCTTTTAGAGATACCCAAGTCCAGGGACAAGAGGGGTGGAAGAAAAAGGCCAGTTGTGGTTGGTAAAGACCAGCATTACTAAATAATCTGATGCCCTGCAGATGTGCTCATTTCATGGGGTCTGACTCGGTTCATTCTCTCTGCCCAAGTCTATAATTTACATTCCCTTGTTTCCTTCCTTTACTTAGACTTTTGGCTTTCCAGATGTTTTTGGACTTCCCAAGTCCTAGGGGGCATGTTGGCTCAGCGGGCTAGAGCACTCAAATGTCAGCTGCAATGTCAGCAGCTTGGTGGTTCGAATCCCGGGTGCCACGCCGTGGAATGAGCTGCGGCTGTTAACCCCAGCTCCTGCCAATCTAGTGGTTCAAAAGCATGTAAATGCAAGTAGATAAATAGGTACCGCTGTAAAAAGCGGGAAGGTAAACAGTATTCCATATGCAGAAATGTGTTCAGCTATGCCGGCCACATGGCCACGGACTTGCACAACACTGGCTCTTTGGCTTAGAAATGGAGATGAGTGCCATCCCTAGAGTTGGACACAACTAGCATGCATGTGTGGGGGGAACCTTTAACTTTACTAAGTTCTAGAACTCCTGGCCAGCATGACTGATGGTCAAGGGTTCTAGGAGTTTGTGACTAAAAATATCTGGAGGCTTAAAAGGTTGTTACAGTAGTTGGGAGTGGCATTGTTCTGCTATATTTTATACAAGTGGGCTAGAGAAGAGTAGCCAGAGTTGCTTGGCCAGTTTCTTTCTGTGCTGGTGGAGTGTGTGCTTAAGTGCACTGAAGACAATGTGGTTAAGCAACTCTGGATCAATATAGTAATGTAAGTCTAGTCTCCCCTTTGTCAGGCAGAGCTCTCCCTCTTTTTGTTTCTTTGAGGAGGCAGGATTCAAAACGTGGAGGATGCTTGCCATTATTTTGGGCTCCCCTCTTGCAGTCTGAACTGGGAAATCTGTAGATGGCGTATCCAGGATGAGGATTATTAGGCCATTCAGAAGTAAATTCTAGGAAATGAGCCACCCAAAGACTTAGAAATGGCTTCTTCACCCACCCACCTATTCACTGAAGAAATGGGTGAGAAATGGCTGCATTTACTAATATTTCCAATGTTTCACTATTGCACGAATCCTTTTCCACCTCTATTAAGGACCAACATTCCTGGCTCTTCAGACGGACCTGGAGGCTGTGTACAAAGTGTATTGCCAAAACCATGATGAGGCCATCGCGCTGCTGGAGGCTTATGAGAAGGATGAGAAAGTGCAAAAGCTCCTGCTGGAATCTCTGGACGTCCTCAGGTGAGAGGGCGCCTCCATGTCCCACCCCTTGAGTTCTGACAGACATCCTCCCCATTTGGGGTGGAAACATCCTACTTGCTTGTGAGCCGTCTTCAGTGTTCTGGGCTGTGACAGAATTAAAGACTTCACTCCACATGTGTATGCTGCTTCTCAGCATATCTATGAGTACCTCCTGTGCTGAGGGAGCAGTCACACTGTTAAATTGTGCCTTAATAGTTTGAAGAGATGGAGGTGCTAGCAACCAGTCTAATCAACTGCTTTTCTTCTTCTTTTATTTATCCCTGTTCTCTGGCTCCAGGAACCTATACAGTGAATGGTAAGCAATCTGTTTTTGTATAATTGGCCTCTTTTTGTAGCCGTGCAGTTGTAAGAACGTTTATAGCTGTCTATGAAAGCGACGTATTAGGAATGTGGAAATAGCCAGACAAAAAGGCAAAACCAGGTTGAATCAAGAGATGTATGTGATTCCACAATGACTTTAGGGTGGAACCAAGACTTGTTGCAAGGAGGAGCAACACCCCACAGATCTTTTGTGCTTAATCTGACATGCATGGAGTTAGTAGTTTTTAAGCAAAGAATACCAGAGATTTGAAGTGGGAAAATAGAAGTTGAAAACATTGAGCTACAGCACCAAATAGAAAGCAAAAGCCATCTGATCCAACTCCAAATAAAGTCCCTTCAAGCTTGCTCCAACCATTGAAACACCAGAGATGCATATTGAGCTCTTTGCATGCTGTATATCCTGCTATAAATACTTTTCTGGTATAGGTGTAGGGCAAAGTCAAAAACTTTGGTTGCTATTGCTAGGCAGGATTCATGCTCTAGAAGTTAATTTTTTATATTTCTTATTTAGCTTAGCTTACTAAACAGTTTATTACTAGAACCTGGAAGAGAGTACATGTATGTGATTGTGTATTAATACCTCCCTCTCTCTTGTATGGGCTTTGGTTGAACATGACTTAAGGAAGTTGTTTGGAGGGTGAAGCTAATTGGGATGTATGGATTTGTTTGTTTCAGAGAGAAGGATGAATGACAGGGAGCTTGGCTAAAAATGGGGCGGATGGTATTGTT
Organism: Phrynocephalus versicolor; assembly: GCA_023846285.1. NCBI lineage: Eukaryota > Metazoa > Chordata > Lepidosauria > Squamata > Agamidae > Phrynocephalus > Phrynocephalus versicolor. The sequence goes on along the minus strand of JAHTLZ010000379.1, from coordinate 17,947,129 downwards.
TGGCGCTATGTTATCTTAATAGTGAAATACTGTATTATGTGGAAGGAAAACAACAGCTTCATGGAGTTGGGCGGAGTTACTTGGATGGACTGGCTTGGTGTTTGGATGAAGGTTAGCTTGAAAGTGGAAGTGATTCCCTCTGGTGCCGTACTTGTGTGTGTAGTGCCAGTTGGTTGGTGAAGGGTGTGTGAGCCCATAGTTCCGTGTGAGCCCTCTGTGTGCTCATGGCCCTGTCTTTAACAGGGGATGCACCAATTACATTGACCTGGGTTCCTTCCTGATCAAGCCTGTTCAGCGCGTGATGCGCTACCCACTGCTGCTGATGGAGCTCCTGAGTGCCACCCCTGAGTCTCATCCGGATCGTGCTCCGTTGGCAGCTGCTGTTCTGGCTGTCAAGGAGATCAATGGCAACATCAATGAGTGCAAGCGGAGAAAGGACCTTGGTGAGCATTGCTGGGCCAAGAGACACGCGAGCTGCGGGAAAGGGGAGAAGTAGAAGGGGGGGGAAGAGTTACTTTCTGAACAACAACACCCAGTGGTCAACTCATCATCCACAGAGAAGGGAGAAGTAACTCTCTCTTCCTCTTTGGGCAAAGTAGGGGGAGCACAAGCACTTACGTGAGATAATCAGATAAACCATGTAAGAAAGAAGAAAAGCAAATACGGAGTGTGCCAGGCTAGTTTTGTTAAATGTGTACCAGGCTGGTGGTCAGACTGCTGTAGCAATGCTCCTAGAGCAAGATGATCCACCTCCTCATGGATACCAGAGGTGAAAGCAGGCATACCACTCACTTATTTTATTTGTTTAATGGATTCTTAGTCATCTTCCAGGTTGATTCATGGGAACTGGATTTCTTTTTCTTGTGGGATCGAAACGTTTCATGACTCATCCAAGCAGCTTCTTCAGCCTGGGGAAAGTGGGTGGGAGGCTTCCAATGTATAGTTCACCTTGTTTTCACATCCTCTTGGTCTGAATAAGCTCATTAGGTAGACACTGGCCTGGGGTGTGTGAAAGTCCCACCTATGCCTCCCTTCCCAATGTCCATTAAGTATGGGTTGTTAGCCGTGGCCTGGCAATGAAAGGGCAGCATCTGTCTGTCTGTCTATCTATCTATCTACCTAGCTAGCTACCTATCTTTTCTGCCTACCTACCTACTCATTTAAAAATTAATTAAACCCAGTCTCAATTAGCAGAATGATTAATTACCAATTGCTGTCCATCTACAAAGGGGCAGTCCCTCCTATCCGTGCCAGAGGGCCTCTGTGCCCCCTTTGCTTTTTTTAAAAAAAATGCTGGTCTTGTTTGGAAAGAGAGTGGCAGCGGGCGATTCTGCCTCGACTGAGTGTGAAGTCACTCAGAAGAGCAGAGGCTTTGCGGAGGCAACTGCTGTTTGTTGCATGTGCCAACTTCACTCCTGGCACAATTTCTTTCAGTGCTGAAGTACAGGAAGACTGATGATGACAGCCTCATTGAGAAGATCTCCAAGCTCAACTTCCACTCCATCATCAAGAAATCCAATCGTGTCAGCAGCCACCTCAAGCACCTCACAGGTTTTGCACCCCACGTGAGTAGGGACCGCCCCTGCTTGCCTGCCTGTGGATTGAAGAGGGGCAGCCTTTCGCCCTCCAGATGTTGATGAGCTGCAGCTCCTGTTGCCCTTCAGCCTGGCACTGATAAGGCCTGATAGGAGTTGCACTCCAGCCATATCGGGAGGGTTATTCATATCCTGCCATAGGCAGCCCTCAGAGATGTGGGGCCTTAGTACACCATCAGTTCTGTTGACTCCTTCTCCCTTGTTCTGTTGCAGCTCAAGGATGAGGCTTTCGAGGAGACAGAGAAAAATTTCCGGATGCAAGAACGGCTGATTAAATCTTTCATCCGGGACCTTTCCCTTTACCTTCAGCATGTCCGGGTGAATAAGCGCATGTCTTTGGGGAAAATATGTGATACACTGGAGTCTTGGTGGGACTGAGGACTGGCCTGACCTGGGATTTAGCAGGGTGAGGTGTGGATCCTGCTGCATGGCTCAGTGGTTTATATATCTGGCTGTAGAGCCATAGGTTGGAAGTTCACTTCCCCACTGTGGTTCTGTGACAGGTGTGTGTGTAGTGTCGTTACAGTCGTTACCTACTCTTCATGACTCCATGTCCATGGAGTTTTCTTGGCAGGAGTACTGGAGTGACTTGCCAATTCCTACTCCAGGTGCCTACAGCACCTGGTATTCCCTGGTGGTCTCCCATCCAAGTACTAACCAGGGCCGAGCTTGCTTAGCTTCCGAAATCAAGCGAGATTGGATGTGCTTAGGGCATCTAGCTCACCTCTGTGACAGGAGCTGGATTCAAAAAGATCTATTGGTTCCATTTCAGCTCGGCCCCTCTAGGTGGAAGCGGGTTTTGCTTGGCCTTAGCAGGGGTCTGAATCCCAGCCAGTCTATTAATGTCTGCATGTTTTGACCCTCAGGAGTCAGCCTGCGTGAAAGTGACAGCAGCACTGAGTATGTGGGACCTGTGCATGGAGAAAGGCAGTGCTGAGTTGGAGCAGTTCCAGAAGGTCCATCGACTAATCAGTGATCGGCTCTTCTCGGATTTTGTAAGTTGAGCCTGTATTTTTTTATTTCCTTCGCCTGCGTATGACTGAGTTGGGTTTTTTTCCCCTTGTGGATACCGTTTCTGCTGGAACAGTTGCCTTCTCAAACTGATCTGCTCCCAGTGTTTGGAAAACCTCTCTACCCCCCCCCCCTTTTGTGACTGGTTTGGGGCAGTGCTGGTGCAGGAAGATAAGCGCTAGCCAATGACAGCTTCATATGCAGCACAGGTGCCACACTGCTCCATCCCCCACCCCTGTGGCCTGCTGGGCTACCTACTGGTTGTCACATGGCAACCACTTTTTGTCTTTTTTTGAAGGAGGATTTTTCTATAGAGAGCTGAAAAAAAACCAATCCTTAATTCTGTGTACATCTTTTCCCCCAAAGTTAACTCGTACAACTGAATATAACAAGTGAAGAATTTGACATTCTAATATGGAGGCACGGGAAAACTCTGTTACATGGGATCTTGTGATCTGATCATTCCCCTTGGCCTTGCAGAAGGAACGGACCGAGCGTCTGGTGATCTCTCCTCTGAATCAACTGCTGAACATGTTTGCTGGCCCCCACAAACTCGTGCAGAAGCGTTTTGACAAGCTCCTGGACTTCCACACTTGCACGGAGCGTGCCGAGCGACTGAAGGACAAACGGACCCTGGAAGAGTTGCAGTCGGCACGCAACACGTACGAGGCCTTGAACATGCAGCTGCTCGACGAGCTGCCCAAATTCCAGAGCTGTGCCAAGCAGCTTTTCACGGGCTGCTTGCGTGGCTATGCCAAGGCCCACTGTGACTTTGTGCACCTGGCACTGCAGGAACTGAAACCTCTGCTCTCGGTACGTGTGCGGAGGCTGTGAGGAGGCACCAGCTGTGCCGGACGGGTGGCTTTCATGTCGAGTGGAACCTAGAAGAGGGAGAACATTTCAGGGAGTGTCAGCTTTATTTTATATGTTCACTGAGTATACTCCCTAGCCACATGGAGAAGAAAAGGGGATCGATCTGATCATGAGCATGCCACTTTGGTCCCTGTCTCTGGCTATTGTTGGGTTGTCCTCTGACCCATTCAGCATGCTCTTTACCAGTCCTGGAAGCTTCTAGGACAGTGTTGGCGTACCTATGCACGGGTGCCAACGGTGGCACTCAGAGCCCTTTCTGTGAGCACCTGACATCACCCCTTCACAGCCAGCTGTATTCAGGTTAAATTGCTGAAAAATTAGTGGGTTTTGAATCGCAATTTAAGCACTCGGTCTCTAAAAGGTTCACCATCATTGTTCTAGGAGATGCAGTTGATTTTTTTTTCTTCTGGGGAAAAACAGGTGAGCCCCTTTTTGCCCACCTGTCATCTGCACTGTCTGGTCGTGGCTTGGCAGAGTTTCATGCAGAAGACTAACTTGGCATCCTTTTGTGTGCAAAGTCTTTTTTCCCCCCATCTGAACTTCAGATTCTCTGACACAGCACACTCCTTCGGTGTAAAAGTGGACCTAGGACAGGGCTGAGGGAAATCTTAGCCCTTTCAAACGATGTGTTACCCTAGTGCCCAGTATCCCTTCCTGTGGGTTTGTGGTGGATCAGATGATGGAAGTCATAAGAACATAAGAAGAGCCGTGCTGTATCAGGCCAAAGGCCCATCTAGTCCAGCTTCCTGTATCTCACAGTGGCCCCACCACATGTATCTGGGAGCACATGAGACTAGATCTCTGTCTCCTGACCCCACTCCCCTGCATCTGGTGCTTGAAGTACCCTGGTTTTAAGCCTGGAGATTATACATCTCTGTCATGGTTTGTAACCTGTGATGGACTTCTCCTCCAGGAATCTGTCCAGTCCCCTTTTGAAGGCATCACACTTTGTGGCAGGGAGTTCCACAGACTAAGTCCATAGTATCTGGAGGTGCAAAGATTCCCCAGCAGTGATCTAATATTCAGCTGTGAAGAGAGAGCAAGCACCATCTGGCTTCTGGGTTTATCCTGCATCGGGATTGGGAAAGGCATGACCTCAGTCTGCCACTCTGCAGAGCTGTTAGCAAGGGATCCTGGGAGTCCCAACAACAATGGGAGGGCCAGCACTCTTCCTCTCTTGCCTTCTCTTTTTCCCTCTGTTTCTGAGTGGAATGTTGCTGACCTTGGGCTGGCTGTGTGCCTCTTCTGCCCTCACGCCCGCCCTGCCCTCCTCTTTCCTAGCTACTGAAGGTGGTGGGCAGAGAGGGGAATCTGGTCGCCGTCTTCCAGGAAGAGCACAGCCGGGTCCTCCAGCAGCTGCAGGTCTTCACCTTCTTCCCAGAGAACGTCCCTGCTGCCAAAAGGCCTTTTGAGAGGAAGAGCCTCGAGCGCCAGTCGGCACGGAGGCAGCCCCTTCCGAGCATGGTGAGCCGCGAGGGGAGCTTTATGGGCCACCCGAGTGGGCTGGGCTGGGTGGAAGGGGGCGAGAAGCCCGGGCCTGATGCCTTCCTAGGATCTTGCCTAAAAGGTAAGGATGAGAAGCATCATCTGAGTCGAGAGCTGCTGAGTGTGTGTGGGGGGCAGCGGGGACCGGGAGGAGACTACACTCTCTTCCCTTCGTTCATGGTGGCTGCTTTTTCCCCTTTGCAGCCCAGCTACATGCTGCAGTCAGATGACCTGCGGGCATCCCTCCTGGCCCGATACCCACCGGATAAGCTCTACCAGGCGGAGCGCAACTTCAACGCAGCTCAGGACCTGGATGTGTCACTGCTGGAGGGTGACCTCGTGGGTGTCCTCAAAAAGAAGGATCCCATGGGGAGCCAGAATCGCTGGCTCATAGATAATGGAGGTGAGTGGAAGTCAGGAGTGCCTTTGGACTGGCACACCTGTCTGTCAGCGTTGCCACTCAAGGTCCAGGACTTCCTTTCCAAGCACTGATGGAAATCTTTCTAGATCCTGGATAAATCGTCTTGCTTGGGAGCCATTCTCCTTTCCATGGTCCTTGTTACCTGTGATACAGTAGGACCCCGTTATCCGCTGGGGATTGGTTCCAGGCTTACCAGTGGATAATGAAATCCATGGATAAGAGAGAACGCTCCCCCCCCCAAAAAAAAACCCTGCTGTTTCGTGACACTTGCTTTCTGGCTGCTGTTTGTGACAGTAGCTTGCTTTGCGGCTGCTGAAATTATTTATTTATTTCTGCAAACCATGGATAACTGAATCAGTGGGTAATGAATCAGTGGATATTTCTCTCTTCTTTCCCCACAGTGACAAAGGGCTTTGTGTACAGTTCCTTCCTGAAACCTTATAACCCTCGATGCAGCCACTCCGATGCCTCTGTCGGCAGCCATTCCTCCAGCGAATCAGAGCACAGCGGCTCTTCCTCCTCTTGGGGCAGCACCGCACCAAGTAGTGCCCAGGGCGGTGCCTTGACCATCGGCCCACATAAACCTCCAGCAGCCTCTGGCTCCCACCGGGATTCAGCGGATCCTCTTCAAACCCTCTCTGAGACGGATTCGGCCACACAGACTCAGGCAGGCACCACGGTAGCGTCTGTACAGGCTCCCAATCCGCTTCTAGCCTCCCGGCGATACAGTAACCCTGTTCTTCGCAACGGATATCCATCCCGGCCTAAGGCACGGGCAGCCCCTTCATTGGATGGCAGCTCTAGGGTGAGGACCAGTGAGTGCAAGGGTAACCAGGTGAGTGGAGAATGAGAAGGCAAGGTTGGCCTTTGATCAGTTCATTTAACATACCGTATATTTTAGAAAAAGGTAATCCCTCAAGTGGCGAAAGACGTCTCATTTGTCATAGCACAAGATTTATCTTCAATCATCTGTCTTGCATTTACTGTCTTTTTTGTTTTGACTGATCACTAGAAAGTAAACATGAGCCTAATTTGTAACCTCGATTGCAGAAACATGTATTTTTCAGGGACAGCTTCTCTCAGTTGCTGTGAGACGAAACATGTCACTTGTGTCAAGTAATGGGTCATTTCTAAGTTGGCTGAAAATATTTAGCCAAGGTGTGTTTTGAGGTATTTGAGGACAGATTCATTTCATCTAATTTAGCACACTGAGACCACAAGTTCTATTTTGCTGCTGCTAGGAGGCGAAAATCCCTTTATTCTGCTCTTATGCAGTTAAACTGGGTATTTGTGAAGGACTGCTTTCCTAGTTGTATTTTAATTTGTCTGAATTTTTAATTGTTGCTATACATTGAGTCTTTTCTTTAATATTGGTTTTTCATTGTCTTGCATTCTAATTTTGGAGGTGTAAATGTACATTTAAGGCATTTTTAAGCATCTCACCCATTTCTGAACAACAAAGCAGGTGGCTATGAAACAACAGTGCGTGGGGGGGGGGATGGGGCGCCTTCTGTAGCTAGTGGGGTTGGGGGTCTCTTTGTTCCTTGCCACTGAACTCCTCCCCACCATTTTGTTTTTTCTGCTGCCAGGTATATTATGCTGTTTACACCTTCAAGGGGCGGAACGCAAATGAACTGAGCGTAACAGCGAATCAAAGACTAAGGATCCTGCAGTTTGAAGATATCACGGGCAACCAGGAGTGGTGGTTGGCCGAGGCACATGGGAAGCAGGGCTATGTGCCGTCCAGTTACATTCGGAAGACTGAGTACACGTGAAGTGTGTGCGGGTGTGTCTGTGTGTCTGTGTGTGGCAGGGGCAAACTTGAGTGCCTTCATCACTGTCAGAACTGGACGGGGAGGGGGGAGGCCTTGGTTGGCCTCACTGCCCTGTCTTCCCTTACGGTTCAGATTCGGATCCATTGGGGGGAGAGCCTGGCCGTGTTTTCAGTGACATTGCAATTGAGGTGGCCCCGTTGGCCTCCTGCTGTTTCCCTTGTGAGGCCAAGCGGCCTGGCCTGAGGGGCAGTGGTGTGTGGATTTCATTCCCCCTCGAAGTAGGTGTTGAGTCCTCTTTCATGAACCAGACAGAGGCGTCTAGCCAGGGGGGGTGGGGATGTAGGGTTGTGGGTGACAGGGGCCAAATCGGAACAGAACAAGAGCTTTGCTAGTGCAGTATTTTGTTTCTCAAAGTGATCCGCTGAAGGAATCACAGAGCTTCCTCTTGCCTTTTCTCTCCCAGCAACTGGAATTCAAGATATAAGGTTCCTGTTTCAGAACTTGGCAATAGTACCCTCTGGAAGTACAATTCCCAGAATCCTCTGTCCAGTGTAGGCTGTGACTGTGGGAGCTGGGGCATTCTTGGAATACAAATTTGCCCAAGCTCTGTTCTGAACCGGCAGGGTTCCAAGGAGGAATCACGGCAACTTGCTGGTCGTAGCTCTGTCCTCCGTGACACAGTTTCCGGAGGCACGGCATGCATTCTTGTTAATACGGAGGGTCCAACAGATGTCTGTTTCTGTACAGACACCACCACGTGCAAGGTTGCAGGATACTACCCACAGAAAAGGAAGTGGACCGAGGGGCCACCGCAGAGCCTCCTTTTATCTCAGTGTTACTTGGTACTGGTTACAGTGCAAACGTGCTCCTTTGCTGCAAAGGGGCCGGATGCTGACCTCAGATGCTGCAGTGACTCAGGATGAAGGGAATGCCAGGATGGGATTATGTCCTGGGCACCAATTTTAAAATACTGGGGTTGTTCTGCTCCAACGAAAGGAACACAGTGTGAGGGCGGCGTTTTTCACAACGGATACTCCTGAGCTGCTGTTCTGTAAATAAAAATGCTGTTTCAGAAGCTTCTTTTTTATATATATAAACAAAGATTTTTCGGTTCTCGACATTCTTGCTTGTCCTTTTGTTAGAAGCACGTTTCCTGAACTTCAGTGCCTCGGTGTAGAGGATGTTAGGACCAAAGTTTTACAAATCACCACCTAGCAGCTGACTGCAAATGAGAATAAAAGCATAAAGAATCTTGACCTGGGGAGGGAAATGGTTCAAATGTCATGATTCTAAATGCAGTCATTCTGGAATCTATCTCGGCCGGTCATTTTATGATTATAGACTACAGAAGAAGGTTTAGTGCATCTCTTTAGTCATAGTCTTCTCTGAGCTTGTGTCCTTTGGATCTGTTGTTGGGAGGTTGCTCTCATCATCGTGTGATGAAGAAAAATGCATATTTTCCAAGGCTGTTCTGTCTACAGGGGACGGGGATCTTAAAATACTAAGTAGCCAAGTCAGCAGGCATAAAAGAAAGATATGAAGAGGGTACTGCTCTGGATAGGGCCCCCCAAATATTTATTAATTTAAAATGTTACAGGGTTTTTCGGTGCAGAAAGCATTCACCAGTTCTTGTGTAGCATTTAAACCCAGACTCTTGACTCCTCCCCCAGGTGAATGTTAGGGGTGAGATAGCTGAGGAGACCCATAAGAGTTGCCTCTTTATGCCCATTATTCCTAGAGAACCACCAGGTCAAATGGCCGCATATATCGCAAACAGAACAGCAGAGAGACAACGCCTGGCTGTTTCATCTTCTTTCATGCCAGAGAAAAACAAAGGTGTAGAAAAAAGACCTTGTAAGGTGATTTGGGAACATGTGATACAAGTCCTGAATCAAAGGAGTTACGAGAGGGACAGGGGACATATTGATCAAACTAACATACTGGGTAGGGATGATAGGAAAACTCCCATCAAACAGAACCAGGTTTGGCTTGCAGGCAACACTTTCGGTGCAGGTGTTGCATACCAGGAAGAGTCTCTAAAGTTGCGCAGCGGCCCTGCTGACACAGATGAGGTGTGCGAATGAATGGCACATCCAGAGGAGCTGCACGAAGATCCCAGAAACACAGGAATACCAGCTGTCCTCTTATCTACAATGCAGAGTTCAAAGTGCCCTGAATGCCAGCGTCCCTTGCCATTCCTGCAAAGATGCCTTGCTGTTGAAGGAGCTTCTCAGGACTGTCAAACTCCACAATTTTCCCGGCTTGAAGAACCATCACCCTGGAGTAAAAAGAAATCTGAACTATAGTACAAATTAAACCACAACTCTCTATGCACGACTGAAAATATGCTAATATATGGAATGAAGTACTACTGGCCCATGAGAATGTGAGGTGGGTTAGAAGACCAGTGATACACAGTGTAATCAGATAAATTACGGGAATCAATTGTCCATGTTTTGATAGGAAGCAATGGCAGGGGACGGGGATTGTATCAGTTCATCTTATTCGAAATTTAAATGGAATGATATTTCTATTAATGCCTTCAAGATTCTGTGTATGGAATTCTGTAAGGTAAAGGTAAAGGTCCTCCTGCACATGTGTGCTAGTCGTGTCCAACTCTAAGGGCGGTGCTCATCTCCGTTTCCAAACCAAAGAGCCAGTGTTGTGTAAGTCTGTGGCCATGTGGCTGGCATGGCTGAACACATTTCTGCATATGGGACACTGTTTACTTTCCCGCCTTTTACAGTGGTACCTATTTTGTTTACTTGTATTTACATGCCTTTGAACTGCTAGGTTGGCAGGAGCTGGGGTTAACAGCAGGAGCTCACTCCACTGCGTGGCACCTGGGATTTGAACCGCTGAGCTGCCAACTTTGCAGCTGACAGTTTTCAGCACTCTAGCCCATTGAGCCACCATGCCGACTTATGGAATTCTGTAACTAACTGCTGTTAGCTATCAACTACCACATTATCAATGTATCACAAGGTATTTCTCTCCCCCCCAGATGAATTGCTGTGGGAGGCACAGGATGAGTTAATTGTGCCAAAATGTTCTCATATTTCCTATTTTTCTACTTCTACGAGATAGGTTAGTGTAAAACAGATCTAACGAGCCCTGAGTTTCTTTTTATATTTGTTTTTGCAACAGTTTACAGCCCTCTATTAGAGACCAAATATAGTCAAAACCTTTAGGAAATTTATTCTTTTTGTTGTTTATGTGTTTGTGGCTAAAAGCCAATGTAACAAGATTAGGTTGCTTTTCCCAGGGAGGAAAAGGATTTGGCTTAAACAAATTGTGCTGTGGTTTTCAAGCATCTGTCAGCCTGCCTAAGCAAGCAACAGAATTGTTTCTTCCAGGTTTTTAACATAAATTTCATTGTTTACCCTTCACAGAGGATTCACAGGAATAGATATAGAGTCTTGGCTTTAGTTCAGAGTCCTAGTTCAGCTTACATAGCTGGAAATCCTCTTGCATAGCTATGCCAGAGGCGTGATTTTTGGGGATGAATTACATCCAGGAAAGAAATCTCTGTAGACATAATCTGTTGCATACACACTGAGTTGTACAACTCACTGTGCAGCAGATAACATCTATAGATTTCTTAACTTGAAGTGTTTTGCCTCTTAGTGTTACATCAGGATATGTAAACAAAGGGATATTGGCCACTGAGACATTTTGAAGGGACCATAAACCTTCTGGGTTCACAGTTCTGAGGCTGCCAATACAATACACTGTACAGGAAATACAAGCTATATGCACTGGATACCAGAGGTTTATGAATAAACATCCACAGCATCGCACTAACCATTCTGTTTTTCTTCATGGAAGATTCAGTGCAAGTGTGGTTTAATTACTGAACATGACTGCTTACTCCATACTGTTCCACTGAGGTGAGAGGTGTTTCCATCTTATGACTGGTGACCAGGGTTTGAGGCAGCCTTGCAGTCCCTTGCCTGTTTTTCACAAGAGCGTGGAGCCCTGAAAGCCTTCTCTGTGGACAAAGAAAATTTCGCATCTGAATCTGCTAATTACCTGTTGCTGTCCATGATGGTGTGCAACCGATGGGCAATGGTGAGCACGGTACAACTGGCAAACTCGCTTCGTATTGTCTCCTGGATCAGGTGATCTGTTTCCATATCCACGGCTGCTGTTGCTTCATCCAGAATCAGGATTTTGGATTTACGGAGGAGGGCCCGTGCCAGACACAAAAGTTGCCTCTGCCCCACACTGTGGAAACAAGAACGGTAGTCACCTAGGTTATTAGCTAAATCAGTGCAACCATTGGCAGGGGACTGAGACAAAAGTCAGCACCATTAGATATGGTACTTCTTAATTTCCTGGATTTAGCAGGAATTTCTCCAGCCAGAATTCGGGGAAATTTAGCCATGAACATAAAGTTCTTATGGGAGTTTTAAGTTAAACACGAGTGGAGAATGATAGCTCCTGAAGTCATGAAAAAACACATGAAAAAAGGCAGTAGAAATGATTGGGAAGGGCTAAGCTCCATGGGACCTGCAAGTGATTAGGGGACAGGTAGTCTCTGCCAATTAGCCTCCATTCAGGGTACCATTTAAAAACTACCAGTCCCCCAATCTCTTATAAGGAGTTTTCAGTGAAACACTGAAAACTTAAACACTGAAATTATTTTTTTAGTTTCCTGACTGCGAAAATTTGTGCTGAATCCCGTGGACCAAAGTCCAAGAAAAATGAAAGCCCCTTATCTAAGCACCGCTGCCTCCATGAGTCAGGCCAGGCTGGAATTGAGATGGAAAGATGTGACCAAAGAAGTGGTTGCAATAGTTTAAAAGCTGGTCAGTGTGTTATTATCTTGTACCTGAGATTCTCTCCTGCTTCGCTCACTGGGTAGGACAATCCTTCAGGCAGGCTTTGTACAAAAGACTTGAGGTGTGCCAGCTCTAGAGCGTGCCAGACATCGTCGTCTGAGTGTTGGTCAAACGGGTCCAGGTTCATGCGCAAGTTCCCAGAAAAGAGAATAGGGTCCTGCAGATTTAAATAGAAGATGTCTGCAGAGCAGCATTTGGATGGAGAATTGGAAAGCTGAGTTGGTTCCTGCTTTCAGCCAAGCCCAGAACACAAACCATTAGCTTGGAAGAAGTGGCTACGGATTGGGTGGAAACTGGTAGGATTCTTCATCTGCCTTCCCGTCTCGACAGCCCCAACCAGTGGACAAGCTGCCTAAGTAGTTCTTCTACTAAAGATATGGCCAGTAAGCAAATGCATATGGATTTGTTCTGGTCATGTAAAATGCTCAGGTAGGCCCAACAGACCATCCTTTTTCTATCCATGCTACTTTGCTCCCCTGTGCTGCTATAGGTTAGCAGGCAGCATCCCAACAGAACTAGGACTAGGAGATCAATCAGAAAAGGCATGCCCAGCACTTTCTTCTCTGCCTGGAGTTTGGTCTCCACTCCTTTCATCTGGAAGTTGAGTCATGGCAACTGGACTTCTTTTCCTGTGAGATCGAAATGTTTCACTACTCATCCAAGCAGATCCATCAGTGGCTGATGAAGCTGCTTGGATGAGTTACGGAACATTTTGATCTCTCAAGAAAAGAAGTCCGGTTGCCATGACTCAACCTCCAGATAACCTCACCTGGATGACTGAGAATCTTCACAGACACTCCTCCTTTCAAGAGGCCTGATTCCAGCTTGAATGCCTTCAGTTCAAGTCGACTGGGCCTCTTACCTGGGGGATGATGGTGAGCTTCTGGCGCAGGTCATGAAGACCAAGTGTTGCTATATTGAGCCCATCGATCAGGATCTTTCCCCCTGCTGCCTCCAGGATGCGGAAGAGGCAGTTGGTGAGTGAAGATTTCCCAGCTCCGGTGCGTCCCACAACACCAATCTGAAAAGGCAGCATCCCAAGAATTAGCCAACTGACAGCACTTGTATATGATTTTTTGATTCATTGATCCAGCGTTTTACAATGCATGGTTTTAGAGACTGAACCTAGGTGAAAAGTGGACAGCTTCATATCCCTATTCTTGTTCTTGTTGCAGAGCTCCTTGGCAGCTTGCTAGTGTTGTGGACAGTAATGTAATCATCTTTGAAGCAAGGAGCTCACTGGCAGAGGCTGGGAGGCCTAGGACTTTTGCCTGCCATCAGGTTACTGGGCCAATTCTTCCACAAGGTCTCAAGGAGCCTTAGAGAAGGTGGCCGTGTTAGTCTGTGCAAGAATTCCCGGCAAAAATCAAAGAAACAAAACAAAAGACAAAAGGCATGAGGCACCTTAACGACTAACTTTCATATTTTAACGTCACATTTTGTGGACGCGTCCACTTATTCGGACATACTGCAGCAAGAAGCTTTGTTTGCCTTCCCCTGCTGCTCACCTTCTCATTGCTCTTGATATTGCAGTTGATCCCATCAAGAACTAGATCCAGCTCCGGCCGATATCGCACCTGATAGTCCACGAAATGAATTTCTCCATTGTCTGGCCAGGCTGAGGGTGGTCTCTGTGCTGTCACCCAGGGCGCCTGCAAGAAGCATCGGACAAATGGGCTTCCTATGGTTGTGGCTTTTCCTATAGAGCACTGGGTTCTTATATCGCCCCCTCCCCTCGTACAGCTTGACCATCACAACGTTGGGACTCCCTGTACCTCATTGGCCACCTCTGTGTACTCGTATATTCTCTCAACAGCCACAATGTTGGTCTCCAGCTCTGAAGTCATCCGCACCAACCAGTTCAAGGTCTGAGTCACCTGCACAGCAGAAGGAGAAGTATCACCTTTATAGCCCTTGTTTTCGTCCCTCCTCTGCTCTTTGTCCTGTGCTTTGGGTGGGTGGGGGGAGATGCCACATCTACAGAATTTGGGGCTTGTCATAGAAGCTATGGGCACTGTATTCCTTTTAAAGAACAGGCCCTATTTCTAACACTCCCTATAAGAGCACTTCTCTTTACCAGTGGTACCTTGTATAAAGGAATTGATTCGTTCCAAAAGAAATTATGTTAAGCAAAATTTCCTTTATACAAATTCCCATAGGAATGCATTGAAAATGGAGTGATCCCATTTTTATGTTGTACGGATTTTCCCCATAGGCAATTATGTTAAGCAAATTTCCCCTATCTCCGGAATTTTTTTATGTTGTACAAATTTTATGTTATACAAACTGTTTGTTATACAAGGGTCCACTGTATAGGAATTGGTCTCTGAGTTTTCTACGGACAGGTTCCCAAATCCCAACATTATCCTCCTATACTACGGATTTTTCCAGACCGAGCAGTGGAATTAGTAACAGCTCTTCCATTATAAGCAGGCGTCGCTCTGAGTGTAGATCTCATATACTTTCAGAGACTATCTGAAAGTAGTCTCTGAAAGTGAGCGTAATGTCATCCATGTGGGCAGTACTGCCCTCTTCTCATTCCTTGCCCCTTACTGGTTGTCGCATATACTCTTCTCTTGAGACCTTGAAGCAACTACTCTTCAGAGCTATCTTTTTATCATCTGGTATGGATCTAAATTTGTATTTCCAGTTTGAAGCCATACAATTACACACACACACACACACACACACACACACACACGTTAATTTCACAACTGGATGAAGACAGAAAGTCCAAACTCATTCTTCATGCCCCTTGTTTATTAGATGGACTGTTCTACCCCTGTGTAGCAGCAGCTGTAGTATCACGCAGCCATGGGGGGAAGCCTTGCCTGGAACTAACCTTGTCTCATAAAAACTATTAAAAATACAGCTGCCCTAGGCCAGCTGTGGTCTTAGCCACTCACACTGAGAGCGGAGGAGATAGAGAGTCCCACCATGCCAGTGTCCAAAGAACCTTTGGCAAAGACCGCCAGTAGCGCTGCAAAGAAAACCACCAGGTTGCCCACAAATTCTAGACGCACAGCCAGCCACCTGTAGAGGGTGAGAGTGGAAGTGATCAATAATGCGAGCTACAGCATCTGATACGCAACCTGTACCTTTTAGGACGGGGAAATGGAGATTCCACAGGATGTAACTTCACGTCAGCAGTTTCCAAGAGTTGTGGCCCCTTGAAGTCTACCAAGTTTCACTGGCATATGCAGACTGTATCCGATACATAAAGATTTACAGTAGTACCCCAACTTAGGAGCAGCTCAACTTAAGAGCAGAAAGCTGTTGGTGTTTTATTTATTTATTTATTTATTTATTTATTTATTTATTTATTTATTTATTTATTTTAGAGCTTATATACCACCCGTCTTCCAGAAAGGAACTCCGGGCGGTTTACAATAAAACAACAAGTAATACCAGAAATAGAAAGGAAAAAAATCAGTATAATAACACAATTAAAACAAAATGGTGTGGGAAAAAAGTTTAATTAAATTAAATTAACAGTCACCAAACGCCTCCCAAAAAAGCCAGGTCTTTAAAGCTTTTTTGAAGGCTGGCAGCAGGGACTGTGCAAGGCGCAACTCGCTCAGGAGACAGTTCCATAGTGTAGAACCAGCCACAGAGAAGGTTCGGCCACGGGTGGATGTTTTCCGAGCCTTAGAAACTTTAACTGCTGCCTTAGAAATTTTAGATATGGTCTGCTCAACTTACAAATATTTTTTTCCATTTTTTAAATTTTTAAATTTATTTTTTCAATTTTTTAGATAGTTTGACTTAAGAGCATGCATTCGGAACAGATTAAATTCATACGT
The DNA here is from genome assembly GCA_023846285.1 of Phrynocephalus versicolor. Taxonomy (NCBI): domain Eukaryota; kingdom Metazoa; phylum Chordata; class Lepidosauria; order Squamata; family Agamidae; genus Phrynocephalus; species Phrynocephalus versicolor. The sequence continues at coordinate 17,931,322 of JAHTLZ010000379.1, read as the reverse complement.
TGAGGCACCACTGTATTTGAAAACATGGGCTACAATCCACAAAGGGAAGTAGATCGTCTTTCAAGCATCAAAGGATTCTTTGCTGTTTTTATTTTCACTTCACAATCTTCTGTCATTTACGCCTGCCCAGACTATGGGAATGTTGCTTTCCCCCCAGCTTTCCAGCACCCCATGTGTAGGGTCTGTGCCACCCTATCCACAGTTATAAATGTGTGGGAAAACATGTTTTGAGACACAAAGCAAAAGCAAAGTGTGCTGCTTATATACTGCCCATACTCTCTGGGCAGTTTACAAGCAATTATGCAGGCTACACATTCCCTCCCCACCCCCTTTACCAACCTTGGAAGGATGGAAGGATGAATCAACCTTGAGTGGGCTACCTGGGATTGAACCCTAGGCCATGAGCACAATTTTGCTGCAGGACGGCAGTTCAACTACTATGCCATATGGTTCCTAGGTACACTGCATATATCTGGCATCACTAAACCAGGAAAACAGAAAACTGGACCGTGCTTTCAGCTTTATAACAATACGTGAGCCAAACAAGTTGACAACCTGTTGGTGTTATCCAAGGACAAGCGTGGCTTTGTTACAACATACAGTCAGCCTTTCCATAAATGCCCACACTCTCACCTGTTGGAAACAATCCAAGAGTACACCGTTTTCTGGTTTATGTCCACAATCTTCTCATTGTGTCTCAGAAAGCGGTCCTGATGCCCATAGGCCCGGATGACAGAGAGACCTGTGACTGTCTCACTGAAGTGGGAATAGATGGGGGACCGGGTGACAGAATCTAGACGCCGCAGCTGACGGGATGTAGCCACATAGAATCGCTAGGAGAAGCACAGGAAAATGCACCAGTGAGATCCACAGGCAGGTCAGGGGCCTCTGAAACATACCAGCATTGGGGGAAGAATGTTCTCTTGTTCTCCTAAAACTCTTGTTCCTTTTGTTTTTTCGCTAACCCTCTTACACTGATCAACCACCATGACATCCTGCAGATTCAAGGATATCTTGTGCTCCTGCAAAAATGCTTTTCTGTCTTCTTTCTGGCCACTGTTTTTAAAAGCAAAAGTTTCCTTTCCCTCGGTGGTGGAAATATGTAAAATGGCTACAAACATGCAGAATGATGACAGCCAAGGCCTCTTGTGCACTAGACTGACCACACAACTATACTATCACTCCACAAACTGGCATAACTTTTGAGACTTGAATGTGTCTGGATCAACAACTGAAGAGTTTTATCCCTGCTTAAGAAATTCTAATACAGGGTTGAAGAATCTCCCCATTACCAACTTGGGCCTGATTCCAATTTGGGAATGTCTTAGGAGAACATTCCAGGGCTGGGTAGGGTGGTGGGACCTACAAAGCAACCCTCCCACTCTGGATCATGGAACAGCTTGCAAAGTGCACAATTCCGTTCTATGCAACAGCTTGCAAAGTGCCTACAAAGTACAGCCACACTTTATGCAACAACTGCAACAACAGAGAGCTTAGCTCTCTGCAGAGTCATTTCAAGGTTGAATGCAGTCATTTATTTATAGACATTTTGCTACCTTTACATCTCATTTTTCTTCTATTGAGCTCAAGCACTGAGCTCTCATCATCCACATTCAATCTTCTGTTGCCCCTGATCTCCATTTCAGAGAAAATAGTTTAAGGAGTTGTAGAGATAGATGATACCCAGCGGCCACCCTTGATTCATGGCCATGCCAAGTTCCATCATTCCTGCTCTACAACCACTTGTGTGTCATCCAGAGATGGTGCACTACCAGTCTCGCAACCACCAGCAGTTCAATCTGGAGGACATCAGGTGTTGGAAAAGAGCCCCTCTACTGGAAGGAACAAGCAAACTACTTCAGAAACTGGAATTGTGAATAAAAGATAAAAATAAGGATATCTGAATCTCCCTTATGAGAGGAAATGCTGAAGACTTGATTTCAGTGAAGTGAGATTTGTCTGTTTTATACAGATCATCTGCTCATCCAAAAGTCCAGAGGAGGAGAACAAACTTGCCAGGAAAATTGTAAAGAGGAAAATTGATGGAGTCAATATTTCCAGCTAGAATACAATGCAGTGCCCATCCCAATTACAAATGCTGGTTGCAGTAGCTCTAAGCAAGCTCGTGTCTCCATCAGACCCATCTGTTAAGGTCTGTTTAGAAAATGAAATGCATCTGCGCAAATTTAATCATTATCAAAATGGCAAATACGTTTCTGGTCTTCTAGGAGGTGCTTTTGGAAGTGAAGCCCTTGGGCTGCAGCTGGGGAGGACTTCTGAATGCACATGGCAATGGACCACTCCCAGAAGAGAGTGTACTGACTCACTTGGACGAAGTAGTAGACGAGCCCCAGAGGCAGCATGATAATAGCAAAGTAAGGAGTGGCCAAGCAGATGATCAACAGCGTACTGAAAATTCCCAAGAAACAGTTCAGCCAGGAGCGGAATGACATTGGAATAGTCTCATCAACAGTGAAAATATCCTGCAAGGAAGAGCGGGGAAAAAATCAAAACTGGGACAATCTGATACCAGGGGTGTCTAGTTATGCATAAGAATGTTTCAAGATGCAACCTGGAAGAGAGATGTCTGTTTAAACCAGTGGTTCTCAACCTGTGGGTCCCAAGATGTTCCTGAACTGCAACTCCCAGAAATCCCTTCCAGCACAGCGAGTGGTGGAGGCTTCTAGGAGTTGCAGTCCAGGAACATCTGGGGACCCACAGGTTGAGAACCACTGGTTTAGACCAACCTATTTCAATGGGTGCGGGCAATATTTGCCTAGTAATACCAACATACTACCTTCGAAGAGCTTTCAACCAGCATGCTATTTGATCCATTTTTAATTCACTTAAGAGATTCTAACTTGAATTATGTCACCTATTATTAACATTTGGAAATTACTGTATTAAGAGATCTTGAGTGGGTAGAACATCTATGCAACTCACACAGTGACAATATTGCCCTCCCACCGATGCACACAACTTCATCACAACTCCTTCTATACGCAAAAAAGCAGGCAAGCTCCTACAAAAAGTTTACAGTCTTAAATTAGACAATAAGGGACATTTCCCCAAAGCTGGTGCCCTTCAAGATATTTTGAAATGCAGTGCTCATCAGTCCCCAGCTAAGTGGCCAATAGGGAGGGAATCATGGGAACTGAAGTCCAAAACATCCAGGTTGGGGGGGGGGGGGCAAATTGCACCACCCTGTGAGATGAAAAGCGGGGATTCTTCTCATCATCTCAATCTTATGAGATGGAAATATAATGTGATTGTAAAAACAACAGACCTGGCCTGACTCTGTAGCCTGAGGGATGCAGAGGTCTGCCCTAGCTTCTTACAGATGTCATAGATGATGACGTGAAATACAGTAAATCAAAGCAAGGTGAGCCATAAAACCCATGGAAACGTATTACCACCTGCATGTAATTAATGCGTGTTTATGCATTCATTCCAATTCTGATTTCCAGAAAGCTTTCTGGTTTGCTTAAACCAGAACTGCAGTGCTCTGTGTGCATCTGCGTGGCTCAAAGATCAACCAGCAAAATGTGTCTAGCGCAGGCCTGCCCAAAGTCCGGCCCAGGGGCCAAATCCGGCCCGTCAGGCCATTCTGAGTGGCCTGTGGCTGGCTGGCCCGTCCCTCCCTCCCCCACCTTCACCCCGTGTTTTTTTTTTAAAGAAAGTGGGTGGGGCTTGCAGTGGGGTGGCAGGGTTGGGGAGCAACCGGCCCCTGACACATTCTCAGCCACCAAATCTGGCCCTCCTTACAAAAAGTTTGGGCACCCCTGGTCTAGCGCATCTTTCTCTGCCACTGGATCCCAATGTGCATGCCTCATGGATGGCTCCAAAAATCTTTGGGGAAAAGGTGCAAACCAAGATGGATGTGATCCCTAAGGATGAGCAAATCCCACACCATGATCGTAACGTTTACATGATATCCATCCATCCACGACCTATGTTCCCTTCTCCCATGGGCTCTTGGTACATTCTTGTTCAGGACAGGGGCCCACGTCCTCCAGCCAAAGCCCTCCCAGAGCCAAAAGTGTTTACATTTGGGGAACTTTGTTCACTCAGAGGCCTGGCCCGGCGGACTTCCAAAAAGGATGATCTCATACCTTGGCAAACCTGTTCATGATGCGGCCCGTTGGTGTCGTGTCAAAGAAGCTCATGGGCACACGGAGAATGTTATTGAGCAACTTCGCATGCAGCACCCGGGACGCTCGGACAGCACCGTGGGAAGCAAAAACGGCTGCAGCCAGCAGGGAGAGAGCTAGAACAAATAGATGTACTGGTGAGGGCCTGATGCAGAGGGAGAGGCAAGCAGGGCCAGGTTTTAGGCCATTTGGCAATCAATGGGCGTTGGGCAATCACGGGTGTTTGGAAGGTCAATCTGGATCTACCGACAGATCTTTGGCTCAATTAAAGCAGTCAGGCATAGACAGATCCTTCTGATCTGAAGGATATTGATCCTCGCTGTTTTATTGGATTTTTTTTTTCTTTCTTGGTTTTTCTTAGTGTAGTTTTAAATTTTGTTAGCCGCCCAGAGTTCCACTCTGGAAGATGGGTGGGATACAAGCACAACAAATAAATAAATAATAATAAATAATAAATATTTCTGGCTCCCAAGTGTTAAGGAAGAGAAGCTGCAAAATGATATCCTTCCTCTCTCAAAATTACATTTATTTTTATTTATTTGATTCACATATCGCACCATCTGGCCCCAGTGCCACTCTGGGTGGTTTACAAAATTTTGACATAAATAATAACAAATGTAACATCAAGCATAAAGCAAACATAATAAAGCATAATTAAAATCAAAATTATAAACCATAATAAAAATTGTACTGCTGACATCCCTCCACCCCCCAGATCTGTTCACTCTTCTGTGCATACAAGGTGGACATGTCTGTAGGAGATAACCTCCACTATCCACAGGAACTCTTCACATCAGTTGGAATCCTGATTTTCCAGGATCCCACCTTAGAAAAAGAGGCTCCGCAGAGGCACTCTCTCTTCTGACTTCAGCACCTAACCACTCTGCATTTTTGGAAGGATTTTTTTTTCTGAGTCTTACCTTGGGTCACACCCAGTGCTCCATAGACTCCGACCCGCTCATCACGCAGGGTTGTTGGATAGGTCATATTCTGGTAGGCTACGGAATCACTGGTCCAATCACTAAGCCACAGGTTGGAGCCCACGGAAGCTGCAGCTTGTGCTACGTAGCCAAGGCAGATGCTTGTTGAGAGACACCAACCAACAGCTTGCAAGTATCGCAGGTAGATGATGAACTTCACCTGCAGGGCAGAAGGTTGCTGTCAGTCACACATCCCCCCCCCCCCGATTCTCTGTATATGGGAATCAAGAGGAGAGCCAAGGAAATTCACTATGACAGTGAGATAGGGCTCCTCCTTGGAAGTATAGAGAGCTTTGCAAGGCACAGCAGATTATGGCACAAGGAGAATTCAAATTAGCATTTTGCCTACTGAGCTGAAATGTTATCATGCCTTTTCTTTTTAATACTGAGAAGGGCAATTTCCAGATGTTTTGGAAGCACACATTCCCATGCCTGGACTTTAGAAGACCCACTCCCTCAATGGTATTAAATAAAAAGTAACTTTTAAAAAGTTCCTTTGGACAATTGTGGGTGGCAGTGGAGGGGGGGGCAAATTCTGTCAGGTTGTTGTTGTTGTTGTTGTTGTTGTTGTTGTTGTTGTTGTTGTTGTTGGTGGTGGTGGTGGTGGTGGTGGTGGTGGTGGCAGCGGTGGTGGTGGTGGTGTGTGGGTGTGGGTGTGGGTGTGGGTGTGTGGGTGGGTGTCCTCTGAGCTGTGATCAGTAGTTAATTTTAGTTTTAAATAAATTACTTCTCCTGACCTAAAGCTGCTGATGGGTCAATTTCCTCCCATGTCCCTGGACTAGTGTGAGTGAGAGTTTTAGGGCTTTTGGGCTGGTGGAGGACATGCTTAGCCCATGCATGGGCTGTTGGAAAGAAAATTCCTTATTAACACCTCCTAGGAAGGGATTTTCCTCCAAGCTTCCATTTAACTCTATGATCAAGATCCTTTAGTTCAGAAACAGAGAACGCACGGCCCTCCTAATATCATGAAACCATAACTCCCATCAGCTCCAGCTAGTTAGAGGATAGCTTCTGATGGGAAATTAATTCAGTCCTAGCTGGAAATCCATGGGTTCCCCTATCCCCGTTATGTCTCCATTTGTACCCCTTTGACATCTTTTTTGAAGATCAGCCCCAATTATGAGCAGAAGGATATATCTGGCACCTCCTCACCTTGCCAATTTCCATGACTTCTTTATCAATGAGCCTCTGTCCCTTTATCTCTGTTGTTGAGTTCTCATTTTGCTTTCCTTGATGGGCCTTCTGGAGGGACAGGCTACTGCTGCTACTGAGGCTAGGAACAAGAGAACAAGGATGAGGGATACAGTGCCTATACTTTCCCTCCATCGCACTGAGCCTAGACCACCCGTTGGCTTTGCTGGTTATTAAGAGTTAAGGGTGCACAGAAAACTTCTGACATATTCTAGGCCCATGTAAATGGCAGGGCCAAGCCACTTGATGCCCTTTTGATGGCGCTCTAATCCTGTACAAGGACGGTATTTGTGCATTTTCAGTACTTTGCTAATTCTATTCCTTTAAATGGAGGGGGTGCAAATAGCAAGACCAAATCATGGATTGAATTTCACTGGTTCTCAACCTGTGGGTCCCCAGATGTTCCTGAACTGCAACTCCCAGAACCTCCTTCCAGCACAGCGAGTGGTGGAGGCTTCTGGGAGTTGCAGTCCAAGAACATCTGGGAACCCCAAAGGTTGAGAACCAGTGGACTGAATGAATGGTGCCGGTAGGAGAGAAGAATACCTACAGAATTTTGAAGACCTGGATGTGCAGATTTATTTTTATCCCCCCCCCCTTTTTTTTGAAGGAAGTGAATGAGGGGATTTAAAAGGGAAATGGGCACAGTCATGTCTGGTCCTTTCATAAAAGGGCAACGCAAGGAGCCCATTCTTCTGCACCGGCTGTCATCAATCTCTCTCTTTTTTAGCCAGAGCCATAAGCACAAAATGAAAGAAATATAGGCAAAATCGGGATTGTATAAATTGCATAATGAAACTTATAAGGTGGTGTGTGAGCAATTGTTTCCAGCTAGTGTCCCTTTCAAATGTGACAGCCTCCCTCCGCCCTTTTAGTAACCATATGCCCCCTGTTGAGAATGGCTGTTCTACATGTTTCATCCTTTGTCTTTCTCCAAATTCTCTCCCCCTTCACATCCTACATGGATGTGAAAGTAATAGTGCTGTAACCACAAGACTGATGATTTGACCAATGAATGTGCAGCAGAAAAGGCAAGGAAAGTTTAATTCTAAGGCAAAGAGCTAATCCCCTTGGTCTTCTTTAATTCTGCCTTCTCTTTCTCTACTTCTAACCGTAGAAGTTCTGGATTTAATATGAGGAATGCATGATGTCACGGGCTCTTTTCCTGTCTGTGTTTGCTCTGGAAATGCACAAATCTTGTCTCGGAACGAGAAGCGTGATGAGCAGATTCCCGAGGCCAGGGAGGGGAATCGCTCATCCCGCTTAAATCCCAGTTCAGAGGGCGTGGTCGGGACAAACCCCCATCGTCACGCAACGGACATGCGGTAAGATTACTTCGTACCGGTCCCAAGCAGGACGGCGAACAGCGATGAGAGAGATGTGAAGTATCAGCCTCTGTCTGAAGATAGTGCACATGACCAATTGGGGTAATGAAATCTTTCCACTAGAAGCACACTGTTTTGCCCCCATTTCCAAACTATGTCATCCACATTCCCCACATTAGTCAATTTGTCATCATTTAGTGCAGAAGTGGTTAGCATTGGCAAGGCCACTATGCGAGTCTGGGATGCAGCTGGAAAACTCAACATGGAATAAGGAATGGCTACAGAGGCACTGAGGGAAAGGAGGATGAGTACAACACAGAGTATTGGCTATATAAAAAGAGGTTGGGAGATAAAACTGTTCTGAATCCTGCATGCAATACTGAATGTGTTCATATACAGATAGCACTGTATAGGGAAGATGAGATTGCAGGGTGTGGGGAGACCAGGTGTAGAAAAGAAACTGAGACAGCAAACACGGGCAATGGGGAGCATGCACACTGGGGGGAGGAGGCCCTATGCTTGACAAGAGCTTGGAAGGTCCAGCGATCTTCACGCAGGCGCGTTAAACCCAAGGTGTGCGTTCACAGCTGCCACAAAGAACTGGCCCCATATCACTGAATACATTTTGTAGGCCAATACAGATCTGTCAAGTCCTTTTCCAACACTCGCAGTGACTGCTGCACAACACAGTTGTCATAAAAGGCACCATAGGAAGGGATAAAAAGCCCCCCCCCCCAAAAAAAATGACACTTGCTTGCCCATTCTCACCAAAGCTACCCAACAGCCAAGCACCTAAAATATTTCCAAAGGCAGGAGCAGATGAAGGAGAGGTCAGGATTGCAAAGATGGGGAACTGAATGGAGACAGAAAGGACACAGAGAGATCATTAGAGGAGAAAGTTGGCTGTAGGTTCATGGAAGGCCCTGACCTGCGGCTGAAGTTTGCCCGCCGGATGCTGGCCTCACTCTTCAGGGTCATGGCCACCACATCAGTGGGCACTTCTTCACTTCCAGCTTCAGGTTCACCATCTTGTTCCAGTTCCTCCTCTGTGCCCACTGAAAATGTGAAGAGCATGGGATTATGGGATAGAAAGATGGCAATGGGGTGAGTGAGTCTGGGAGTTATATGCGGAGTGGGTGAATCTGGGAGTTATAATATTATATGTGCCTCTTCCTGCTAAACCCCATAAGACCAATTTGTCCCCTTGCTGTTCAGAAAAAACGTCTTGAGACACAGAAATCTTAAATCCTGTTTAACTGCATCCACCTCAGTGGGACCTACAACAGCATGGGAAGCTACCTTATGCTGGGTCAAACCACAGGTTCACCTAGCCCAGTATTTCAACTCTGACCAACAGTAGCTATCCAGAACTTCATGCAGGATTCCTGGAGATATTTGAGGTTGAAGTTGGGTCTCTCCTAGTACATTGTTATTATTGATATTGAGCTGTGATCCCAATACAGTAGCTGGCATTTCCTCATAGCCTCCCATCTGAATACCAATCAGACATGCCACTACTTAGCTTTTGAAATCAGAGGAGATTGGGAATGTTGAAGGTAGCATGGTGGCATCACCTCAAGGTAAGAATCATTAAGAAAGGTGCCCTTGACCAGTGCCCCTGACCTCATAGATACGGCAATGCTACCTGTGGGTTCCTCTTCAGGTGTGCCTTCCTGCTGGCTCCCGTATGTGTTGAGCAGTTGAGCGAATTCCCCATCATTTGCCAGCAAGGTGCTATAAGAACCTTGTTCTGAAATAGCTCCAGCCACCAGCACCACAATGTCATCCACTTGTGATAGGAAGCTTAGATTATGTGTCACTAGGATTCGGGTCTGTAACAGAAACCAGCACAGTTACTTCAGGGGAGAATATCACGATGGCACTCCACACTCTCCAGATCCTAGGATTGCCATAGGTTCTACACAGCACCACATTCCCTTATAATCTAAGCCAATTATCCTAAAATTTTTATTATTGCATGCTTTAAAAACAAATACTGCTTGTTCCACCACATCTAAAGGAAGAAATCAGGCACTTGAAACTGTTCCCAGCAGGCACCATATTTTATTTCAACTGGTTTCAAAATCTTCGTACAGTACCAACATTCTTCCTATCTAACTTTTTTTTTGAGGGTGGGGGACTGAAATAAGCACAGTATCCCAGTTCTGGCTCAGTTATACTGTTGCCTGTTATTTTCAGGCTTCAAAAGTGCTGGTTTTCCTTTTAAAGCCTTGGTAGCAATGTCCCTTAAGTACCACTTCTTCTGACAAGTATCAAAGCTGATTTCTCCCATCTGAATGTAGCCCTTGTCCCACTGTCATCTGAACTTTCGTGTTTGATGGACTGGCCTTTTTAGTTCTAGCACCTGTGTTATAGTGTGCTCACTTAATGTGACTTTTCTCACATTCTCACTGTTTATTTTTTGCTGTACATCAGAAATCTGGCTTTTCAAGTCGACAACCAGACAATCAACTGGTGAGCCTTAATGGCTCCCCTTTCCACACTCTTTCACTGTAAAGGCAGTAAGGCATTGATGGCGACAGCCTCAAACTAAGACCCACTGCTGCTAGTCTGTACTGCCACCAAGCACTCCTGAGTCCTTGAGAGCCCACACAGATTAGGCCTTGGGGGGAAATGTTTCTGTTTAGGCTCTAGTTCTTGCCTGAATAAAGTTGGCCAGACTTCTAGTTTTGAATGCCATCCTGTGATTATCTCAGCCATTTTAGAGACACCAGAGCCTCTTGGAGAAGGTAGCCGTGTTACTCTGTGCAAGAATTCCAGGCAGAAATCAAAGAAAAACAAAACAAAACAAAAGACAAAGGACAAAAAAAACCCATGTGGAGCTTAAAGACTAACTTTCATCTTTTAATGTAATGTTTTGTGGACATGTCCACTTCTTCAGACTTATAGCAGCAGAAAAACTCTTGCAACTAACCTTTATCCCACCTCAGTACAAACAACTTATTTTGAGTACGGGGATTTTGTGTAATCCATTTTCTTGGATTGTGACATCCACCTTAAAGCTCCTTCTTCAAACTTCTACTGCAGCCTTAGACTCATCTTTTCTGTCTGATTGCCATTCCACACCAGCCTTGGGTATTTTAAACCCTGGTATGGACACTCTGCTTCAAGTGATGGGTTCAATGTAATGCCAGATTTGATGTTTAGTCAGGGTCATGTAAAGCTGATTAGGGATGTGATTTTTCTGCAGTGGGGGTGGGGTGGGGACAAAGGAGCATCCAACTCCCAGAATTCTCGAAAAATTCCCCAGACAAAATTTGGCGACATCCAACCCACAGAAACACACCTACAGACTCCTATATTTTGTTCAACTGGACCAAGGCCTAGCTTTCAGCATGCCTGGATCAGCACAGGTCTCACTTCCTATTCTGGAAGTCCACATAAGAAACCTGCTATAGTGTTTCCTGGGCGTAGTAATTGTTCAAGAGTTGCCCTCTATAGAATCTAAAAGGGCAGCGAGACTACCACTTTTAGGAAAGTAGCTTTCTTTTTGGGACAGTCACAATGGTAAGCAAGGCAGAAGTTAGGTCATGCAGGCTTGGAGCTAGGCATGAGTCCAGGTGAGTCAAACGTGTGTGTCTGTATGTGCAGGTCTGGGGGCTGGAACTCCTAGAATTCTGCCTGGAGGGCATTGGAATGGGGGGGGGGACCCCAAACCAAAGCAAAAGCAAAGGTGCATCCCTAAACTTGATATTGATGGGAGGCTAGTTTTAAAATGAATCAGGGACTATGGCAGGAATCGATAGTTCCTTCTGGAGCTAGTTTAGACGTACTTAACTGTGCAACACTAGCCTGTTGCACTGTTTGGGTTTCTGTGGGGTTTTTGCTTTGTTTGTATCTGTTCTGGAAACAACATCTGTGCTGGAAACAATAATAAATGTAATAATATTTCCATCTGGGTGCCACATGAAAAGGAAAGACAAGGACTTACCTTGTCACGCAATAGCCCCTCCGGTCCCAGGACTTGCTCAAAAATGTGCCGCCCGACATGGGAGTCTACAGCTGAGAGGGGATCATCCAGCACGTAAATGTCTGCATTGTTATAGACAGCTCTAGCCAAGCTGACACGTTGCTTCTGTCCTCCACTCAGGTTAATACCCTGCAAAAGAAAGGGCCCAGACTAGGATCACTGAGCTTTTTATGATCCAGCATCAGTAGGTAGTCATGGAGGAGGACTCTCCCCACCCCAGTTCTTCTGATCACCAGGATTTATTTGCTTTCTCGGTTCATTTCAACTTTTATCACAGATGAAGAAGAAGATGATAATGACAATGGCGACAACTATGATGACTGTAGGTACCTCAGAACCAGGAGACTTGGATACTTTACATCTACTACTTGAACTACCATTGTGTAGGCTGGCCATTCTCTGACTACATTGGCCTTGTAAATGGCTATTTGTTAATATTCTAGGGACGCTGCAGATATACACACAGAGAAAGGTCTTGTGAACTAGAACAGATTTGGTTGTTGCATTTTTCAGCTAACACAGCTATGTGTCTGGACACAGGAAGACTAGTAACCTTCAGGGGCTTATCTGGGGAGGCAGAAGGATACATCTGCCATGGGCGCAGCAATCCAGGGGCGCCTGAAGGGGGAGCAGGAGGAGGAAGCCATGCACCCTCACGCCACCCAGCAGTCCTCCTTTCCCCTAAGGTTTGGTGACTGCACCCCTCCGGCGTGGGCCAGGCGAGCAGCGAAGTAGGCAGCAGGCAGGAGTGCAGTGGCCGTGGCACCCTCCTCCTCCTCTGCCTCACCTTGGTGGGAGATGTGTAAGGCGCGCATGCGCACACACACACCCATCTGCCTGTGCACATGCTCATGCACACATGCACACACACACCACGACCGCAGGGTCGTCGTCCCCCCGTTGTTGGGTGGGTGCGATTTGGGGGGGGGGCAGCAGGAAGGGCGCAACAAATGAATTTTGTCCCCCGGCTCTCCTAATCCTCGCTACGCCTCTGGTAACCCTTTTTAGTAGGTTAGATGTTTTTGTGGTCTCCATTGCCCAACTGACCTCCTCAGCTCAGGGGCTGTACCAGCCAACAGAGTGAGGCAGTCACCCATGGCAGCAGATTCTCGGAGGTGGCAGCAACATGTTGGGAAAGAGAGGGGAAGGCCACGAGGCCTATTCTGTATCTACTTTCTGGCTTGGCGCACTATGCCATTGTTAACCGTGAAACAAGAGAGAGGTGTCAGTCCAGTTTGGATGTGCAGTGGGAGGAGCCACTCTTTTGTTATTTGCCTCAGGCCTAACAAAGTGGCTTTGGTCTGTCCCACCCACAGCACCTCATATTCCTGTGTGCACCCCGAAGTCTTCTGTTTCAAGTTTCACTCAGTTTCTCAGGTGCTTCAGGAATCCTTCCCATCTCCTTCTTCTACCTGCACCTCCCACATTGCCACCTGCTCTTTCTCGCATGGAGCCCAAAGCGGGTACCTTTTCTCCAATCTCAGTGAGGTCTCCTGCTGGAAGCAGCTGCAGGTCTGGAAGTAAGGCACATGCCCTGATGACTTTTTGGTATCGAGCCTCATCGAGGGGTGACCCAAAAAGGATGTTGTCCTTAAGCGTGGCATTCTGGATCCATGCTTGTTGGGGCACGTATGCCAAAGAGCCCTGAAGAGAAATTGGCAATGGCAATTGTGACA
>JAHTLZ010000379.1:17885523-17908575 GCA_023846285.1 Phrynocephalus versicolor | reverse complement strand
AATAAATAAATAAATAAATAAATAAATAAATAAATAAATAAATAAATTCCCACTTCTAGAGATAGGATTCCCTCATACTTTGACTCCAAACATCAATATTGTAGCTGTAAATAGTGTTAATGGGGGGAGGCCAACTTCCCATCGACTGGTTCCTTTCAAGACTGGTACCTCTCAAAACAAATCAACAGTCTTTTGTTTGCTACAATAGCTAATTAAACACCACACAAAGGAAAAAAGGAACAAAACAGGAGATGCTCTAAGTATCACCTCACTTAAAACTAAATTACAGTATGGATCTCCTCATCACTCACAAGTCCCAACAATTAACAAATATACAAATAAAAACCCCTCTGATAAACACCAAACAGCACAAGCTTTTCAGATGCCTTGGTCCTAGCTCAAAGAACTGTATTATTTTTAGACTTTTACATGTTGCTAAGTACAGAAAAGTACACAAAAGTACATAAAAGTTTAAGAGCCCGGGGCAACAAGGCACACCTTCAAATAAAACTAACACATCTACTATTTAGAAATAGGTGTGTGTACTATGTGCTGTGGCATCATTCCTGGGTTATAGCGATCCTAATAGTGTTTTTAAGGCTATGGAACATTTAAGCAGTGGTTTTGTCACCGACAGCCCCCATTAGTTCCTGTGGCCCTGCAGGGTTTTGAACCAAGGTCTTCTGAGACCTAGTCCAATTCTCTATTCATTACATCATACTTGCTCTGTATATATTTTCCCCTGTGAGCTATTCAGAAGCACTCCCAAAAATGACAACTTGTTACCACATAGAAATTTAATACATATGACATATAATTGTATATACACCTAAATCTGCTTACCTGTTGTACCAGTGGAAAGTGATGAAGCTCAGGAAAGAGGCTGTGATCTCGGGGTTCTGAAAAACAAGGGAAAAAGCAGAACTCCCAGAGTAAAAAATTCAGGGAATAACATGCGAACGATTTCACATTCTCTTTTCAAAACAACATGCTGTACTGAATCTACTGAAGACTTTGGGGGTGGGGGAGGTGAGGCCACTGCTGCCCCAGAGTGCATCCATGTGCTCAGTACCTTAAGGGACCGGAGGTACCCAGTGTAATTAAGACTCCAGTGGAAATGCTTCTTATCCCATCAGACTCCTTTAGGAAGTTGCACTGAACCGAGACATGAACAATTCCTCACACTGTTCCAATCTCAACAAATGACTTACTTTCTTTGCAACCTCCTTCATTTCAGGAGCAATGTCAGAAATAACAGAGATGGCTAACAAGAAGAGCTGAAGCCCAAAAGAGACTGTGAAGAAGACGAATCGTGGCACATCCATATCAGAGCCCTGTTGGATGAGAAGACAACTGGGAGTTACCAGTAGAATTTGTGGTGAGCTTAGGATGCTTCTTTCCAGGGAACCAGAGTTCAAAGAACTGGCCACCAGGAGGCTCCCAACCGCGTTTGAAGGACCCAAGTGCTTCTTCCCATGCCTCTTTCCCCTAAAGACGGTTACTTCACGTCCTTCCTCGTTCCAAGATTACGTTCGTTTCATGATAACGTTGTTCGCAGTCACCTGGTCTTGTCCCAGTTCTGTCCCTGTTTCCATTTACCCACGGGCGTGATTGATGGTATCGTGACAACTGTTACTTCATGTCCTTGTTTTGTGACAATTACTGAATTTTCCTGGCTTCGTTTAAGCCCCCCCTTTTTTGGCCCGGGCTTCCATTTTTCGATATTTCTAATCTCCACAACTTTTCCTTTCATGCGTTAAGTGGCAAAACTCCTGGTTTCATGCCTTCTTCCCTCTCTGCGATACATTGTTTATTTACGCCATTGGGATTGTACTGGAGAATGCAACTTCACACTCCTGCCACTAGATGGAGAATGTGTGCATTGCATGACAAGCGTTACTTCACGGGCACTTGTCTTGAAACAAGAACTGAGACAAGACAATTCCCGAGGCCAGGGAGAGGTATGTCTCAGCACGCTCTGTTCCCGGTTCAGGGGGCATGGTCGGGATGAACTTCCGCCGTCACGCAATGGACGTGAAGTAACCTTTTTCCGTACCGGTCCCGAGTGGGACAGCGAACCGCAATGAGAGGGACGTGAAGTAACCGTCTAAGAGTGTCCTCCTGCTTTTCTAACCTGCACTGCTTGCCGGATGAGAGTCTGAAGCTGAAACACACCACAGATGACAGAAAGGATGAAGAAGAGGAAGAGAACCCCCGAGTCCCTGCGCATGGTGAAGCGTCGGCTGTCATGGATCAGCAAAACAAGCACCTGTAGAGCAGAGAGATTAGAGAACTGAATTGGCCTCAGGGTTACAAAACCAAGGATATTTAATCATACAGATCAGGACATGGAGCAGCATAAGGTTATCATTCCTAACTTACTGAACATCCTCATTTGGGATTGGTTCTACACCACGGCTTGTTCACAGAGCTTGGAAAAGTTATCTTGTAGGAATATAATTCCCAGAAGTATCTTCCCAGCAAAGTAACTTTCCCAAACTCTAGGATAGTTACATCAATCTGAGTCTACAGAAAGCCTGGTGGTATAAGGACTAACTGATCACAACACCTCATGGTGTTGCTGTTAAAACAGAAAACTTTTTGCCTCACTGCCTACCAGGTCCTAACTTGACACACCAATCATCCAGACAGACAGAACTGTTGGACAGCTATGATAAAACCAGAAAGAGTCTTATGGTATAAGATTGCTCGATCTATTAATCCACAAAAGCCAATGCCAGAATAACCATGGTAGCCTTTAATGTATCATAAGACCGCCAGGCATTTTAGGCATTTAATAGCTTATTATTTAATTAGCTATTCCTGCTTCTGCCAGCTTAGGGGTTACGCAATGCCTGTTAAATAATGGGCAACCAGTCTGAAATGGTCCATCAGGAATGGTCATCTCTGAGTAGAATGCTGTCATTTCTGTCAGGGGTGTGTAGACTACAATTTCCAAAAATCCCCAGGCAGACCTTTAAATTCTATGCTGCAGCAAGGAGTGGTTCTCACCCAACTGATGGCGTAGAGTGCAGGATTCGTGAACTGGACAGTGGGATTGTGGTGGTGCCCTAGGAATTCAAGAACTGTTAAAATCTCTTCTGCTATTGCCAACAGTATGAGCAGCACAGTCAGCACCTGGACAAAGAGAGTGGAAAATGTCATGTTCCTCCCATTAGATTCAGAAGAACAAGACAGCAAGGAGCATCCAGACATGGAAAAGCAGCAGCTGTTGCAGGGCAAGACTAGAATTCATTGAAGTGAAAATGGCAGGAATACACAGCCAGGACACTAGAGTTTGTAGACCAAAATAATCTCAGGACTTTAGTTCATAGGAGGTCTCTGTCCTAAGGGGTCACCCCAAAACATGGTGCCTTGCACTTCATTTAAGCAAGTCATTTATTTGTATAAGTTTCGTATATTTTGCCCTCAAAACCTTATGTATTATTAAGGATGCTGGGTTTTTTTTAAATACATCAAAAGGTCCTATTGAGCAGGTGCTCCCAAAGGTAGAAATGCAATGGTTTTTCCTAATCATGATGTTTATTACAAGACAAGAGCAGAGATGAGGATGACAGGACAGGTCACTTAATTAGGAGATCTTCATCAAGTTAAAGCAACTCAGTGGTGCATAAACACAACAAATCCACACCATTTCCACAGTGCAACACTCAGTTTCCGACAGCCATGACTGCATTAGAATGAAGGTCCCCAGTCAGAAGAATTCAGTACATCATTCAAAGGCTTCTGGCTGAAGAGCAAATTCACCCCACCCTCTGGTTCGTTGGTCTCTCTGTTTGTGCCTGTGTCACTTAGACACAGATCTATAGTTGATTATCCATAGTGTACCTCTGTGGGTTTCTCACAACCCTACCACCCTAACCATCTCCCAGTCAACTGTTCTTTTGGATGGAGTAAACTTTTCTATCCCACCTGCTTGCAGAGATAGACTTGAGTGACAGATGATTTCTTCTTCCTGGATTTGAACACGGGGATAATCTGCCATGGGCCAAAGATCCAAAGGAATCCCAAAGGGACCCAGACGAGAACAGTCTGTTCAAAGCAGAGTGGCAGGTCAGCATCGTTACGATCCAGCAAAGAGTAGTTCTGGAAATACCAAAGACAAACAGCTAAGACATACAATCTAACCCCTACCAACGCCGTTCCTTACCTGAGATTTTGTACATTCCCATATATCTCGGCAACTCAGCGTTATGCTTTGCACCAGGTGGGTAGGAAGTTCCAGCCTCGGGTTTCATTTGCTACTTCCAGGGAGTGATTGGGGGCAACAAATAAATGTACTAAAGATGAAATGCCTTACACAGAATTTAGCAAGCATTTGCAAGCAGGGAAGCTGTTGTGTAGAATGGGAAATTTCTGACCCTTGAGCCATTTCTATCTCCACCTCCCAGAGCTCCCCGTCCCCACCTCACCCCCATGGCCAACGGCAAGGGTTTCTCAGACTCCAGTCAAAATGGTCTGGAAGACCAGTTTATAATTCTCCACCATTGGCATGTAGAAGCGCAGCTCAAATCTGCTTAAGTGGAATGAAGCATGTAATTTAGACAAATTGTTTTAATGAAGGAGCTAAATACTTTTGCATAATTTTAAAAGGTGGTTTGTCAGACCCTGAACTTTGGTGTTTGACTTTCCCTAAGGGTCCTACAGAAACTTTCTAGACCTCCACAACCACAACCACAACAACAACAAAACAAAAACAAAAACAAAAACAGAAGCCAGTGTTTGTCACATTTGACATTTACTCCAATAAAGAGTTAATTCTTGAAAAAAATACTCAGAGATAATCATATCAAGATTCATCTGAGTATCAAAGAACAGTATAAGTCTCTTCCCTGCTATAATAATTCCAGGCATCATCATGTTTACTCCTACAAGCTTTATCTAGGTATAATCTAAATAAAGAGCACAAGAGAACTCCTAGTTCCCTGAGCTCCTTGCCCTCTGAAGATGCCAGCCACAGGGTCTGGTAAAACATCAGGAAGAAAAACTTACAGAACACAGCCAAACAGCCCAAGAACCTCAAACAGCTATTTATTTAGGTAAAGCAGAAAAGGTAATCAAAGTAACTGCTTCAATTCAGTAACCATTGCCTCTAAGGAGTATATTTGCTGCTTTGTAACAGATTAGATAAATAATCATGTCAAATGCAAATAGCTCATTTCTCACACTTTCATCAAAAGCAGCAGCTCTGTGAGGCACCTCATCTAAGAAGGATAACAGAGTAGATACAGAAAGTAAACAGTGGATTTCATTTAGGCTTTTAATTCTGGCTAAAATGGTAGATTATTGATTGTGTGTGTGTATGTTCTTTTTAAGAACTTTAATATTTTTTCATGGACTTATAAAAAAGCTTTGCAGTTTTGACATTTAAAATGTTTGTGATTTTCAATGAAGTATTTCAGAGAAATATTCTCTATCTTTATATGCTATAAACACTTATATTTTTAAGAATGTGATCAAAATATTCTTTCTATGATATGTTTATATTTTGCTCTTATGTGGCAAAATAGTTGCTTAAAACTCAAGTTCTAACACTTGCATCTTGCTAAGTTGCAGGGATGGATTTCAAGTTATGTGCCTAAAGTTTTCCTGACAACTGTATGACTGTTTTCAATATATTTTGGACTTGCTGTCTTTGAAACATGAAATCTAGAAGCCCTGTACGAAGGCTTGTAGAAGTGGACAAGTTTTGGAATTGCCTGAAATTATTGCAACAAATACTTATAATTAAGATACCCAGATGAATTTTGAAATGCTTGTCAATGCTTGTCTGGTTTTATTCTGGTATTAACCCATTACTGTGGTGCTGTCAGAGATGAACAACCTTAGGCTTCTGTTGTCTCTGGATATTCTCAGTCATCCAGGTGAGGTTATAGTATCTGGATGTTGAGTCATGGCAACTGGACTCCTTTTCTTGTGGGGTCGAATCATTTCTGTTCATCCAAGTAGCTTCTTCAGTCTGAGAAAAGTTGGTGGGAGGCTTTGTATTTATGGCTCACATTGGTTTCACCCTACCTGGGTCTGAATAAGCTTGTTAGATGGACAATGGCCTGGGGTGTGTGAAAGTCACACCTATGCAGCCCTTCCCAGCACCATTAAGTAATGGTCGTTAGCAGACTCAGAGGACTTCCCAATGGAAGTGTGAAGTGGTTTTGTTTTTTCTGGGGATCAATGAAAAGGCTGCATGATAAATGAGCGGCAGATTGTGACTAAGTCCACCACCCCTGTTGAGAGAGGGATTTTCTATAAACAGCTTCCCTGAAGAAGCTACTTACAATCTGGGCCTGTGAGGGATTGTGTTGACAAAAACACCCTGACATCTAGGAAGGCAATAAATCTACTACATCATTAACTTGCTGCCCCCAGCAAGCACCCTTACGACACACACAAAACCCATAGAAAATGGCACAGCAACATCCACAGTAACTACTAATGACCATGGGGGTGATATTCTCCATGTACACCTTAGGAAAGTTTTCAAATTCTTAAAATGCATGTAAACATACAAATGGGAACATGAAGCACCTACATTAACACATAACCTATTTAGTCCTAAGAGCAGACCACACAAAGCACTTCTGGAACAGAGGTTCAAGATCTAATTAAGGAGAGAAATATAGCCTGGGTAAGTAGATAAAGGAAGGGGTGGGGTAGGAAAAGCAGCAAAAGAAAGCCACAGATGCCTACAGAGGAACTATTACCATGGCTCCCTGCACAGCACACAAGATTGAGAAGGAAGTGACAGGTATTAGAACCTTACTAGAAGGAACATGAAGCACCTACATTAACACATAACCTCTTACCTTTTGAATGTTTAGCTTTATTTGTATCTTATATGGGCCCAGAGGCATGTGGCTTCCTTTTACACACCCTGCCATCTCAATTATGGTATTCTTTGGTAAAGTTTATATAGTGGTTCTGGTGTACTTGTTGGGTGCTGATGTGGTGATACATATGTGGGTGGTGTGCTTTATCTATATATATACTGTACTTCCATCACTCTGAAGTAAAGATGAAGCAATTACTTGTCACATCAGCTGCAGAGATTGTGCAAAGTAGAAGATTCAGCAGGAATGTGGCTCTTTTCTGTAGGCACCTGTAATCCAGTATGTATCACTGTCGCTCCCCCCCCCCTCCACAACCTAGTGCCTCTCATTGCCCAACCCTAATTTTATACATATCTTTCAACCAGTGTAGATACAGGACTGCTGTCGTTGTAAGTGTTGGGTTTAAATGAGAAATGTTGAAGTGGGGGAAGGGGGACTGACAATCAGGTTCAGAAAATGGGAGACAGCCTCACAGAATCCAGCTGCTATAATTTGTCATTATTTAATATAGGAGGACCCCCGTATCCACTGATTCATTATCCACTGATTCAGTTATTCACAGTTGGCAGAGGAATAAAGAAATAAATAATTCAACAGCCACAAAGCAAGCTACTGTGACAAAGAGCAGCTGTAAAGCAAGCTACTATCATAAAACAGCAGCTGTAAAGCAAGCTATTGTTGCAAAACAGCAGCTGTAAAGCAAGTTACTATCACAAAACTGCAGTTTTGGGGACATTTTGGCGTTCTCTCTTATCCACAGTTTTCATTATCCACGGGAATGCTTGGAACCAATCCCCAGTGGATACTGGGGTCCTACTGTACTTAGGAACAAGGAAATCTGGCTTGTATGAATTGTTGATCCAACATGGGGGCTGAAATCCAGTAGGAAAACAGAACTAGAAAAGGGCAATTGAATCAATGAAACTTATATAGGTGTTGACTCATCAAATCCCCACAGACACAATAGACTTACTCAGCTTATGACTTACTACTTCATCTTAGCCAAATTTGTTTACTTTGAGTGGCAATAATTCTCAAAAGTTCCAGAGAGGCACAAACAGACTTTAATTGCTGGGAAGATGCGCTAGAGATGTCAGCATTTCAGAAATACATACTATATTGTCAGAGACACCAAAGGTTTCCACACCAAATATACTATAAGCATAAACAGTACCAGGGAAAATGCCAAGGCCTCTCACTTCACAGTGAGAGAAAAAAAATCAATATCCGTTTCTCTTTTCCAAGACATCTACTAGCAGCAGACAGGACAAGATATCTGAGACAAAGGGGCTCCAATAAGTTCTGCTTATATTAGTCAAACATCATGAGCCACAGCTTTGCAAACCAAGCGTCCATGTTGTAGAACTTCTCTGTTGATGACTGACAAAGAAATGTGGACCACTCCTGCAAATATCAGGACCAAAGGCACTGGCAATTGTGGCATGGCATACAATGTCCCATTTATTTTGGATAGAATGAGGTCAGCCAAATAAGTGAGATTCCTACTGCTGAAGGAAAGCTGAATGTTCTATAGCCCTTCAGAGAACTTACCACCTTGAAATGTCAGGGAAAAAGAAATGTTTGAATGTTAGAAGTGCTCTAGCAAGCTACGGGGCAACAGACCATTACATTAAGTAACTACTCTATCTATCTCCAGGAGGTTTGGAATGTTCAATACTGTGTTAATATGACTGGTTTCTTTTGTATTCCATTTCATTCAGGGTCCAACCTCATAATCACAGATAGTGTGTTATTAAAGAGGTAAAGGAAAAGGTTCCCCCCGCATATGTGTGCTACTCATGTCTGACTCTAGGGACGGTGTTCATATCTGTATCCAAGCCGAAGAGTCAGTGTTGTTCAAGTCCATGGCCACGTGGCCAGCATGGCTGCAAGGAAACGCTGTTTACCTTCCCACTTTTAATGGTGGTACCTATTTAAATCTACTTGCATTTACATGCTTTCGAACTGCTACTGTGTGTCCCCAAGGAAGCAAACTATAACTTACTGATCTTCACACTGAAATACATCTGTTAGCCTCAAAGGTTGTTTTTGTTGCCTTTCTGACATACATGCTGAAACAAATTACCAGATTACTTTAGGAAAGATTTTCTCTCTTTGAGTGAAAATTCTTTCATTCTGACTTGTTTACTTTTCATTACAGTGTGCCATGTCCTTTTTACATATGGATCAATTAAACCTTTGGTTCCCAGCTGCATTCCGCTATACCTTTCTAATCATATGGATCATCCCTTCTTCTTTCTGAGTATGATTCAAGAGCCTTTGTAATTGTATTCTCAATAGTAAAAAAAAAAAGTTTGACCCAAAGATATTTCTCATATTGTTCCATGAAGATGTCAGAGTTGCTTTCATCCATGTTTTGAGGCCTCCCCGCTCTTTAAGGATTAACTAATGAGGACAGCAATATTCAGGAAAGAAGAAGGGAAGTTTCCTAGGAAGGAAAACCCAAGGAAGGGACCCGTTATAAGTCAAAGAGCAGTAGAGACCTCTCCCAAAATGCAGGCTATCTCTAAGTCACAGCAAAGAGAGACCATGGATTTTTAAAATCCTACATCCCCAGCCTCATTCCACTCGAATTATAGGATTGGTGTAAACTGAATATGCACAACTTATACAAGTTGTTGTCTCAAAATAAACAGCTCTGATGCAAGCTTTCATCTGTCTTCCCACTATCCAGGACAAGCTACAGAACACTCAGCAACACTGCTGAGTCTTCTCTGCCAAAGGCTGAGCAAGAGCTTAGGGAAAAGATGTTGCCACTTACCCAGAAAACAGAGCCACAGAACTCATCCAAGGCAGCTGTTGCCATGGCGAGGCACCCTTTCCTTCTGCCTTTGACCAAGTGCTCTATTAGCTTTTGGGGAAATGAAGAGGGCGAAAGTCCCACATGTTCATCAGAGGGGCACTGGGATTGGACTCACGATGACAAGGCATTAATCGTTAACTCCTGGGGCACATCCAGCCTGACGGTTCAAATCATGAACCTTGGATGCTAGGTTACAGCAAGTTGCTGGGAGTTCCTCAAAACGTTACAGGAGAGACTATAACATGATTTAACGTAGACAAAGACACGATGCCCTGGATGGAATTTCTCAATATAATGTGACCCAAGAGGAACACACAAAGAATACCTTTTCCCCAATGAGGGCCTGACACAATACTGCCATGTAAAGACATCTTTTTACTGTTCAAGATGATTGGTGTGATCGATTTTCCAAATCAGGGCATTTTAAACTTCAAGTCCCCTTCTTGGTGGATTCAAGATAGCCTGAACTGCCTCTGGATTGTTGCTCTTCTTTCCTTTAACTGCTTTTCACCCAGAGATTCTGGTCAGTGTCCTACTGAGCTTCTGCTGAGCAGAAACTGCCAAGAGAACTGTAACATGCATCTCATCACATCCACAAGTGCTATTACTGTGTAAGTAGTGTGAATGTTTTCTTCACGGAGGTCATTGCTTCTACAATTGCAATGATTCCATCAGCACTCAATCTGCATTACCATTTGCTTAGCAGCAGCTCAGTAACATGCTAACCTCTGAAACGATACCATTCTGTTACAGGCAGAGCTCCATCCATCTACCTCATCAATTCCTCAGTGTGTTTCTTTAGCACGTCAAAAAAAAAAAAAACCCAACCCCACTAGAAAATCTAGTCTTGGTGAAGAACTGAAAATATGGTTTCCAAGATAAAAGATCACACCCTGCTATTACTCTCTAGTTACAAACAATGACACTGGCCCAGTGTTCTTTCCCCAAACAGATACTAAAACATGCCACACACAGCCATGAGATTCTGCTGTCTCATTCATTACACAATCAGTTTAGATAGAAACAATTCTGAATCATTATTGAGAAATGGGTCCAATGTTCACAGAACAAGTAATTTAAATCAATCATAGTTAATTATTAGATAACTAATCAAACCCTGGCAACTTGTAAACAATAGCCTACACCACCCATTCTCAATCTTTTTTGGTCATGGCCATAAACAAAATATGAAATACAAGCAGAATCACGAATGCAGATGTTGCACAAGTAACCTTATATGGTGATGTGTGTAGCATTTTAAATGTGCCTGCCCCCCCCCACCCACCAGGGGGCATATGGCCTCTGCTGAGAAAGGCTTACTTACACCTTATATAATAGGTCAACACTCAAATTACATTTTAGAATAAACCCCACAATTCTGTGTGTGTGCGTGTGCGCGTGCACGCACGCGCACGCACAGTGCAAAGGAAAACAGGATTGCAAAGAACTATTCTAGTCCCCAGTTCAGGTTTTCATTTAAACAGTGAACATAACCAACTAGCAATGATTTTGTGTTCATGTCCAGCTGCTACAATTTTCCTCCTTCTCAGACTGAGCATTCAAGTGATCGACAATGAACAGTAGAAACTAGTTTTCCTCAGGCTGATGAAGCTGTTCAGATGAGCAGCAAAACATTTCAATCTCTCAAGAAAAGAAGTCCAGTTGCCATGACTCAACTTCCAGATTTGCTTCCCATGTATTATAAATTACATAATATTATTTCAATAGTACAATGCCCATCAGTTAGTTTCTCCATCCATTTTTTTTTAAAAACCGCTTCCAGCCTTTAAAGCTCTAAACTTGCAGCCCAAATGAGTCAACTCTGCAGGCAATTTCAAGCAGGTATGCTGTTTTTCCTAGGCCCTGAAAATATTATTTTTTCTGAAATACAACTCGCAGAATCCGTGCCCTTCCCACGTGCCAGCATACAATTCTGAGAGCTATTACCCCAAAAAGTAATTTTTCCAATTTGTCCTTACCTGTTCATACTTCCTAAGAAAGGAAAGCTCTCCCACCTAGTGCAGAATGTCTGAAGCCATTTTATGTATGTATGTATGTATGTATGTATGTATGTGTGTGTGTGTGTGTGTGTGTGTGTGTGTGTGTGTGTGTGTGTGTGTGTATGTATGTATGTATGTATGTATGTATGTATTCATTCATTCATTCATTCATTCATTCATTCATTCATTCATTCATTCCACTGTGTTTCTTAAAAGGACCCAAGACAGCTAAGTTTGACTCTTGTATTATGAAGATACAAAGAGTTTCCAGCTGAAGTCTGGAAAAGTCATTTTTAGACTATAATACCCAGCACAGTATCTCCATTCAGATTGGCTACTGGCTATACTAGCAGGTGGATTATGGAAACAGTCTCCCGCAAAGGAACTTTAGGAAGCTCTGGCCTAAGCCTTGCTGCCTGCTTGATGTAAACACTTACCAGAGGCCCTCTCCAGGCTGGACATCACCCTGGCACTATTCCATTCAGAGCGGTTCAACATATTGCCTGCGTGTGATGAATAGCCACAGTGATATGGAGCAGCTTGAGGGTTTATTTGAGAAGTAATAATCACAGGGATGGCAAGTACCCCTTTAGCTAAGCCCCATACCTCCCCCACAGTTTACTCCCCACAGACAAATGGGATGACAACATCAAAGGAGTGTGCGGAGCAAGTCTAAGAAGTAGGAATAGGATTAAAAACAAACACAGGTTCCGTCCATTAATTGACCCGTTTCCTTTCAGTGCTGGCAAGGATGCTGTCTAAACCTGAAGACTGGGGCCATCACAGGGTGAGGAATCTTCCTGTCCTTCAGTATCTTGTGCTACAGGATGTTCTTTGCAATTGCATTCAGGGTCCTCACTTTAGCCACATCCGCCACCTTGACGGAATATTCAGGTGTAGAGAGGTAGGCCCCCATGGTAACACTGGGGTTTCTAAAAAATAAACAAAAAGACCAACAAGTCATCGGTTATTGTCTAGAATCTGAACAGCCAAAGAACGACCACCATCCCAGTGCTGTGCCCTCCCAGACTGTCAGACTGTGGCATCCCTCAAGACTTAACCTGCTATATCCTTTGGATGCAATCTCACAAACAGAATTCCAAAACTATGAGACAAAGGCTGAATCACTTTTCTAAGACTGCAGTTGGCTGGTCAGGTTCCAGTGTTTCCCAGTTTTCTTAGCCGGCTCACTACCCGGAACAGCACAGCTGCATCAAGAGGTGTAGACACATCTCAGCCAGGGGACAACTTAACAATCTTGCCTGTTACCTGAACTTCATGCCTGAGTCCTTGGCTGAGCGTGCCGAGCAGTGAAACTCAGAAGCACCAGAGCCTTCCAGAATTCGCTGGAGATTTCTCTCAGTGATGCCTCCCCCTGTTGGAGAAAACCCATGCCTCCGTCAGAACGCAATGAGGATTAATTACTTCAAGAAAGAGAGTCCCACTTCCAGTGACAGTAAACAAAAGGACAGGAGTTCTTTTCTTCTTCTTCCAAAACAGAGGTTGATCTTAGAGATGCTTTACTCATACTTTACTTCAGGTTGACCTCTTAGAGACATGATGCCTTCTAGAAGGAAGCACATGCTCATAGGATTTGATATGACAGAATCTTAATACCTTCTGTCTTGTTTCTCAGACAGCTTCCCTACCACTACCTCATCATCAGTCAAATCATAGTTTAACCTTTTAATAACAAGAACAAAATGAAGTTGTAAATTACAATTAAAAACTGACACACGAACTTAGCCCAAAACTATTTTACATTAATTTTATAGAATGAAGTTTGAAAATAAATGTTAGAAAGGTTTAAATTCATAAAACATTATTATGAAAATCCTATTGTTTGTTTCTCTCTCCCTCTCCCATATGCATTTCCTCATCCATCCCAGTTTGTGAACCAATGCTATATTATATACTAGCTTTGTTTCTTGAACAACAAATAACACGCAGGGGCTGATCTGCCTGATAACCACAGCTTAATCAGAGAAATGAAAAAAAGATCAGGCACATTTATTGACAACTGGAAACCTCTATTTACAATAATCATATCTATTGGGAAGACAGACAATAACAAGAAGCAACCTGGAATGCCTCTGATAATGAATAATGAATAATGGATAATGAATAATGGATACCAAATGGAAATTTCGGGGTATAGGGGTGTCTCGGATAACGAATGTTCCCTATGGGCTGCCTCCAATAACGAATGTTTCATAATGCCTTGCAAAAAAGTGTACCAAGCATGCATTGCAATCCCCCCTGTAGTTTGTAGAGGGGTGGGATGAGTTAGAGTGTTTTTTCATGGTGTTTTGGAGCCATTCTGGACATTTTTTGCTGAGGGATTTGGACCTTTCAAACTTGGAAAGGCAGGGAGCTAGCTTTTATTAATCTTTACACTGCTTTTCTTTGCATTTTTGGCGGGAACAGGCTGGGGTAGTCTTGCTGCTTATGAGTTTGTGTATGTTTGCGTTTTTTCCTCATTGCACTTGGAGTGGAAACAGGCTGGGGAAGTATTGTTGCTTTCATTTCTCCATGATTGCAGTCTTTTCCATTGCTCTGCAAGCAAGAAGGGGCTGGGGTTCTCTTGCAGCTTGTGTTTGTGTATTTTTGCATTTTTCCCCATTGCACTTGGGCGGGAACAGGCTGTTGGAGTCATGCTGCTTTCATTTCTCCATGTTCGCAATTTCTTCTCATTTGCAACAGATAAGAATGGGCTGGGGTTCTCTTCCAGCTTGTGTTTGTGTATGTTTGCATTTTCCCCATTGCATTTTTGGCAGAAACAGGCTGTGGTAGTCTTGCTGCTTTCTTTTCTCCATGTTTGCTTTGCACTGTGGGGGTGGGGGTGTTCTGGAGTGTGTGTATTCCAGAACTGCATGCCTTTAAAGTGCACTTTATAAAGAGGTCTGAACCCCCCCAGCTCTTTTGCCTTTTTTCCGTCGTCCAAAAAAAGGAGGGAAACCGCATTTCAGATAATGAATGTTTCGGATAACAAAATTGCCTCAGAGAACATATTAAATTTGTTATCAGAGGTACCACTGTATATGCTCCTCCAAATTGAAGTAAAGAAATTAAACCCCGTACATCCACAACTTCCTACCACTTTGGGAGAGGGAGTGCCTAAGCCAGTATCAACTGATGGTACTCACAGCAGAATCCTACCTGGCATTACGACAATCCTACCCTTAGCCTGAAAGGGAAGAGGGAAAAAAGTTTAGCCATCTTGCTTGTGTGAAAAAAACATAACGCATGGCAGGAACAAGGACTTTGTTGTTGAGAAGTTTATTTATTCACAGTTTAATTTTCAGTTTTTATGATTTTCAAGTGGCTTGCTCCAATCAAATGAGCCTCTTACATATTTCTTCTTGTGAAGTTAAGAGTACCCATTAAGATCACCACTCCTGCAAGCTATTCGAAGGACTAAGTACTTACACTATGTTTTTACCTCCCTCTTATGATGACTGAAGTGCAGGAAGCAACGTTGTCCAATATTGTCCAGCCCTTGCCAAACAACTAAATCTTAACATCCAAAACAACTGGGATCCTTTTTGTACTTGTCTACTGCTAAATATTTGATCATGGAACCACTGGAATGATTTATTTACAAAAGCGGGATTATAAAAATGACTTGCAAGCATGAGCCCTAGAGTTCAAGGATGCCTGAAATTTGAAACTTGGTTTCTAACATGCTTCTAAAGTCTATCCTGGAAATTTGAACTTCTAGTTGGTATACTGCACTTCAACTGAGATGTTAAGACTTGCTTTCATCTGCAGTCATCTGCTTCAATTCCATCTCAGTGTGCAGGAGACTTAAAGCAATCTTTCAGTAACTTAATATCTCCTATTTTAATTTGTTTTCTGGCTCTTGTGGTTTTTTCCTAGGTACACATGAGTTGCATACACACTCAAGGGAGAATCATCGAATCGTAAGAATTGGAGGAGACCTCAAGGGCCATCTAGTCCAACCCCCTGCCATGCAGGAACCCCCATCACAGTGCTCCTGACATATGGCCATCCAGCCTCTGGTTAAAAACCTCCAAAGACGGAGACTCCACCACCCTCCGTGGTAGCATATTCCACTGTCGAACAGCTCTAACCGTCATGAAGTTCTTCCTAATGTTTAAATTGAATCTCTTTTCCTGTTATTTGAGACCACTGCCCCGCATCCTAGTGTCATGGAAAACAAACCTGTTCCCTCTTCAATGTGACATCCTTTCAAATATTTAAACATAGCTATCATATCTCCTCTCAGCCTTCTTTTTGTAAGGCTAAACATTCCCAGCTCCCTAAGATGCTCCTCGTAAGACATTTCTTCCAGACCCTCAATCATCTTGGTCACCCTCCTCTGAACCTGTTCAAGATTATCAATACCCTTTTTAATATGAGGTGCACAGAACTGGACCCAGTACTCCAGATGGGGTCTGACCAGAGCAGAATAGAGTGGTACTATCACTTCCCTTGATCTAGAAGAAGGGTAGTTTCTTACAAGGTATATAGGGAGTTACTGGCTACCAAAAGGAGTTCTAATCAGACAGTACATGTGCACATTCTGCACATTCTGCACATTCAGCTGAGTGTTCAGATTTCATCTTTGCTAGTGAAGAGTCAAGATGTGACTGGCAGCTACCTAGAATTATTTAAAAATAGCAAACGGTAAGAATACATGGCAAAGGTATCACCAGGGTTCCAAACATGGGCAGAATGACACCTTACCTGATCTGTCAGCCGCTTTATCAAAGGCAGCCCCTCCAGGGCAGAGCTATCACAACCACTAGTCAATACCCGTTCAAAACCCATTGATATTAGCATTTCCAAGGCAGCTAAAGGATCATACACCATGTCAAAAGCTGCAAGGAAAAGGAGCACATCAGTCTGTACTTAAAATTCTTCTAGAAAATATATCTGGGGACTTGGGGGTAAAACATATTTTGGGAGCCTTTTTGAGGGACAAGAACTGAACAGCCTGCAAGAAAGCTTGATGGTAATTGCATGCTAACTGTGGGCAATGGGATCCTCCTACTAGACCGTGACCCAATGAGATGACTGTCCTCATGCACCCTGTACTGTGGTTTAAACAGTCTCCACTGCCACCAGTGGAAGCTTTTTAAGACTGGCTGCTACCAGGAGAGAGGGGTGATACTTCTAAGGGAAAGTTGGAGGGTTGGGACAGCTTGGCTTTCCACTTCCTTTGCCAGCAGCACTCCCCTTAAAATGTCACTTGGGCTGCAATTAATCTCTGAAAAGTCCTTTTTTAAAACTCTGTGTGTGTGCTGGGTAAGACCAGGAAAACCTTTTCCTTCAGAGATCCCATCTCATCCAAATCACTTGGCTTTTATCAGAGAGATAAGATTTTCCTCCTGTGGGAGGAAGGGAGCACAGTCCTGTTGGTGGGAAAGATGTGATGGAGGTGCCTTGTCCCTGGCCTACTTTCATCATCATCATCATCATCATCATCATTGCATGCTATCAAATCAAGATGGACTTGTGGTAATCCTGTCTACAGTTTTCTAGGTGGTACTCAGAAGTGGTTCCCCATCCCTTTCCCCTGGGACTGTGCAGCTTGCTCAAGGCTCCAGCATCTGGGAGATCCAGTGGGGAACAGGAATCCTAATAGCCGGTGACACAGCCAGCTCCCTCACTCACTGGGCTATCCAGGCAGCTGGCCTGCTCCATACGGGATTACAAATGCTCAGTAGGCAGCACTTTAGGGGGCCGTTCCTTGTCTACATAAGACTACATAACCTAGGTCTACAACCTGCAAGTACGCAACAAAACTTCCATAAGTCTCTTCAAGAACCAGAAACTCACCTCTGTGGAAGGTGACTGGCAGTGGGCGAGAAGCAGCTGCAATGAAGAACAGAATCAAGTAGATGAGCACATCTTTACTGTGGAAAGAATCTTTATTTTCCCAGAACAGGTAATACTTATTATGTAGGTCCTGGAGAGAAAGACAACCTCTCAAGGCAACATCCAACACAGGTAGTTCACGATGCATTAATCTGCTGGCTCTAAAATCTCCACCAAAGCTACTTGCTATTCAGATAGCATTAAATAGATAAACCCTGCCCACATTTTGTACATAAGAATTCTTCCATATTAGGCTTTATGTTCCCAACAAAAAATAATCTTGGAGTGGAGCAAAAAAGTAGACCTCTCTATTTACACTCCTCTGAGATTAATACTCCAGTGGGGGAAATGACTTCCCTCCTTTAACTGAAGTTCCTTTTCTGACAACCACTTTGCTATGGAATGTATCCTGATTTGTTTTCTTCAATACACTCTATGTAAAGCTGCCTTTGAACAGGACATGGAATCTTTAATTAGTTTTGCCTTTTCCCCACAGGAGATAATCCCCCTTTATCTGCTCATAGGCATTAGAACCTCAGAATTCAAGGCTTCTACCATTCAGCCAAGTGCTAAATAAGCCTTAGAGAAACCAAAGCCTTCTTACCCAACAGTGCTGTGCAGAGCTCTGCATCCACACGCCCGTCCTCCGTCAAGGCTCCAAACACCAGCCCATCTGCACCATGTTGCTTGGCGAGTCGGATGTCCGCCTTCATCACCTCCACTTCCCGGTCGGAATAGAGGAAGTCTCCCCCACGAGGGCGGATCATTGCAAAAACAGGGACACGCGTACACTGTTTCACCACTTGCAGAAGCCCTGCAAGTGAAGAAAAGTTGAGGGCATCGTGTTAGTTAAGACGAGTGGGTTTACTAGAGGGACAGGAAGCAATGTGGCACACAGAAAAGAAACTAGGCAAACGGACAGAGCTAGCTTCTCAGCACCAGGCCTTCCAGCAACAAAGGAGATAGAAAAGAGTCCCTAAAATATAAAAATCTAAGCACGAGTAGACAAAGTGAGGCCTCCCTATCAGACTGTGTAGACTTTCTATCTCTATCATCCATCAGTGACTGGAGATAAAGAGCAACTTAAGACTTGGACGGGTTCAATAGCAAAAGTTTGCAACCTTGAAGGATGCATACAGAACAGGACAGGAGCTCACATTTAACAGAATAGCAAGGGATTTAAGGTTAGAGGCTAACGAAGTTTTATGGGGCACAAAAGCTCAGGATTCCATAAGAACAGATGACCAAGATTTAAATCTAGACCCTGCTTTCTTAGCCATACCCACTGTTGGAAAACAGCTCTAAAGACCCTCCCCAAATTGGAATTTGGCTGGTGAGCTCCTCACCCATAATTAAGTTTCTTCTGCAAAACTTAGAAGGAACTGCTGAAGAAAAGCAGAAAGAGACTATTAGAGGGACAGCCTGATGTGCAACAAGCCCACAAGGGGCCTCAACTTCAACACTGGACAGAACACCAGATACTTTGTACTAGTTCGGGACCAGAGGTCTTGTTAACTAAATTCTACAAAACTGGTTTGTTTCTTCTAGTTGCTCAGTACAGCCAATAAATGCTACAGAAAGCCACTAGGTTTGGATCTTAGCCTGTACATGGCAACTCACCTATACTGGGTGTTGTTCCTCCTTCCATCAAATTGGCACACAATTCAAGGCGTCCAGCACCTGCAACAGGACTGCATAGTAAGGCGCTGAATTTAAGATGACAGCAGTAATTTAACAGTGATCTAAATATGTCCTTGCTTTAATAAATGGAACAGAGCATAGAGCACTCTTGTGCTACTGTTTAGGAAGAAGGAGTTCTGTCGCTTGTATTTATTGTTCTACCAACACTTTAGTCCATCCTTTGAACATAATCAAGGAGAATGTTCACAGAAAATATGATTTCAAGGGATCTGTCTGGGATCTACATGGCTCACATGCTGGATTACTTTGCTGCTCTGAAACAGAATGGAACTGCTACGATTATGCCACAAACTGTGAGTAAGTTCTCATTTACTCATGTGAGTTAGCAACGGGCAGAGCCAGAGAGATGATAGCAAATAATGAGACTGCAGATGCTAAAAGAACTGGTTTCTGAATCTATTTGTTATTCATCCAGATTGTAGATCATTATTTATGTACAGTACTTGGAATATTTCCCATCAAAATGGTTACCTGAGTGGTTTCATTAAGCTTGGGGCAATGATCATGCCATTTTTACAGTACATATAGGCTGTGTGCCCCAGGAATGCATCTCAAGCTCCACCGGAGTTGTAACATTTCATTTTTGAAAATCAGCTTACCTCCTCTCTCCGCATTTACAGCAGACTCCACTGAATCAACACACACTTCCATAAGAAAGCCATTGGCCATTCCTAGGGGGTGGGAAAGCACAACTATAAGCAATCAAATCCTGTCTCATTGAAACAATAGAGGCAACTGCACAGGGAGATAATTCCCTTTATCTCAGGTTCCAGTCCCTGCTATGGTTTTCATTGGGCTTCTTTTACTTTCATCACCTGAACATTCCAAGGTTTCTGATCACTATTCATTCTATACACCCAAATCATGCCAGCTGTTATTACAAAGAGCATGTTTGGTCTGAAGAGAAAAATGATACCCTGCTGTGAATCTATAAGAAAAATCAACATATAATTGTGCAAACAAAAAAGGGTATACTGGCAGCCAATGATTACTTTTCCTGTAATTTCTTGCCCTGTAATCCTCTTTTGCTTGCTTGCACTCCCTGGATTTTTCTAGGCCATGCTATGTATTTTGCACCAACTGCAGTATGGCAGTCAAAATCAGCTTTAAAAGATTCCAACATTCTAACATCTTTCTGAAAACCGGATAAGTAAAATTGAAAGGACCACCAACATAATTATGCCAGATGGCACAAAGCCAAATCTGCCTAGGAACAGCATTACAAAGCTAAAATGTTACAGCTAAAAAGATCCTACTTGCCGCCTTCAAATTGCTCCTTCCTGAAAATAGAAGGCATGGGTGGCAAGATCCTGAAAAGAGATGGAACATCACCATAACACACTACAAACTAATATCAACAGGAATTTTAATGAAATTTTGTCAGCAAGTGTCCTTCCTCAAAATCTACAGAAAATTCCCTCTAGCCCATCTTCTAAATATACACAGTAACTTGCAGTTCTCACATTGATAATTACAAACAAGTTTTGTAGTTCTTCTCTACACGAATCATTAAAACACCAGGCGAAACTTAGTACCCTAAACCACAATACAAGTACTCATCAGTTTAAGAGCAGTATTTGCTACAATTGCTTTTGCCCAAGAGTAAATATCCTTTACCAGTGTCTCAACCTTGGATGTTAAAACAAATGTGGTACTGTCAGATGCTTTAGAGTGGCCAAATATAATAAAATATTTTATCTATACAGTATCAACATAACTGCTGGACAGCTTAGTACTTTTGATCTCTAGAGGTTGGGAGCTTGACTCTCCACTGTGTGTCCTTGACAGGAGCTGGACTTGATGGTCCATAGGTCTCTTTCAGATCTGCGGTTTCATAGTTACTTTTATTATTATATGTGTAAGAAAAAGTATTTACCAAAGACCAACCTGGCTGGAACGGAGTAAGTCTTTATAATACTACTGTACACTCTTTTTAATGAGACAAACTGAAGATCAGCATTGTCATTTGACATAATCAAACCAGAATTTCCTCCTGTTCTATCCCAACAAGCTTCTCAATGGAAAGTACAGTTTGAAAGGATAGGCTGTGCTGATCAGATGCAAAAGGATGGGAAGGAAGAGTTTAGTTCCCAAACCCCTCCTGATATGGCTTGTAAATGCAGCGTGGGGAAAAAATAAGTTTAATATAAACTGTTCAATGTGGTGTGCTTTGATCAAAAATAGGAAGGCCTTTTTAATTTATTCTCCGATATAAAGCAATTTCTGAAGGTACAAAACTCATCACAGGGAAAGCGTCGACCAAGTCTGCTATCTGTCCATTCCTGGAGACACAGGACATGCCAGGGAGAACGTCTCAGCTTAGCCTGCTATTCGATAAGCTGTTTGCTACACACAGGGATTTTTTTTTAACAGACTAGGAACAGCTGGCAATGCTGTCTTATATAGGTTTACTCAGAAGCAAGACCCTTGCATTTCTTGGCCCCTCCTTCGGAGCAATTTCCAAAGGAACGGCCTTGGGCCACTTTAAAACAGCAACGCTGCAAAGAATCTGGCGGTACCTTTAAGACTAACACATTTATTGGAGCCTGCCCTGGACGGTTCTGTCCACAAGACCTGCTCCTACAGAAGCCCTTCTGCATTCCCTTCCCTTCCCCCCCCCCCACCTTCTCCCTCCCCTGCTGGAGGCCTGAGGCGGCGGCGGCCAGGGGAAGGGAGGACGAACCTTCCCGTCATTGACTCCCTCCCTCCAACGCGCCAGGACCTGAAATGGCGGGGAAGGGCAGGAGGCGGCCTCCCAGGGACCCTCCCGGATTTCCGGTTTCTGAACCCGCCCTCCGGTTCCCCTCGCGTTCCCTTCCGGACGCTGGTCCTTGGTGGTTCCGCGGCTGCTCCCTCGCCCTCCCGCGGGTGCCATCATCCTTTCGTTTCACGTGCGCCTCAGACGCGAGGAGGACGAGGGAGTGGGAAGGGAAGGGAAGGGGAAGAAGGCTCCCGGAGCGGCCTTCAATGTCGCCACTTCCGCCCTAGAGAGAGAGAGAGATCTCCGAGAGAGAGAGCAGGCAGAGGGAACCACGCCCAGGTGCCCCAGGCCCCGCCCCCTCCGCGCCTCACCTGCCTTGGCGGCACGCCCGCCCGTCCGCCCGTGCGCGAGGGCCAGCCAGGAGGAGGAGGAGGAGGCTTCCCACCGGTCACGTGGCCTCACACGGCCCTTTTTCCCGACGCCAGCGCCTGGCGCTTCCGGAAGAGCGCTCGGGGTTCGTTTCCGTGTCAGAGGGCATCGGGCTTCCTCGCCGGGTTAGGTAACGATGCTTCTGAGAGGGGCGCTCGGAGGGGCTCGGCTCCTGCTGCCCCCTCGTGGAGGAAGAGGTTCCCTGGGCCAGGTACTGGACTCCACTTCGGTTCCTAGGGGGGGCGGGGGGTGGAATCTGCGTCCAGAAGGATCGGGTGGGTCGGGATCATTTTGACAGGATGCGGTGCTAGCTTGCATAACTGTAATTAAAACTGCAAACCGCCCAGAGACTACAGTGGTACCTTGTCTAAAGGAATTAATTCGTTCCAAACGAAATTATGTTAAGGAAAATTTCCTTTATACAAATTTCCCATAGGAATGCATTTAAAATGGAGTAATCGCATTTTTATGTTGTATGGATTCGCCCCATAGGCAATTATATTAAGCAAATTTCCCCTATCTCCAGAATGTTTATGTTGCACAGATTTTATGTTATACAAACTGTTATACAAGGGTCCACTGTACTTGAAGTTATATGGGGTGGTATATATAAGCAGAACACTTTGCTCTGCCTTCACCTGGTTGGGGAGACTGTGTGTGTGTGTGTGTGTGTGTGTGTGTGTGTGTGTGTGTGTGTGTGTGTGT
>JAHTLZ010000379.1:17863002-17885513 GCA_023846285.1 Phrynocephalus versicolor | reverse complement strand
TGTGTGTGTGTGTGTGTGTGTGTGTGTGTGTGTGTGTGTGTGTGTGTCAGTATAACTAACTTTGTTAGAGACCAGTACTGGTGTGGTCTTTTATCCTTGTGCTTTTGAGTGTCTTGTGCTTGTGCAGTACATTGACAGAATCCAGCCTCCAGCCTCCCTGATGGAAATAAACTCAGTCAAGTCAAGTGAGCTTTTCACCTAACTAGGTTTCACCACCTTTTGTGAGCAACGTTTGCATTTCATTTGTGACTCTTATATTATGGTTGAGGGAGTTGCATTCATTGGGTAGTGTTCATTTTCTAACCTTTGTTATGTTCTCAGCAATGTCTCTACCGACGGCAGCTCCCACAAAGACGGGCACAACATGGTGTGGTCTCAGAACTGACTTCCCATTCCAGGGTGGCAGTACCACCTGTCCCCGGTACAGTGACAAATCAGCGTGTAGGGCGCTGGCTCCTCATCTGCAGTGGCACTGTAGCTGGAGCTGTTGTGCTGGGTGGCGTCACTAGGTAAGGAGAGGTTGTCTTGAGTTCTTTCACTGTGTTTTCTTTACCTCGGACAGTTGCATCATTCTCCTGGTGTGTGGATGCTTTTGTAATCTGTCTTTTTTTCCCCCTTGAGTGTGGTTGTTTGCCATTAGAGTGTATAGCTCTAAAACAAGGATGGATAACTTCAAAGATTCAGGGGCCATTTTTGTCCTTCTGAACTTTGGGGGCTGTATACTTCCATCTGATACACCTGTCTCTCCAAAAGAGAGCTCTTCTTCCATTTTTGTCTGAAAATGTAACCTGTATTTCTTAAAGGTATAACTTCCCTCCTAAATGCAATTTTGTCCTCTGTTTTAAGAAAAAAGTACTGTAACTGCTTGATTGCTTGATCAATGTAATTGCTTACATTATTTTAATGTTAAAAACCTAATTCAGGGTTCAAGTACATTGACAAATAATGTGAAAAATATTTTAGGATTCAGATGGTCTGATTAGCATTAGAGTACTGTATTTGCCAATGACTAAACCCAATGCGAATCAGTCCACAGACCCACAACCCAAACAGTTTTTCCTCTGCTGCCAGGGCTTTCTCACCCTCACCCCAATCAAATGCCTTCATATCAGTTCAGGAAGTGCGACTGCTTGAGCTGATTATGAGGCTTTGTTGCTGTTCTATTTGAAGTGATTCCAGCCTGCTATGGCATCAGTGAGAGGCAAGCAGAGAAACTGGCTGCCATTTGA
Source organism: Phrynocephalus versicolor (assembly GCA_023846285.1). Taxonomy (NCBI): domain Eukaryota; kingdom Metazoa; phylum Chordata; class Lepidosauria; order Squamata; family Agamidae; genus Phrynocephalus; species Phrynocephalus versicolor. The sequence continues at coordinate 17,884,284 of JAHTLZ010000379.1, read as the reverse complement.
ATCTACTCTTCCACATACCTGATGCCTGAGTTGGCTTTCATCTTCCTCTGTCTCTCTCCCTCCCTCCCTTTAAAGGTTTGCTCTCCTAACTGGAGGGCAACTGGTGGGGGAGGGACGATGAATGAGAAATGGGAGAGAGAGAGAGAAAAGGAACTTTTAAGGTAGCTCTCCTCTTGCCATTCAGATTTGCATAAGGCATGGTTGGCCCAGAGCTCCCCTTAAGCCTTCTCCTCACTCTCTGAAATTCCTCACCCATTTTCCACCAGCTGCCCTAGTGGTAGGATCCAAAATGAAAGCCATCCAGGGTACCAGGCAGAGGAAGGAGATGATTCAAGATGTGAAAAGGAGCAAATTCCTCCCTGCCCTGCTCTGCTGACTACTCGGTGGTGGGCTGAAGTAGATTAATCTGGGGAAAAGTAGTTTCTCTAGTGCAATTTCATCATGGATCCATTCCCATCTTTCTTGCTGTGTAAGTACACCCTCAGTTGCTGTAAATAACTTACTAGAACTATATAAATGCTGTACTCATAAGTAAGGTTTTATACAATTCCATTTCAACAGCCACATGTGTTTTTATTCAGCTGTCAGTACCAACAAACTCGGAAGGGCCTATATTCTAGTAATTGTATTGAGAATTCGATTTTATTGAGAATTCTACTGCAAATCTGGGCTGCATCTTGAAGACAAATCCAGAACTGTTCTCCAAGGCTTTGCTTAGTGTCCAATTTGTCCAGCTGTTAGATGCTACTAGATTGTAATGTTTTAGGTAGATAAAATGATTTATAGCATTATGATGCTTTTCTAGATAAAAGACACACAAGTGCAGCTACTTTTTAGCTTGGTACCTGCTTTCTCCAGTATCAAATCCTTGTTGCGCTTTTTGCTGTCAGGCTGACAGAATCTGGACTTTCAATGGTTGACTGGCACCTAGTGCGGGAAATGAAGCCTCCTCGAACACTGCAGGAATGGGAAGCAGAATTCCAAAAGTACCAGCAGTTCCCGGAGTTTAAAATGTAAGTGTGGGTTGGACAAAGATTCTTCAAAACCAATATTTCATCACTTCAGTTTTACATGCATTACAAGGTGATTTTCCAACAGGTGAAAAGAGGAGAGTTAAAAGGGTTTGCATGTTATATTTTGAAGGAATCTTGTGTGGGAAGGAAGGAAATTGCTTATTACACCTTGGTGCCTGTTCGCAGTTGATCATGTATTCATTATAAAACCTTTTTGCCCCAATGCTGCAGCCTGAACCATGACATGACACTGACAGAGTTCAAATTCATCTGGTACATGGAGTATTCACATCGCATGTGGGGACGGCTTGTGGGATTGGCTTACATCCTTCCAGCAGCCTACTTTTGGAGGAAAGGCTACCTGAACCGACCACTGAAGGGTCACGTCCTTGGCCTCTGTGGGCTTGTTTGCTTTCAGGTGGGAAAAGCCACTGCTGAAATCATTAAGTAAAACTGGGGGGTTCCCAAGGTAACTAAGGTGAAGCATGAACATCAGTGGAACTCTGAGATCTCAGGGCTGACATGCAGCCAGGACTGTGATGCCAGATAGCCCTGCAGATGCTTCAGATGGTGGCACAAGTGGTGACTGCCTCTTTCACCTGTTTTTCGTTTTTCTGTGCAGTATCGGACTGTTTCCAAAAAATGAGAGGGTAACAATAAACTGGATCTGTGTTTTGGCATTGTCATGTATGGTATAAATCAAGACCAGTGGACCATTTTTTTCATGCCTGTAATTCTTCTGTCGTTGTTTTTGGCAGGGCCTCTTGGGTTGGTACATGGTAAAAAGTGGACTAGAGGAAAAACCAGACTCGCATGATATCCCTCGGGTCAGTCAGTACCGTCTAGCTGCGCATCTCGGATCTGCACTTGTTCTTTACTGCTACAGCCTATGGACCGGGTTATCGTTGCTGCTGCCACAGCACAAGGTATACAGAAGAGGGAACTGGAATGATGCAGACATTTTAGGGTTGACACTAAGAACATCTAATAAAAATTGGCTGGTTGGATTCAGATATATTTAGACATAAGCCATGTTTCTAGCTGCATAGGGGGCTCCTAGCAGTGAATGCTGCCCATTTATTAACAGTGAGGTGAAGGTGTTCCTCTCTACTTAGGAGTCATTGGAGTACATACATTGCAGTCCTGTACATATCAGCTTAGAGGTAGGCCCTGCTGATTTCCTTTGGGATTACTTGCCTAAAAGTAGCAACAACTGTACTTGAATTGCTTTTTTGTGATCCCCAGAGAAAATATAAAGATTCTGTTGTATATGCTTGAGATTTTTCCTCTTTTCTTGTTGTGACAGTTAACTGAAACCCGACAGCTCTTGCGCCTACGAAGATTTGCATTTGGAACAACAGGCCTTGTCTTTCTCACTGCTCTCTCAGGTAAAAGTCTCCGTTCATGTTGTACTGAAGTCTCTCTCTTTGTCTCTCTTCTTGTACCAGTTTTGTTGTGTTTTAAGAGAGGCAGGTAAATATAGGAGCTTGCTTCAGGTCCTATGGGAGTCTTGGCTTTTTTATCCTGAAGGTATTTAAGTGTTTTCCTCTGGAGAGCATTACACCAAACATGGAACTGCTGTTTGGCCTTCATTGGAAAGAACACCCAATTGTTAAGTTGATAGATATCATGGTATTATTACATGACTAACTTCACCTTCTCTTTGGAAATATAGGGGCATTTGTAGCAGGATTAGATGCTGGTCTTGTGTACAATTCCTTTCCCAAGATGGGGGAGCGGTGGATCCCTGATGATCTCCTTGCCTTTTCACCGACGCTGAAGAATTTATTTGAGAATCCGACAACCGTCCAGTTTGATCACAGAATTCTGGTATGTGTGCCCATCTCTCTGTAATTAGCAAATCACGTATCTCTTAAGTGGTATGTTCCTTCTTATTTTATTCTGAGACAGGGAAATCTGAGAACACAGGAGGGGTAAGATGATGAAGCATGAATTTGGATGCTTAAGGTCCCATTTTCAGTCCTTGCTGTATCCAGTTAAAGCAGGGGTGGGAGGTGCGAAGCCCTCTAGATATTTTGAATTCCAGCTCACATCGGCCCTCGGACAATTAATGGTGAAGGATTTGGGGAGCTATAGTTCGACAACATCTGTAAGAACACACATTCCTTATCTCTGAATTCAACGAGTCTGAAATAGTAAAGGCTATATTTGCTTAAAGCGGTAAGCATGGTGGTTCAACGCTGTAACTTGTTCTGTTCTTGGAAAAATGAATTTCTTATTATTTGACCACCTGAGAACTACATATTCATGGAGAACAGGTGTAAAAAGATAGGAGCATGAAAGGAGCATTGTATAAAAGCTGCCCGTCTGAGCTGGCAAATACTGTAGCCAGTATTTGAGCCAATTAACAAAAATATGGAGAAATGAGGATTGTGAATAGCTAGTGTGATGTTAAAATTACTAAATAAATAAAGACATACATACATAAGCTTGCTTTGAAGAACAGGGGCTTAGATGTTTGTAGCTCTCTGAAGTATGGTTTTTTTTTCCTCAGTGAGCTCTTCCCTCCTCTTCCTTTAGGGAATCTCTTCTGTCACAGCCATTACAGGTCTGTACCTCCTTTCAAGGAAGATTCCTCTCCCGCACAGAACTAGAATGGCAGCCATTTCCCTACTGGCTGTAGCATACATGCAGGTATTGACTCTTGTTATGTAACACACTAACAAACAGTACTTTACAGGTAGTAGCTGACTCACCTCCATCCAGGTACCTGCCTGTTTCAGCATGAAATTACTATCTTGTTTTCCTGTCTCAACTATTTAGAAGTGGAAATAGTAGCAACTTATGGTTTTGCACAGCCCTCTAACCATCAGGAAAAGAAAGGAAAACGCAGTAATGTTATGCATAGTGGTATGATTGGTAGCCACTCATCCATGCTTCTTCTGAGCATAAATTGAGAAGTCAAAGAAGATATTACCAGAGCTTCTTCGTTAATGTTGAATGATAAAACACAGCTGAATTTATGTCAAGTAGCCTTTGTAGTAGCAGGTTATTTGCAATAGGAGAAAAAGTATGCAGATGCAAGGCAGGAGACCCAGAGCAACAGTAGTGCATTTGAGGGCAAGAATCCCAATTGCTTACTTACAAACAAGACTGTTTTGCACAAAGTGTAGTTCATAATTCCTCTCTCTCAGATAGAATATTATGTAGTTACACACACACTTTTGCATTGCTAATATACATACTTTTCTTACGCACCATTGATCATAGAAACTGGCATTGTACAGTTGCATCTTCTAGTCCAACCACTTGCTGACAAGAGATGCTTCATTGCTCTTTCCTTTCCTTTGCAGGTTACCCTGGGGATCAGTACATTACTACTGTATGTTCCAACACCTTTAGCAGCCACCCATCAGTCAGGATCCTTGGCATTGCTCAGTGTTGCTTTGTGGCTACTTCATGAACTTAGAAAGGTCCCTAAATAGGCCTGCTCTCTAGTCGGATGCTGGGAGTACAGGGTTGCCATCTCACTTTAGATCCAGTAGGCGACTCTGCCTTATTTTCTGGACTTGGACTGAAGATGCCACCTGCGTGGAATGACAGCCTTCTGACATGAGATAATTTTGTTGCAAAACACTGGTGGATGGTACTACCTGTCTTTTGTTCTGGGTGTAAAGTAGATAAGAACTGGAGTTTCAGCTGTGCCTGGAGTCCTGGCACAGCTGAAACTCCAGTTCTTATCTACTTTACAGCTAATCTCTGTAGAGGCTGTACCTCTATGTTCTATGCAGGATAAGAGTTGAGACCACAGAACTATGGGATAAGTGGGCTTAAGAGTTCTGAGTGACAAATGACAAAGCATTGGCTATATTTTTAAACTACAGCAGAAATAGTGGAACAGATATTGTTTATAGTTTGGATTCTCCGCAGCAGTATGCCCTGTGTTTTCTTTTAGCAGAATGTTGTTGGTGTTTGACTACTTACGCTGTACTATAATAAAGTCAGAATAAATATGAAACATTATTTAACAATAAAAGTTCTCCATGAGTGCTCCATATGCAGTGTGGGTCTTTTAGTGTCCGCCTATGATATTTGTCTATCAAGATTTTAAAAGTTTTAACTGTCGCAGTATCCAGTAGTGTAAAATTGGGCCAACTGAAGATACTTTGCTGCATGAAATAAAGGAGCAAATCCCTCCCCCATTCAAAAAAATAAGGGTGCATACAGTACATAGTAACCAAATCCAGTGGATTTACTTTGGTATATTTGACATAAAATCCCTCAAATGTCTTTCCATGACCATTTTTTAAAAAGTATATAACAAATTACATAAGGCAAAAAGAAATCAAACATTAAAAAAGAAAAAAATATTGTCGCATCTTGAAAGACTACCTGCTATACAGTATTTTAATGTGAGCGTTTGTGGACTGATCCACTTCTCACATTGTTAAAACTGTATAAGGTGGCTGTTTTGTCCTCATACTTAAAAAAAACTTAGGGCAGTCTCCCCGACTATGGTGGATAAAAGGAAGCTGTGGCACAAAACTTGAAATGCCAAATCTCTAATACTGACCATAATAGAAACAGATTCAGATTTCCTTGTTCTTGGTATAATCTGGGACTCTTCCCCTGCCATTTGTTCTCCCCCGCTTCCCCAAAGGGAGTTAACTCTTTCATGACTGGAAGATTGGGCTCCTGGCCCTGTGATGCAGCTAGGGAGGGTCGAAGCGACGGGACCTTTTCCAGACAGGTTTTTAAGAAAGACTGACAGCCAGTCCGTGATGATGTAGAGGCCTACTTGCACATATGCTTTCCCTCTGCCAATTTCATCATTTAAATAACCGGCTCTGTTTCCTATCGTTGAAGAGCAGCCACGGAGCCCCGAGGATTAGAAATGGGGTAAATCCCAAGGAGAGCCGTCGCCACGTGACGAACGTCTTGGTCCAGGGGGGGCCTGGTCATCTGGGAGGGAGGGTCACCCCGTAGTCTCGGAGGGTGGGTGGGGGTTGCGGAGCTCTCCCGCCCACGCGCCCGATTGCTTTCCCGTTCTCTCCCCCACCCCCGCGCCACCCGCCGTGCCAGCTGGAGGAGCGCGACCGCCACCACCCTGGACCCTTCCGGGCGCGACACAGCGTTGCTGGCAGACCCGGAAGAGGCCCGGGCGGCGGAGAGGAGAACAAGAGCCAATCGGAGCGAGCTTTGCGGGCTCCGTGCGTCGGAGGCCCAATGGGAACGCCAGAGAAGGGGCTGAGGGGCGGGGCTTCGCTCTCCGGGTTTGTTCGGACGCGGCGGCTCCTCTCCTCTCCTTCCAGCGGCGGCGGCTCTGTTGGCAGCAGCAGCAGCAGGAGGATGACGGCGCACAGCTTCGCCCTGCCGCTGGTCCTCTTCTCCGTCTTCTGGGGGCTCGTGGGCTTCGCGGGGCCGTGGCTGGTCCCCAAGGGACCCAACCGCGGGTGAGGACTCGCCCTCCGCGACTCGCGACTCGCATCCTCGGGAAGACTCGCCTTAAAGGCGCCCGTCGCCACCGACCGGCAGCGGGTTCCAGGGTTGGTGGGGAGAAATCAGCCTGTTTAAAGGCCCTTCCCCGCACTCCGTCGCTGCTTTCATTCCCTGGCACCAACCGATCTCTCTTCCTTCCTTCCCCCGTGAGCCTGATAAAAGGCCTGGGCCACAAATACGGCTGCAGCTGGGCCAAAATCATAGCCTAACTAACCTATGCCTTGGAATCATATGTAATATATCTTTTTTTATTAAATAATTCAACCGGTTTCCTATATATTAAAAAAACTCTCTATACAGAAAGCCACTTCAATAGCGCTTCCCCTCTCTATATAAAATGTTTCTTTTGGCCGGAAATTTTGCAAAGGGGCATTAAAAATGGGGCAATCGGTTGTGTACTCTTAACATCTTATCATGAGATATGGATGTCTTTTATCTCCCTCACTGATTTGCTAAATGTCTTTCTTTTCCACGCAGAGTGATTATCACCATGTTGGTGACCACTGCTGTTTGCTGCTATCTCTTGTGAGTACCCCCATATGGTCAGATAATGGGTCTGTGGGGTGGATTATGCCTAGCAGGGGATGTGCCCTCCTTCTGTTGGGGGGGGGTCGCTCATGAGCACAACCCCCAATGCCTGTTTCCCAAGGAGTCCAAAATCCTCTAGCCAGCATTGGCACGGGCTGTACCAAGGGGATTCAGCTACTGTGATTGCCTTTCCCAAAGTACTAATGTAGCATTTTCTGACTCCATTGAGAAAGCATTTGGGAAGGGTGAAAGGGATTATTTTCCTGTTATATTAAAGCTCATTTCCCAGGTCTTGATTCATTCACACTAAGCAGAACACGTTCATTCTAGAATATAAACAGGCTCAATAACAAAGTGAAGAGTGCACATTTTTGAATAGGTGTTCTGTTCTCTGACCCTCCATCCATGCCCTGCCTTTCCCTCCAAAGATGTCTGAACTCTCTTCTTTAGTTCAGAGAATACTTTAGCACACACTCATGCATAGCTTCCACAGGTGGTCTTATATGAATAATGAATTTGATTTTTAATTCCATCAGGTAGTAAACCTTGAACTGTCCCATACACCTTTTATCCTACCTATTTCTCAATGTCATCGCGTCCTGTTCAACTCAAAAGCTTTGTTACTCTGTTGTTCTCAGGGCTATTTCCATGGAACTACATTGGTGGTTAAAGAATGGCTGGGAGTAGGAGGTGGGGCCTTTTACTATCCCACAGCAATGGTTCCTCCTAAATCAGAATAATGGAAGTGTCGGCAAGACACTTGAAGTGACGCAAAAGGAGTTGCTACACAGCATTATGTATCAATCCTGCATACTTTTCCTCTCCTTCCTGTAGCTGGCTTGTGGCAATCCTGGCTCAAGCCAACCCACTCTTTGGACCACAGCTGAAGAATGAGACCATCTGGTATGTGCGCTTCCTGTGGGAGTGACCTGAGCTGCTGCCAACTCATTTTAACAGGTACAGATCCAACCTAGAAAATATAGAACAGTGGCATCTTTTCTTTACCCACCTGCACTGCCTTATGAATTGCTTGAAAGAGTTTTTTTTAAAAGGTCTTACTCCCAGGCTTCAAAAAAAAAAAAAAACACCTATAGTGACTCTTTTACCCCAGATGTTTTGCTTTTGAAACAGTTGGCAAACCTGGGAATCATTTAGCAAATAGGACCAGAAAGTAGCCTGTAGCCACTCAGTGGCTGTTTCTATAGGATCTTCTTCTTCCTCTTCTTGTCTCCGGAACTGTCTGGTCTAGGGAAAGGCTGCAGATTATTTTAAGAAAAATTCTAGAGAAAAGTCAGTACTAAACTTATTTCTCTCTCTCTCTCTCTTTCTCTCTCTTTCTCTTCTAGGCTTTCTTTGGATGCTGGAGAGCAGCTCCATCCTTTGTTCCATCCAGTAGATACTCTAGCTCTTTGACAGCCCAACATTCCAAAGCACAGTAAGGGGCCATTTTATATACCAAACCATCCCCTTTCCTTAGTGTTGTCATTATTGTATTTTGATTCACAAACTTTTGCAGTGAAGCCTTCAGTAAGGCCCTTCCTCTGGTAGCTGGAGGAAATTTATTTATTTATTTATTTATTTATTTATTTATTTATTATTGGATTTATACCCCGCCCATCTTCCCTAAGGAACTCTGGGCGGCTTACAAAACAGATCAAATCAATAAATATACTTAACACAAAAATTGCTGTTTTAAGTCTCCTGATCAACCCCTCAGGTTGAATTTCTGCTGATGGAGCTCTGTAAAATTCCCTTTGCTGAGAGATGAGACATAATCTTGTCCTTCAAATGGCAATGCCCCATCCTGTAAGGCCCCTTAACATGCCTTGGCTCCTAAGCATCAAGTCGGCTGTGCTTGCTGTACCAGGGTACATTTGCCTAGGCCCCCCCTCTTTCTCTGAACTGGTTACCAACTACATATGAATCCAATGGGTGTAAACCTGTGTTGTGAAAATAAAATATTTACTATGTGAACTTTTCCTGTTGCTAGTTTTATCTATGAGGTTTCAGAGGCCCGGAACAATGCTGAGGGCAGGATCCTGAGCCTTCCCACTGGTTGGCAGCTTTGGAAATGGCTCACAGTGGCTATACTGATAGGTGTTTCAGTCCCATAAGCCTTAGAAGACCATACATGAGTCGGCCTGGTGCAGGTTACAATTCTTGTAGATTGGGGATTATGAGAGTTGTAGTCCAACACATCTACATAGCATTTGATTGGGGAAGACTCTAGGAGTGCATTCCCAACGTTGAAAACCGTGTTCTGCCTTAATAAACAGAGGACTTTAACAAAGCAACCAAGGCCTTTACCCAAAGTACCCTTCTGCACAAAGAGGTGGAGAACAAGCTCGGGCCTGTTGTGTTCACTCTCAGCACCAGGTTACTAAGGATGCTCTTCTCCTTTGCCCAAAGCTGGTGCGGACAGGCTTTCGTTCCAGATCATGGAAAAAGAAGGATGCACAGTAGGCACAAAAATCCCAGGGATAAGTAACATCATCAAAAAAACCTAATTGTCCAGGTCAACATGGTTTATTGCTACAGCAATCGGAATTCAAGTATTAAACCAATTAAAAAAAACCACAAAGCCCCTAGTTGATTCGGATGCTAAGGGCTTGTTGTCACCATGGAAACAAGTTGAACCCACTAGAATGTTCCATCTTTTTATGTCTCCTGTAGATCATAAACAGCTGAAAGCCACTCTTCTGAGCCAATAGCACTGAGACACAATTGTGTAACACAGCATTTGAGACAACTACCATGTTGTGTGTGTGCAAGAGTCATCTGGGGCCCCACTGAGCGGGGGTGGGGGTGGGGAGACAGTAGGCAGAAAAAAAGCAGCAAGTTGCTTTGAAAATAATTTGTGTTCCTTTGTCCTAAGGAATCCTGTACATACACGTTTGGTCCTTGTAAGTATTAACATTAAACAGAAATGTCTACACTCATAGTAGAGGTAAACAAGGTAGTTTCCTGTTCTAAGAGATGCCACACCACGACTTTTCCCTTCCCGTCCTGAGAAAATCAAGTTCTCTTTGGTCACTTACAAATATGCCTTCCATGGTCAGAATAGGAAAAAAATGATGTCCGTGGTCGGAGTAGGAAAAAAGCAGCTTTTCTCCTCTCTTGCAGAACCTGTCTATGATTATCCTACACCAGTGGTGGCGATCCTTCAGCACTCCAGAGGTTTTGGACCACAGCTCCCACAGTCCTTCATCACTTGCAATACAGGCTTGGAATTCTGGGAGTTGTGGTCCAAAACACCTGGCGTGCCAAAGGTCCGCCACCACTGTCCTGCACTGCCCAGGGCCTTTGGGCACAGAGGACAGCCTAACACCGTTGCATTTGTGAGCCTGCTTTTGTTGACCAGCAGGGCACAACATGGAGCAGACACTGTTATACTTCTGAGCCTGGAGCTAGGCCAGAATGCTACAGGATTCTGGGCCACCAAACCTGAAGGAAATCACAGCTTTTGGTCTGTTAAAATCATAATAATAATAATAAAAGGAGTGCCAGGAGGATAGCACTGACAAGTCAATAAAGAGGTAGCTCTTTCATCAGGAGCCCGGCTCCTGTGCCGATAGCGGCACCACTTCGGCAAGCCACAGCAGGTCTAGGGCAGCAGGATGGAGCTGTTGGTGGTGGATGCGGCGCAGGCGGAGGAGGTACAGTCCAATGGCAAGCATCACCACAAGGATGCACCCAAAGAAGAGATAGTGGTTATAGACGAAGGAGAGACGAAGCCAAGGGCTGTGAGGCTGACGGATGCTCTCCTGTCGGATATCCCTGGAAGCAAAAAGAACAGCTTAAGGATAATTAGAAGCAACTGTTTAGCTAGTGGCAAGCAATGCCTTTAGTGGCAAGGGGATGAAACAAAGGCAAAATTCTCCTGCTTCTGAAGCAGCTGCTGATCCTCACAAGACTAGTGTCTTTAAAAAGCCCAGAGACGACTTGAAGTGGTATGGGGCGGTATATAAGCAGAACACTTTAAGCAACCCTAATTAGCAACTAGGGATGAGCATTTTGTTTCGCAACCAGTAGGTTGTGAAACGGACCACGCAAGCCCAGCAGCTGATACATGCTGATCCAATTGCTTTACCTTTATGTCTCATGCAGGGTTAAAATCCAACAAGGAAGCATGCTGCTATGTCATCTGTGTTAGATCTCTGATGCTGGCCAATCAGGACCTGTACAAGGGCAGGCATCATCCTGCCTCCCTCTCTGATTGTCCAGCAGCACCTGGCAGCGTGTTTCCTGGACCAGGGCAGCCCACAGCCCTGTTGAACTACATCTGCCATTGCCCTCTACACTGATAGATCCCACAACCTCTGCAGATGCTCGACATCTCAAAATACGATCTGGCATCATTCAACAGGACTGCTAACAGCCCTGCAACCTTCTTGACACCTCCAGGTCCTGACAGGGGAACAGGATATGGTGCAGAGCAGCAACGGGAAGCTCTAGTCTTGCAATAGGAGTTGAAGTCCAAAAACAGCCAGATAACACCATTGCCTACTTTTGATGCTTTCAGGAAATGTGACACTTGTGTCACCTGAAGCCTAAAACAGGCTTCAGGTGACACAACCCAGAGCATCAGGAGGACTCAATTGTAGAGCAGGGACTAGCAGCCTGATGCTCTCTAGATTCTTTTGGAATCTAATCTTTCCCCCCCAAGGCCAACTGTTCAAGGGGATAGAAAGCCCTGTGTGCCTCTCTCTGCTGCAGAGCACAGGTGAAGAGTCTGTGGTCCTCTAAAAGTTCCTGGATCCCAGTGCCCAGTGCCCTGGCATCCTAGGCAATGGTGAATGCTGGTGAGCATAGAATATAAAAAGAAACCCCTCTTACAGCGCATGACACACACCCAAAAGCCACACAACTCTTGACATCTGGTTGTTTGCAGAAGTCCATAGTGAAAAAGGCTGGCACTGGAGGAGTCGACTGAAGCACTCTGCCAATGGCCGAGAGAGGGGATCCAATCAGAGAGCAGCGTGCCTTACCTGAGAGGCAGGAAGCGGGTTTTAAAGAGAATGGCGCCCAGCGTCCACTGCACTTCACGATCATACACTAGTTGGGCTGTGCGCAGGCCAGAAAAATCCCTGGGGAAATGGAAGCCTTCGTGCAGAACTTGGTGCATCCATGCAGACTTGAAGCATTGGTACCTGTGTAAGCAGAGCACAGGGATGTGGGATTCCGTCACAACTTTGCTAGCATGAGATTCATCAGATTCCCTATAACGCTTGTCCTATGTTCTGGAGAAAGGTTAAAAGATGACACGTTTTCAACCCTGCATTCCTTCCTGTACTGGAGAGGTGGCCAACCAGGGGCCCCTCTGGCTGTTGGCAGACTCCCAAAGTAACTTGGTCATCTCCCAGGGATGAACTGACAACCTCTGAAGGGCCACCAGTTCCTTACCCCTGCTCTATTGGGAAGGGGAAAGCTGGCGTCTTACTTGACACGGTGCAGGTCTGCGTGCGGTGAGTACAGCTTGTCTCGGAACCTCTGCGTTAGTACTGACCAACTTAGGCTGCAATAATCCTAGAAAGAAGCAAAGGGGAAAAGGGGGAGTCTGGCACAGAAATCGCACACTCCAGGAAACCGCTGCATGCAAAAGCACTCCCACATACACCCCATCTCCTCACCTGGGCGGCACGTGTGAAGGTGGGGCTGTGATACAACCCGCCCAGGCGCAGCACGTCATCGGTGCAGTAGTAAAATTCAGAGAAGCCGTAGAATTCGCTGTTTGTAAAGTCAATCGGTGCCTTATAGGTGTGGCTCAGAGAGGCTTGGCTCCTGTTTTCTCCAACCAACAGGGGCAGCAATTGCTCTGCACAGGCCTGCCAGTCTCCCTGGCCCCTAAGATACAGGGTCTGGCCACTCTGGTTGACAACATCCTCCAGTCCCACAGGCAGGCAAGGGTCCAAGACAGGCAGCTCGGGATTCGACCCCATCTGTTCAGCCCGCAGCCTGTAATGAGAGTCCAGGCGTTAGGATCTGCAAAAGATCTTGGAAAAGTTACACGCACCTCACAAAAATCCCCTCTCTCATACTGGGATTCTGGGAGTTGTAAGTCCGAAAAGAAGCTTTCTGAAGTTGTTTTGAACTCATAGCAAGCTGTACAGCCCTTATTATTTGATGCCTCTCTTAAGAAGAAGAACATGTACAGAAAAAGGGCCCACCGCTTCTCCCGTTGCTCTTTTTGTTCAGGTGAGCAGCTCAACTTTCCCTAGTTGGTCTCTGAAAGCAAACACACAAAGAGCACTCACTTTCCCAAAATGGAAAGCAAGATAGGCATGTACCAGTCCTGTCTTTCACATGCACATGTGTCAGAAAAAGAAAAGACATGCCAATTATTCAGAGAAATCACCATAGACTTGCCATCTCTAGGTTTGGTATGGTCTTGAATGCAAAGAATACAAAACACAGCCTCCCTACCACACTCCTGGTCATTAGAAGCCCTTCAACCGAGTGCATCTCTCCGAAAGGCAAGGAAACATGGATCCTGCTTCCCCTGCATCAAGGACGTGTGAAAGAAGATGGCACCTGAACTTGACAAGTGAAGGCGCAGGGCTTTGAGAAGCTGTCAATTTTGGACTACAGCTCCCAGATTCCCCTCCTGGCCGAACTGGCAATGAGGTTCTGGGAGCCGTAGCCCCAAATGGTCAAACCCAAACTGCTCCTTGCACAGCCATTTTGTACCACACTCAAAGCATCTCTTGTTCTGCAGAGATAATGGCGCTCCTCATTTTCCCATAGGCAGCTGTTCTGTCTGTCGCACAGCGTGCCCTGCCCTTCCACTCATCCTGCTCCCACCTTGAGCTCTGCACTGCAAAGGAGGTAAGCTCCTATCAGCTCCCGGAGTACCGAGAAGCAGGCAAATCAGCCTTTCCGTTGTGTGCCTCCAGACAGGCTTGGTACCCTGTGGCAGCAGAGGAGCAGGTGACCTGTTTTGGGTGACAGTCCGATTCAGCACCAGTGCTTCATAACGCTGCCGGGCAAAGTTGCCTCCAAAGCCCAGGAAGGTGTTGACATAGACACGGTAGCCATGCTTTGTGTGTTGCACGTCACAGCCAAGGTTGAAGTCAGCCAGGAGGCTCTTGGCTTCTTCCTCCTGAAAGAGAGAGAGAGAGAGAGAGAAAGGGGTGAGTAAGGGACAATGCTCAGCCTATGTCATGGCTCGCATTAGCCCCACTCTATGTACCTACCTGCTGCGGTGAAGAAAAGACGGTGGAACTGGGCACCTCGTAGGCTATCTGCAAAGAGGCACCCCCCATGTCTAGGATCCCCACGGTCCTCTTTCGCACTACGGGCTCTTCCTGGCCAGCCAGGGTCACAGACACCAGAGCATCTTCTTCTGAAACCCCACAAAAGAGAAGGAGTGCCATCAAGGTCTTGGAAAAGGAAGCGGAAGAAGACAGCACCTCTCTGCAGCGCTTAAAGCTGGATGTTGGAAATCCACACGTGTGCGTAAGGGGACAAAATGGCGAGTGGGGTGGATCCAAATCTATCCCACCCACCTCTGCAGCTGTGAAATTCAAGAATTGGAAGAGACACCCGGACAGGTGTGCAGGGCAGGCCAACGCCACTTTTTCCTGCCAGGAATTAAAACAAGCTGTGCAGGATTGCCCACCATCCATGGGAAGGAAAGAGGCCAAAGAGAAAAACTCTTATCTTCCCATAAAATTAGAGGCATGGGATTGTTGCCTGCAGGCCCCACTTGCATGGCTCTGCAGGGGGATTACATCAAATGGTGTGGTCAATCCTGATGCCATCTGCTCCCTGACCAGAATGCAAGGTGGAGCTGCTGCACTCAACATATGGGCTTGGGACCTTGTTATGCTCCTCTTCCAGGGTGAAGGACTCAGCTGGCAGCTGCAAGAGCTGGTTAAGAGCAGGAACTCCATGTTGATTCTTCCCTGCCATTGACCAGATCACACAGAGTGGCAAACCCTTGCCCAGCTCGCCATCTTGATGGAACATCTCTGGAGGCCATCAGAGGAGCCTTTGGGTTACCCTCCCTGACACTAAGCCTTATTCCCTTGGTCCTTTCCACTGGCCTCACCTTCTTCATGGTCAAATCTCCCCAGGACAAAGTTGATGCCTATCCATGCATAGACACCTGCCGGAAAACAGAACGAAGGGCATCATTAGGCACTTTGCATATGAAAGGTGAGTTTGATCCAAGATGAGCACCTTTGTGAGCGCTGAAGGAAGCAAGCACACTGCAAGGCATTGTCAGCTTCCATATCAAGCACAGCCCTTCTTCCTCTCAAAGCACGGCATATTTCATTCAGTTTCCCAGAAACCAAATCATGAAACCTTGGCTTAAGTAGCAGCACCTGCCTCGGAGCACATGTCATAACCCCATCCCTTTATACTTCTGCAAACCTCCCTCAAGTTGGAAGTAAGCAAAGTTTTCTGTCCTGTTTCCTACCTTCTTGTTTCCCTGAGATCACCTCAGCATGCGATTCTGAGAAAAGGAAGTCAAATTCCAAGGGCACGTCCCTCACCAGGTCCTCAAGGAGGGCTGCCTGCTGCCTGGAAAGAGCCACAAAACGAAGAGTAAGAATGTCCTCCTGCGTTGCATTTAAATATATTTTCCCCCCAGTTTATTTGCTACAAGTCTGAAAAATTTGTCAAAGGCACGTAAATCTAATAATCCTTCTCCCTTGGTCTCTTCTCAGCCAGGAACTTGTGGACAAGCTAATTTTGAAAATCAAGTTTAATAGTTCATTATAGAGGAGAAACTATCTGCCAGCCTTTTAATAAGAGTTTAGATGCTGGTAAACAGACAGAATTGCGCTTTGGAATAGAGTGCCTAAAGCCCTGCTTAATTTTTCAGATATACTGGCTGGGGAATTCTGGAAATTGTGATAAAAAAGCATCATTCAAAAGCTCTAAATTAAATTACCCACTTAAGTCTTAGCAACCCTAATGAGATTTTCAAGGTAAGTGAGGTATGTAAGGAGTGTTTTTACTAATTCCATACCCTCACTGAGTTTCCATGGCTGAGCAGGGACTTGAACTCAGGTCTCCCGAGACCATCACTCCTATCTGCTCCATCACACTGAAGATAAGCCTTAAGCTTTATAGCCAACTAAAAGAAAGGAGGAGTTACTCTGGGCCCTTGTGAATAAGAGAACATGAAGACAGGACTTTCCCAAGCCATTCATTTTTCTCTGGACCCATAGAATCATAGAATCACGGAAGAGACCTCAAGGGCCATCCAGTCCAAGCCCCTGCCATGAAGGAACCCCATCCCAGGACTCCCGACAGATGGCCATCCAACCTCTGCTTAAAAACCTCCAAAGAAGGAGACTCCACCACCCTCCGTGGCAGCATATTCCACTGCCGAACAGCTCTAACTATCATGAAGTTCTTCCTAATGTTCGAATGGAATCTCTTTTCCTGCAGTTTGAAACCATTGCCCCAAGTCCTAGTCTCTGAAGCCATGGAAAACAAACCTGTTCCCTCTTCAATATGACATCCTTTCAAATATTTAAACATAGCTATCCTATCCCCTCTCAGTCTTCTTTTTGAAAGGCTTTCCCCCTCAGCACTGCCGGATACAACCTTATCCATGGCCCCAGGCCTCCTCAGACCAGGCCCCGGGAAGGCACGACTCACTCACCAGTCAGGCAACAGCCTCATTCCTGCTGTGCACAAGATGTAGAGGGGAGTCTCCTTGTGCTTGGCCTTGGGCACGTAAGCCGCAGCAAAACTCAGCAAGGGCCTCATGTAGTCACTTGCTTTCTCTGGCGTTCTTGCCAACGTGGAGATCCCTGTGCAAGGAAAGGAAAGGGAGCGACATTAATGGCAGCAGCAGCAGCACAGCCAACGACAGGCCCTTCCCTCTCAGATAAGGAATGTGGGGTCCTCCGGATACTGTGGGATTCCATCTCCCATCACCCCTCAGTTAGATGTGCTGGCTCATCTGGAAGGGGCTGTAGCAACAGCAACCTCTGAAGAGCCTCACCTCTGCCCCATAACCCCCCCCAGGTGCCCTTTAGTCTCAGGAGAGTTAAGTGAGGGGACACTCTGCTAAGATGACGCCAACTGGGCCATACCCGCGGTCATTAAAACCCACCTGGCTTGATTTTCTTGACGACTGGCTTGCTGCTGTGGTCCCGCATCTGTCGGATGTCCAGCAGATCATGGGGGTTCCCGTTGTGCGGGGGCCAAAAGTACACAAAGACTCGAGACCCGCTGCTCCCACAGTCAACCACCACCCCGTAACTCAGAGCCAGGTTCTCCGTGTCGGTGGCCTCCAAGGCTCGATACCGTGCTAAATACCTGCAGGTGGAACGAAGAAGGAAAGTGACTCTGGATGGGTGTAAGATGGCAGCCAAAAGGAAACCCAGTCGCCGCCCTTCAGAAGGGACCCATTCACACCAACAACACTTTCCTCTGGTTTTAGGCATTACTAAAAAACATAGGATGAATGGGGGTATTGGTCTCAAGAGGCACAGCCAGCAAAACCTAGGCAACATCTGGAAATGTAAAAAATAAAAATAAAAATTGGGGGGGGGTGTAGAATGGAGTAGGAATCCCCAGTAACTATAGTTTTAAAAAAGGAGAGAATGAAAGACAAAATGTTCAAGTTCTGTAATCAAGTCCTTAATGAATCAGGAGGCAAATAGTGCAGAAATGGATTAGCAAGCAAATTGAGTGGATTAGCAAACAACTAGCGCAGAAATGGATTAGTGAGCAAAATGGATTAGCAAACAGGAAGCACAGAAATTCATTCTGAATACAGAGGTCAGAAACATTCAGCCCTCCAGTTACGGATGTGGTAGTCGCATCCGGCCTAGATTCCTTTAAAAGGGGGTTGAATCAATAGGAAAAGTCCATTGCAAGTTATAACAGGGGGATACTTGTTATCTCCTGGCTTAAAATGAGGCTACCTTAAAATGCCAGGTGCAAGGAAGTGGTATCAGGAGACTGGCATCTAGTTGTGCGCCCAGAGGAATCTGGTGGGGCCACTGGAAGCTGGACTAGATGGGCCCTTTGGGGCTCTTCTTATGTTCTTATATTTGGACATACCATTCCCATCTGCTCCAGTAGGCACTGGGGAGTGATGGGAGCCATAGTCCCCATGTTTAGGGTGACCTCTGTACTAGGCACTACTGTAAATTCTTTTAGCCACACTGTCCTGGGGATGTCAATTCCAAGAGTAACGGGGCCTGCAAATGTCAGCCCTAAAATGAGAGCCTTCTCCAGCAGGTGGGCACCATGCGATCATGACTCTGCCCACCAACCATGTTATTTAGTTCTGCTCTTTCCAGAAATTATGCTTTGCAAGTGCACTGCTTCACACAGCCAGTTACTCATGATGAGAGAGAAAGAGAGAGAGAGAGAGAGAGACCAAATGACATTAATGAAAGAACACCAGCTCTATACAGCTCTGCCTGCCGTTTCTTTCCAGGGACTGTTGGCTGTTGTACTAAGGCAATATCCACAGGGATGGAGCAGTCTTAGATTGGACCTCCCTGAGTATCCCAGTCAAAGCTGCCACAGCACATGCTGCTTATATCTGTGAAGGATCTTGCATACTGCCCTTTCAGAAACAACACAGAAGCTCTTGGATCCACAAGGCACTGTGCTTAGCTCACTGGGAACTGCGGTTGACCTCTACAGCTAGGTCCACTCTCTCATCTGTGCTGAGTCAACACCATCTGAGAAAACCACAGCATCTTTTGCCATCAACAAAAGGTGGATACAATTAGTGAGTTTAGGAGATCCACTACAGTGCTTATGCGGCCAGGACTGTGACTTCCTCCTACTGCAGAAGAAAGTTCTGACTCAGCAGATTTTCTGAGGTTCCTGCCCTGCCCTACCCCATCCTGCCTTACCCCACTTTGCCCACATTGGATGCAATATAACAAGCTATCTGGCAAGGAACATTCCAAGACTATTTGTTACAAGACCAACTGGTGTAATGCCCTGGACATTTGGATCAGAGGATACAACTACTCCAGACATTCAGTTCTTGGATAGATACCTATCAAGAAGTCTTGTGAACCCAGAAAACCACTGGTAGCCCTGTCCTATATCTAAGAGTCAAAGCAGATATTAAAGAAAACATGCATTTTCTATGGTTACTTTGTTTTTTGCTCACAATGGCATTTGCTCAGATATCGTAACTCTCAATAATCAGACTTGCAAAGTCAGTTTCCAATGACCAGTCACAAAACAAGATCATGCTGTGGCAAATGAACATCTACCAACAGAACTCCCCCACCCCCACCCCGCTCCAAACATGATAGATTGATTATCTAGCTTGGGATGGACTTGGTGGCCTTAGAAGCAACTTCCAACTCCATTATTCTATAATCTTTAAACATTACTCCTCTCCCCTAGAAGCCTTGGTAGGGTGGGATGGAGTTGCATGACCTATTGAAAATAAACAGCCTTCGTTACTTTCGGTCCAAAATTGTTGTCCCATTATTGGTTGCCAAGAACTTGGTGGGTTATGTGGGTGCTGCCCCACCTGCCCAACTGCGATGAATGCTGTCACCTTTGGGTCCTTTATACAGAAGAGAAGGTGAAGACCGTGGCTGCCTTGCTGTGAATCAATGAAAGAAGGGGGTGGGGGAATCCTTCCCAAAAATGCAGGACTTCCAGTGTGAGGCTGGCTTGAGAATCTCATATATCGATGTTCCAATGCTCCTTTGATCCCATTTGCTGAGAAGAAAGACAGCACTGCCACAGTCTCCCAATGGGGCAGTAGTGATCTTCCATTAGGTCTTGGCATACCCTTGCCTTTTTATCACCACCTTAAAAGGGCTGCAGCCTTCACAGGTGGGAAAGTGGCAGCTGAAACCACCCCAGATGGTTCTTTCCCGTAACACAATCAGGGCTGTAACAGGGAGAGGAATAGAAACCCACCCACCTCCAAGAAGAGCTAAATGGAAGGAATGGCATATACCCTATTACTATGCTTTGCCCTCAAATTAACCCATGTTGAGTACAGAGGTCTGAACAGTAAATTCTGTTACTGAGCAGGTGCTGGTATACTGGTCTTCCATGACGCCTGGGCAGCCAATATTGAAGGAATCCAAAATACAAGTAGTCCTGATGAGTGACATCTGAGAGGCACAGAGAAATAATCCCCTCAACATTTTATGCACCAGCTGCTTCTAAAGCTATCCATTCAGAATGCTCTCCTGGAGTTCAACTGACTTACAAATGCAGGCTATAAGAACACAAGAACAGCCTTGCTGGAACAGGCCACAGCCCATCCAGTCCAGCATTCTGTCTCACACAGTGGCTCACCATTTGCTTCAGGGTATTTCCAAGCAGATGTCTTCACCTGTTTAAGATTCCCTGCAAGTGGTATTGAGCGATATCTTGCCTATCTCTCCAACCTGGAGGTTGTCCTTAGGCATCCATAATGATAGTCACTGATACCCTTGTTCTCCATGAACTTGTCCAATCCTTTCTTAAAACTGTCAAGGTTGGCAGCTGTCACCACTTCTTCCAGCAGGGAGTTCCACAGACCAGTGATCCTCTGGGTGAAGAAGTACTTTCTTTTCTTTGTTTGAGATCTAGCACCCGTAAGTTTCATGGAGTGCCCCCTAGTTCTAGTGTTGTGTGATAGGGAAAACAGCTTTTCCTTATCTACTTTGTCCATACTGTGTATGATTTTATAAACTTCAATCAGGTCACCTCTTAGGCACCGTCACTCAAGAGTGAAGAGGCCCAGCCTTTGCAGCCTCAGATGGTAAGGAAGGTGTGAAAACCAATCAGCTCCAGTATCAAGCAGATCTTCCTTCCTTAAAATTATTCTCAACCTTCAGATTTATTTTAGGCCACAGCCTTCAACACATCCCACTGAACTCAGTGTGGCTTATGAACAAATACACAGAAAAGTGTACAATGCACCGTATATTGTTTTGAATGCAGATTTCACTCTGAACTGGTCGCACCAGAGATATACCTCCCCCTAATGACTGTTACCCTTTCTAATAACCTGGACAGCTCCTTGTATGCCAGGGCATCATTCTCTTGAGAATGAACTGCTCAGCAATGACCATGTTGGCTAGAGGTAACTGGGACCTGTGGTTCAAAAACGTAACTCTGCTGATTGGGATAATAGGATAGGAGCAGGCAAGGCTAACCAGGAGTGTACAGAGTCATCCCTTCTCTTTCTCGGCCCTTCCTCTCTCATTCTCTCTCTCTCCTCCCTGCTGGAACCTTCCAAAAACAGGCATAGCACTCTTGCAAGGTTCTGAATGAGTTGTTCACATGCAGGCTTTTGGAAACTTGCCATTGTCTAGTATCCGCAGCCAGA
>JAHTLZ010000379.1:17841249-17862502 GCA_023846285.1 Phrynocephalus versicolor | reverse complement strand
CCCATAGGACTATAGGTTTATCTCTGTTGTAGAGGAGGCATAAGAACATGTGTGACAGAACCCCTATGCTGGAAAGCTGTATGCTGCAATAATTGTTTTAGAGAGTGAAATGCAAAAGGACTATGAAGAGGGGCAGAGCATTTGGGTGGGGAGAGCTTTCTCGGTGAAATCCCTAGACGTATCTAACCTGCCTCCCCTCCCTGCGCTGGCAGACAAGGATGCAGAGCCTGCAACCAGAACCTGCTGCTCGCTACCGGAATGTGCTGGAGGCTCTGTGCCGGATTGTGCGGACTGAAGGGATCTGGCGACCCATGCGTGGATTGAACATCACAGCCACAGGGGCTGTCCCTGCCCATGCCTTGTATTTCGCCTGCTACGAAAAGTTGAAAAAGACACTTACCGACATTATCCATGCTGGGGGCAATAGTCACGTGGCCAACGGTATTGTCCCTTCCTGCCTTCTTACCCCATTCTGGGGTCCCCCTGTTGCTAGCTGGAGCTGAGAGTGAGATGAGGAACCAGATGCCAGGCTCCTTTTGAGGGCTGTGGCATTGTATATCCTTGCTCACACTTGGTTCTTTCCCAAATGCTGTCTTCTGCTTAACTCCAAGTAGCTGAATAAATAAACTTGAAATATGGGATTATTAATGTTTTTCTAGAGTAGTGTGTGGACAGGAAGAGATGAAAGAAATAGGATTGGGTGACTGCTGAAATTTCCATCAGGACAGGCAGAAGTTCTATTGTGATAAGAGACTGAGATGCAGCAGAGTGAAGGTTGTGCTGCTGTTTGTGTTCAGTGTTGACTTTATTTACTTCTGACCCTTTAAAATTGATGTCCCAGAAATGTTTCTGCCTGTGTTTCTTTGCAAGTTTCTCCGGTAACTTAATTTTCAGTGGGAAGTGCCCAAGACTTGCAATGTGCTCTACAGTTTATCTGCCTATTTCTGCTTCTTCACAATAGCTTGTTTTCATCATTTCTTTAATATCCTGAAGAGATGATAGGCCGATCCATTTAGTTCCTCCTCCCTAAACTTCTGCATATAGTTCATCACATTGACATTTTTATGTCTTACTGAGAGTTCTAGCTAGTTGCATTGTGTTTCATCTTAGGTGACATAAAAGTAAATCAAAGTTGTATACATTTTGTTCCCTCTTTTTTAAAAAAACAATTTGGGGTTAAGGTTAAAGTGGGATAACCAGTGCCTGCACCAGATTCTTCTCCTGTTCCCCCAGAAAATTCACTTTTTGAGGAAACTCTTCTTTAATTAGTTGGAAAAACTGTCTTCTCTCTCCCACCCCTCCCATCCTTGCCCCCATGCATATATTTCCCTGGTGGCACACTCTGAGAATTCATGAGGACCTTGATAGGCCTCTCCTCTGCTGTTCATCACATGTAACAGTCCTTGTCTTGCAGGCGCAGCGGGCTGTGTGGCAACATTGCTTCATGATGCAACCATGAACCCAGCAGAAGGTAATACGGCTTCCCCCACACACTGTGTGTGCAGCTTTCACCAGCTTGTTCTGCTCCGTTCTTGTCAGCAGGGGGTGCTCTGATGTTTTCTAAAAGGTACAGGCACAAGCGTTTCACTGGTGGGGGGCAGCACTGGTGAAAGAGGCTTTGGCTGCAATCAAGAAGACACAAGACATCCCTACCTCTCTTCCAGGTGTTGACAAATGACATGAAAGCAGGGTCATAACAGCTTTTCTTCACTGCACATTCTCTGAATTCTCTAGCCCAAATCCAAGAACATTCCTCTTTTCAGCCTGTGCCTCACAACCCAGGAATGTGACATCCTTGATTTTTCCAAATTATGGAATGCTGTGAGATTTGCTGGTTTGGTAGATAACACTCAGACATGTTTGAGGGCTGTGTTCTATGTAGGAGCACGAGAGTCTGCAGCAGACTTTGAAAAGATTACTTTTTTGGACTAGTTAATATGACCAGTAGCCATTGTGGCTTTAGGATTCTGGGAGCTGCAATTTAAAAAGCTCTGATCGGTAGGACTGCTTACACAGGATGCACAGTGTTCAGGTCACTGCACTCATTGGTTTTCTTCTCTCTTCCACCCCCTTTTTCTCTTCGTTCCTCTGTGGCTGGGCTGCTGCTGTCCCATCTGTCTTTAGTGGTCAAGCAGAGGATGCAGATGTACAATTCTCCATACCAACGAGTGACAGACTGTGTGCGTGCTGTGTGGCGCAATGAAGGGGCGGGCGCCTTTTACCGAAGCTACACCACTCAGCTGACCATGAACATCCCCTTCCAGGCCATCCATTTCATGGCCTATGAATCTCTACAGGAATACCTCAACCCCCACAGACAGTACAATCCCACCTCCCATATGGTAGCAGGAGCCTGTGCTGGCGCCATTGCTGCTGCTGCCACCACTCCTTTGGACGTTTGCAAGACACTGTTGAACACCCAGGAGGCCCTGGCGCTCAATACCAACTTCAGCGGTCATATTACAGGCATGGCTCACGCATTCAGGACGGTGTACCGTGTGGGCGGGCTGACTGCCTATTTCCGTGGAGTGCAGGCCCGAGTCATCTACCAGGTGCCCTCCACTGCTATTTCCTGGTCGGTGTATGAATTCTTCAAATACTTCCTCACCCAGCGGTTGGGTGGGAAGTGAAATATGACTTCTCCCCTTGAATTGGCTGGTGCCAGATTCAGATGACAAGCAAGCCTCTGGAGTAATGAATCTGCCTCTTGCCAGTTGCTGCATTTTGCACAGTTCGTCACCCTTCTCCCCGGAAGATGTTATGCAACAAAGCAGCCGGTTGCCCTGCCCTTTCCTATCCTGTTGACAAAAAAGCATCTCTCTTGTTCCACTGATGGTTTTGTCTTTCTGAAGCAGAGGGCGACTCCAGGAGCTACTGTGAGCACACTGGCATGCCGGTTAATGGCCCACATCCCCAGAAGTGGTGGTAACGCCTCATTAGTGATGGTAGAGGCAGAGAATTGCTTAGCTGAGCTGTTGTCTAGTAGCACACATAGACTTCAAGCTCTCTGGGAAGGCTTTGATTGTTGTGGGCCTTGGCACCTCCAATAAAGTCTACTTTACTGTCATGCTTTCGTCTACTCGTACTGTCTCTTCTCCCACTTCTGATTGTAAGCAAGTCTTTATAGCAAGGGCAAGGAACCTGTGGTCCTCTAGATTGTGGCCCCAGAAGCCTTTTATGACCATCATGGTTCCTGATAGGTTTAGTCCAGCACTTTCCGAAAGGCTACATGTTCCCCATTCATGCTGTATAGCCTTCTTGCAGGTAAGTTGGACTCATTTGTAAGCTAGACATTGGGTCAGAATTTTTCTTGTGATTTTGAGGATGTGAGACAGGCTTAAAACAATGCAACATCTTGAACAATCTGTGTGGGCAATAATCATCCATGAAGGGCTTACTTCCAGTCATCCTTAAGCGATACTGGGAGAGCATTTGAGTTCCTTCAGAGGTTGCCTAGTAGGTAACTGATAGTTCTTAATCAAGTGACCCATCTGAAAGTACTGTATAGGTTTTGATAGAAGATTCATGTCTTCCTGAGGTGTTTTGACATGAACTTTATTGTCTGTTAATACTTTTGTGGCTATGCACTCTAAGAATATCTGATGCTCCCCATCCTGGAGATGACAGCCGTCAAGTATCTTGTCTCCCCTCCACCACCTCCAACACATAGGCTACAAGATCTTGGGGAGGGATGCATTTAGGCAGTGTTCAGTGGATTGCTAGCTGCTCAACAATTGATTCTGAATTTTGGAACAATTTATTACTCTTGTACAGTAATACCTCGGGTAATGAATGCCCCTGATAAAGAATTTTTCAGATAATCAATGGAAATTTCCGGGCATAGGGTTGCCTCTGATAACGAATGTTCCCTATGGGCTGCCTCCAATAACGAATGTTTCTAAATGCTTTTCCAAAAAAAGTGTACCAAAATGTATTGTAGCCCCTGCAGTTTGTGGAGGGGAGGGAGGAGTTAGAATGGTTTTTTTTTCCACTGTGTTTTGGAGACATTTTTTGCTGAGGGATCTGAGCTTGGAAAGGTAGGGAGTTAGCTTTTATTAATCTTTGCACTGCTTTTCTTTGCACTTTTGGCAGGAAAAGGCTGGGCTAGGCTTGCTGGTTTTATGCTTATATTTGTCTGTTTGGATTTTCCCCTCTTTGCACTTTGGATGGGAAAAGGCTGGGCTAGGCTTGTTGCTTTCATTTTCTCTGTGTTTGCAAGCTTTCTCCATTGCTTTGTAGGCAAAAATGGGCTGAATTTTACTTGCTGCTTATGTTTCTGTTTGGATTTTGCACTTTGGCGGGAAAAGGATCGGCTCGGCTTGCTGGTTTCATTTCTCCGTGTTTGCATTGCACTGAGGGATGTGTATGTTGTGGGGGGGGGGCGGTGTTCCAGCACTGCATGCCATTAAAGTGCACTTTATAAAGAGGTCTGGGGGAAAAACCCAGCCTTTTTGCCTCTTTTTGGACCTCCAGAACAGATTAATCGGTTTCCCATTCCTTTCAATGGGAAACCATATTTCAGATACTAAATTTTTTTGGATAACGCATTGCCTCGGAGAACAAATTAACTTTTTGTCTGAGGTACCACTGTACTTTGGTTCTGAACTACAGTGAGGCTGGATAAATAAGTGAGAGAACAAGTCATATGTCCTGGGGGATGATCACGTGATGCTATATACAAGAGGTTGTAGTCAAGTCAAGAAAAAAAAAGTCAAGAAACATGGACTATTTTTTGCTCCTAACATCTGTAGTGGAAGGCATACAGGATCACAATTCAGAAAATGAATAATGTATTTGCATCTCCCCCTTGACCTGAGCTTCCTTTTGACCTTCCCTTCACCTTCTCCAATTGGCTTATAGTAGTAGCCTGTAAGGCAGCCTGCCCAAAGTCCCACCCGGGGGCCAAATCCGGCCTGTCAGGCCATTCTGAGTGGCCCGCAGCTGGCTGGCCCGCCCCTCCCTCCCCCTCCTTTGCCCCATTTTTTTTTTAAATCTTCCGCCAACACTGGAGCTTTAGGGACTGGGTGGGCCAGCCGGCCAGCCATCGCACGGGCTGCTGCCACTGCCATCACCGGCAACCATGTGAGGCTGGGCGTGCACATGGGCCGCCGCCACTGACATAACCGGGAACCTTGTGAAGCAACCGGTCCCTGACACATTCTCAGCCACCAAATCTGTCCCTCCTTACAAAAAGTTTGGGCACCCCTGCTGTAAGGTCTCAGAAGTCCCTGCACCAGATTTTGCTGTGGTCACACAGGTCACTCACTTAGGACAGTTGCACAGCCTGGGCATTTTAATTTCCCAACTTGTTTTAAATGCATGGCCAATTAGACATGATGGCTGGGGGTATTAGGAACTGTAGTCCAAAGCAGTAATTCCAGAGTTTATATTTTGGCTGGCCTTGGTCCTCTCTGTGCTGACCAGGATTTTATAAAGGTGCCGAGCAAATACTTTTGCTTCAGCTATATCTTGACCACAAATGTGCTGTGCTGTACTAAGAATATTGTGATACTGTCTACCTTAGTGGATGGGGTGAATTAAAGGTGATAGGAAAGTAAGGAAGCCATGTAGAAGCATCCTGTTTGCATTGATGGTCTGCAGTGCTTCAAGGTTTGACAGTTACCATTAAAAGTAGGATATGTCTCCAACCCTCTGTCTGCTTATGGATACAGAGCAGACACTTCCATTTGAGGAGTAAGCTACTTTATTGCTTCAATTAATGACATTTAGATTAACTTAGAAGGGCCAGGCTAATAATTGCTGTTGTGGACTTAGCTACATTCTGGGATGCTGGGAGTGGTGTTCTAAAATGTGATTCTTGCCAATTTCTTCTGGCTTCACAGATATGAGTTACGTTGAATGTGTGCAAAGGAAGGCTACCAACTTCTATTCACTGTTTGTGAAACCGCAGCTCCGCGTGCATAAATGAAGCCAGCAGACCTATATTTCAGTTTGCCTCGTATTGCTTTAAATTGGGGAAGATTCACATGCTTAATTTCTGTTAGGCTGCTGCTTTAAGGTGGAAGAATAGGACCAGTTAGATGTTCAAATTACACATTCCTTCAAATCTTATTCTGGACTCAATAGATATAGACCAGAATCCTGATGCTTAGTATAGTAAACCTTACTAGAATGCACCCATAGAATCAATGGGAATCTTGGGAGTCAACTCCTCTACAAATACTAGTGATTCAAATGGTCCTACTCTTACTGTTACTTACTGTGCTAAAGCAAGGCAAAGTTAGAGTTAAGCCCATTTGAGCCAATAGAGTGCATTGATTCAGTGGGTCTCCTGTAGTGCTATTTACTAAGCAACTATCCTGGGCGAGATGCCAATTTATAGGCAGTAACAAAATTAAATGCTGAATGCTTAGGAGTGGGAGTACTGTATAGTTATTTCTGTGTAGAACATTCTGCTGCTCAAAACTAAAACGTGTTTCGCTATGAATTTATAAAGGTGGGGGTATCATCAAGTCAGTTCTGACTTTTGGTCCTTCTTTCCAGAGTTTCCTAGGTGTATTGCACACAGAAGGGGTTGCGCTTAACTTCTTGATGCTTCCTTTGAGTGATCCATCCAAGCATCTGGCAAGAATAATCTGTCTCTTGCTCACAGAGCAGTTTTTGGGTAGGAAGGAGAAAGGGTGTTTCCCATCCCTGGTGTAAATAATTTTGAGGGTCACTGGGGAGAACGGAAAGAGAGTTGAACTTCCTTGTAGGTGTGGCCCCCTGGCTTCCATTGTGGATGGTGACCATTTGTGGGGTAAATGTCTACATCTCAGTCTGGCAGTTGCCCTCATCCCAAGCCAGTTGCCTCAAAAAGGTCGGCTGGATCTCCCTTCCAACTCCTCTGTGTCCAAGTATTTATTGGCATATTCTTAGAAACAGGTGCTTTCATCAGAGATGGTTTTACCAGGACACAATGAGATGGTCTCAGACATGAGTTTCAAGGAAGTAGCAGTGGCAGCAAGAGGATGGAGGAGAGAACTGGGTGCCACATGGCTCGCCCACCCCCAAGTAGTGAGCTGTCTTCAGCTGTGCTGGAGGAAGCTTTTATACTGCTGGCACCGAAGATCAAGATTCAAGTGCTAGTCAAGTTGGCTTTTGTGCATG
This sequence comes from Phrynocephalus versicolor, assembly GCA_023846285.1. Classification (NCBI taxonomy): domain Eukaryota; kingdom Metazoa; phylum Chordata; class Lepidosauria; order Squamata; family Agamidae; genus Phrynocephalus; species Phrynocephalus versicolor. The sequence continues at coordinate 17,855,392 of JAHTLZ010000379.1, read as the reverse complement.
CATTAGGACAGAGGTACTGGCTTGTTTGCATTCTGTAGCAAAATGTTTTGGTTTGGCCATGGCTTTCTTGGCCTTAGACCTCAACAAATCTAATAAATGCAATCTGTAACAGCACTATCATTCTAACGGCGCAAAAACCTCCCCACCCCGCCCAGTTTTCCCCATGAGGGCCTGACATGTTGCCCCTTATTTAGACTGATAGGCAAAACTTATGTGCCTTGACACTTATATTTCCCAAGCAAAAATAAAAATAAAATTTTCACTGAAATCCTAAGGAAATTTTTAGAAGTGGAGCACTTACCAGGCCTCACTTGCATGCTGTAAATGCTAACCCAGACCAGAATTCCAAGAGTTAGACTAGTGACAAAATACTGGTTGTAGAATACTCTACTCCAGTTTAGTGTTCTCTATTCTGTTCTCCCTCCCTTATTTCCATTTCCTCCCATAACAGCCTATTACCCTTAGCCCACTGAATTCTCACCAGGCTGTTTAGGGAGAGATATGTTGCCTTTTTCTTGTGGATTCTGTCCTAATTTACAGGTTTACTCCCAAGTCCTCTGGGGCACAAAGTGGATTGTGCTTTTTTCAGCCACAGGAGGAACTGTATTCCACTACCTCCATCAGGAACAGAGAAGAATGCAGGGGTTGGGGATAGTAATAGTACCTAAGTGAGAAGTTGCGTGTCCTTCATCTTTAATAAGCAGAGTACATCCTTCAGTAAGTTTCTCTGAGAGAGGAGTGACTCCACTTTGTCAAGAAGGAGGGGAAACGGGAAAGTTAGCCCTGTCAACAAGAGATCAGGATTTGGGGTAAGAGACACAAAATACTTGCAGGGATAAATGTAAATTTCACTTAGACACAGTACTGGCCTGTCACCAGCCATTTGCTGCCAGCTTCCTTACATAAACCTAACCCTTTCTTTGCTCCATAGCAAATGTGGCAATAACAGTGTCCCAGGTTGGAACACTTCTTCCCTCTGTCAGAGACCATACTTCTTCTGCATGTTTGTGCATTCCATTTAAATCTGTTTCTTATGTTCATACTCTTATAATCAGAGTTGGCTAACTGTGGTCCTCCAGATGTTTTTTACAGGCAACTCATGTCAGTCCTGACAGTGCAGCCATTGCTAAGTCCAAAACACCTGAAAAGGTACAGCTGCCCATGCCTTGCATAACATAAGTAACAATCCATCCCAATTTCTTCATATACTTCAAGCTCTTTTTCTATTGTCACCACCAGGATAGTAAGAATCACCCCTTACACAAGCTTTACTTGTTTGTCTAAACATCCTAATTAATGATTGGTGAACTAAATAATTACAAATTATAAGTTACCTCTTTCCAGATACAGTATCTAGTCAAAGTGATGGATGAGGGGCACCATCTGAAGCTACCCTCCACCATACAGAATAAAGGCGTCACCTCAGGCAATAGGAATGTGTCCATGGGGCCAGATGTGTGTCATTTCCCTAATGCAGGGGTGGGGAACCTTCGGCCCTCCAGGCATTTTGGACGGTAACTTCCAGACTTCTGAGCCTATATTGCCAATGATATGGGAGTTGCGGTCCAAAACAGCAGGCGGGTGGAAGGTTCCCCACTCCCTAAACTCACAGGGCGTTACCTCTGTGTAAGAGGGGCTTAAACGTCATTGCTTTCAGCCCTTCCACATGGAATGGGGGGAGGGGGGGGGACACCATCCCTTACTTCAGCTCCTGGTTGCTGCCTGCACGACGCCTTCTGTGTGCAGATTAGGTTTATCCCCTGACTGTCTCTCTCTCTCTCTCTGAATCATCCATGATTTGCACTTTTTAAAAAACCCCAATGATTCCTCCAACTACTACCAATGCCACTCCCCCCAAAACCCTTCAACATTGTCTTCCTGGCTAGTATCAAATTATACCCTCCTCAGCCCCATGCTCATGTTTATGGGCAGCCATTACAACAAAGTGATCATCCTTACCGTTCCTCTCCCTGGCCCCAAAACTCTTCTCCATCCTGTTTCCCCCTTCCATCTCACATGACATGCTCCTTCCAAGTCTATTTCAACCCCATAGACTCACATCTGAGGATTTTAGAGAACTCTTGTTCTGCGAAGGAGTGAACAGGGAACTCTCCCCTGGTTCCAAAATGACTCCTCATCCGTTTCTCTTCAGCACATGAAGTCATGCCAGCAGTTTAAGCCAAGTTGAAGTCTTTTGACATGTGAGACTCTAAACCCTATGAACCTTTCAATGAACACACTAGCCAGAACTTTGTAGCCCTCCCTCCTGTAGTTTAGCATCTCCATCTCCAGACAAAAGACAGTGTCAGTTTGAAACCAGGGTGGTGCTGGTGGGGGAAATGCATGAAAGATTTTTTGCCATAATTGGCTCTACTAGAGTTACACTGGGTCTACAGCCAACAAAACAAGATAAGAAAGCTGTACCTTTTTCTTTTTGAATGTCCCTTCTGCATTAGAACTGAACAGTTTGTGTAATTATAGCAAAAGGGCCCAGGGGGCATCCAGGAGTCCTGTTTTCAAATCTCAGCAAGGTCATGGAAATCTGCTTGTGGATTAGCAATGGTGAACCACTCCTTGGTTGAGATTATTTTCTGTGATGGATTTTAACACACTGGAGCAATAACAATGGGATTTCCCTTCATCCTGAAACCATACTGTCTGTTCTACCACCTCTACCAGGTGCCCATATAGATCAGGCACATGGGCAGCACCAGGGACATTCAGTGAGGTCTTCACAGTACTTGTGTCTGGAAATGTAGTTGGTCGTCATAGTTGAGAGGCTCATGTGCATCTCATATCAAAAGCCTGGCCAAGTGTGCTGCTTATATACCACCCCATAGCCCTCTATGGGCAATTTTCAATTTAATTAGGCAGGAGACATATCCCCCTCCACCCGCAAAAAGCTGGGCATTCTATTCCCCGACCTGGGAAGGATAGAAGGCTGAGTCAGTCTGGAGCAGCTACTTGGGATTGAATCCCCAGTCATCATGTGCAGTTTGGGCTGCAGTACAGCAGTTTAAGCGCTGGGCCATGAAGCTTATCAACCATCCCTATGACCCTAAATCAGGGGTAGGGTACCTTGGCTCCCCCAGATGCTTTGGATCACCACTCCCACGGTCTTTTATCATTGGCAATATAGGCTCGGAATTCTGTGAGTCGCAATCCAAAACATCTTGGGGGGGGGGAGATTCCCCACTCCTTCCCTAAACCGTCACCTAAACAGTTCCTTAGATTTATTTTGTATGTTCTGTTTTGCCGGGGCACTGGGTTTACTACTACTCTCTGTTTTGCATTCAGCCCTGTTAATGTTAGATGCTTTGATTTTTGTGAATGCTGCTTGAACTCGCTCCTTCCCTGTGTTGTTCGACTTGAAAACAGCCACAACTTCTAAAAAGGTACATGCGTACCTCTAGACAATGGTTGTTTTTTTAAAAAAAAAATGCTGTTCACAAAGGTAATTCACCACCTCAGCTGCACTCCGAAACGGGTGCCTCATCCTATCCTGTTATTCCACTTGTCGCATAGACCACTTATCAGCGAGAGAATTCTGGTTTATTCGCGGGGGGGTGGGTGGGGGTGAGGGGGGGGGTTGCGCTCCTAATATTCAGCCCACCTGCCCCAGTTCCCCAAACTCACTGCCATTCAGAATGGGCAGCCCCTCCTTCTCTCACTGCATCCCATTCCTCTTTGGGGTCCACCAAATAATAAATAAATAATTAAATAAATACATACATACATAAGGATGCCTAGCAAAAAAAGACCCGCGTAGATTTCAGCGGTCTGCTCTGATGGGGCGGGAGTCTCCCCTTGTTTCAGCCAAATTCGTAGTCTTCCTGGCACCACTTCGGAATGTGCGGATGCAATTCTTTCACGTCCGTGCCCAGAATCTCTCTGACCACTGGGCAACCACACCCTTGTTCTCTCTCATTAAAGAGAAAACCTTCCAGCCGGCTGGATAACTCGGCGGTTTAGGTATCGGGCTGGCGAGCCAAACGGTGGGAGTTTAATTCCCCCACTGCCCCTCCTGCGAGTACAGCCAGCCTACCTGGCCTCCGGCAAGCTGCAGGGTCCCGGGGCGCCCCCCAGAAGAAGAGAATGGCGAACCACGGAGTACTCTCGACCTGGGAAACCCTGGAAAAGGTCTCCGTAAATCAGAATTGACCTGTCCGCATTTCTTCAGGTGACAGGATCCTTGGAGTCTGGGGAATATCTATTTCACCTACCTCGGGCTCTCTCAGCACGCACGCTTTTGCTTCCTACCTGGCCCGTGGCTAGTGGACTAAGACTCCGAAAAGTGTCTGCTGCAAAGTTGGCAAGGGGGGGTTGGAATCCCAAGTGCCGCACAGCGGGGTGAGCTCCTACTGTTAACCCCAGCTCCTGCCAACCTAGCAGTTCCAAAGCATGTAAATGCAAGTAGATAAATAGGTACCACAGTAAAAAGCAGGAAGGTAAAACAGTGTTTCCTTGCAACCATGCCAGGCACGTGGCCATGGACTTGCACAACGCTGGCTCTTCGGCTTGAATACGGAGATGAGACACGTGCGGGAGAACCTTTACCTTTTTTATCATTTGAAAAGGGAGGAGGGCTGGCCGCAGGCTCTCTCTTTGTTCCCGGGCCACCTCAGACCCCCACCTACCCATCCCCTGTGCCTCAACCTCACACCCCGCTTCGCCGCCTCTTTCCGCCGCGTCCTTTGAGAGTCTGCCGGGTCGTCCAGAGGGGCCCCTCGGCGGGGCTCTCTCCCTTCCAGAGCTTGGGCACCTTCTCCTCCTCGCCCAGAGTAAGGGATCGCCAGCGACCGGCCAGCAGGTCCTCAGGGGTGGTAAACGGAGCCCTGAGCACGGAGAGGCCAGCTGGGACACCCACAACCCAAACCGCCTCTCCTATAAAACCGTGGCCCTCGTGCAGGATGAAGCGATGCGATAGGAGCTGCTGCCTTCGGGACCGGCGGGTCCCAGTCAGCCAGAGCATGGTCTTTTTTATCTTGCAGGTGGTTTACTAAGGGAGAAGGAATGCCACCGCTCCCCCCTCCTTTTTTTTGGTCAGTTGGAAGCCATCTGTTAATCAGAACTTGTGGGCTACTTGTTGTCCAGTCACCTTCAGCTAGGGATATGTTTAAGTGGTGGTAGGGGTTAGGGTAGCTTTGCCTAGATGCCCTAAGCACATCCGATCTCGCTTGATTTCGGAAGCTAAACAGGGCCAGCCCTGGTTAGTACCTGGATGGGAGACCACCAGGGAATACCAGGTGCTGGAGGCGCCTGGAGTAGGAACTGGCAAAAACTACTCCAGTACTCCTGCCAAGAAAACTCCATGGACATGGGGTCCCGAGAAGTCAGTTACGACTGTAAGGACACAAAACACACACACACAGGGGTTAGGGTTAGAACTCAGCAGACCTTCCTGTGTCAACCCGATCTAGTTCTGGAGGTCATTTTGAGCTACCCTGTAAATTAAGGCAGTATGCAGAGATGGGATTCAACAAGTGTAACAGGTAAATAGCAAGTGAAAAATCAACATTGCTTTCCAATACTGTAGCTTTCTTTCCAGCACATGCTTAAGTTATGAGTAAAGAAACAATGGCTGCTACCATGAGGAAGAAGAAAGAGAATGTTATGACTCTGAAATAATTCAGGAGGATCTAGGCTTATTGTTTTTAGTAAATCCGTCTCCAAATAACTTCCTCTCTGTCAGGTAAGTTAGGTCAACCCAGTTCTTGTGGCACCTGGCAGGGGGGTGATGGGAGCTGGAGCATCATAAACACATCTCCCCTTTGTAGGCAATCAACTATGAATCATATAATCAATTACATGATTAAAACATGGCTGACTTAAAAGTGCTCTGCTGGAGGCAACACTCTCAGTATGCCAAATGGCAGGGCCTGCCGCACTGTGGGAACTTCAGTGGCAGCGCCCAGAGTTGCCCTTTCACTGAAGCCTTGCCAGAGCCAAGGACGGCAGGAGGGCATGTGACTGGGGGGGAGGGCAATGGGGGGAGATTCTAAGTTTCCATTCCAGCCCCACTCACTCTATTCCCCTTGCCAAGGAGAATATATGTAGGCATGACTGGAGCTTTCTTATTTACCTGTAGCCATGTGGGATTTGATGGATGGAGCGGAGGGGAGAGGATTATAAACCCAGGCACGGGATAGAGGCTACAATCCGAGCTTGTTTTAGTGACCTTTTTTGGACTGCAACTCCCAGAATCCACTAACGATGCTGTACGGCTGGTAGATTCTGGGAGTTGTCCAACACCAACTGGTCCAAAACCCGTTAAAACCCAGAGGCTTCCTAACGTGTGCAATGGACCCTTCACAGGCCACGTGCATGCAATGCATTAACTCCTTTCTCCCATGCCTGACACCCTTGGTAGAGAGATGCCTGGTGGTTATGAATATTGCACCTGGTTTATTGGCTCCTTTAACTCCTTGCAGCAGTGGCTACATCGATACATGGAATAATAAGATACAAGGTAGTGGTGGCTCTGGAGGCTCTTGCCGCCCCGGCTTTGCCTTTTATACACATGTAACTGCTTTCTGGGCAATACCTGGCCTCTCCTATCCACGACGCCATCATCTCCACCTTGGAGTCTCTCCAGGGACTGTAGCTGTGCTTTCCCCCTTGTGGGGGATTCATGGGCGGGGCTGAGAGGGAAGCCCCGGATGGTGCAGATCCAGTCCGAGTGTTTTCCCCACAGAACTGGCGCCAGTGCTCAGTTTTGTGGGCAATTTGGAGTGTGTCGTTGCTGGGGAGCACCCTGAGCATCTGGTTGCGAACAGAGCCACCGTCTAAACGCGCTCGGAGCATCTTCGCTGGGTGCGTCTGCCTGTTGGGGGTGGGGGTGGTGCGAGGAACCGCGCTGCTCCTCTGGGGGTCCCTTGGGGCTCCGGCATATTCCAGCCAGGCGGGCAGGCTGGTCTCCTCCTTCGGACGCCGCCGCCGGGTCGCTGCTCTGTCCCCCTGGGACTACCAGGCTCGGATGCCCTGATTGCAAGAAGGCCCGCCCGCCGCCTGGTGCAAAGGCTGGGCGCCGCCGGGGAAGCCGCCCACGCTCACGTAGGGCCCCGTGGGTGGCGGCAGGGACGGCGCTCCTCCGTTGCTCGACGGGTAGCTGCAGCTGTAGCCGCCGGCCCCGTAAGCGGCCGCGGGGGACCCTCCGTAAGCATAGTTGGGGAAGCCGTTGTAAGGGTAGGCGGCGGCCGCGTTGTAAGGCGCGCCCGCGTAGGCCTGCGAGCCACCCAGGCAGGGCTTGCCGTCCCGCACCAGCACCGGCACCGCCACCCTGCGCGGCGGCGGCGGCGGCGGCGGCGGTTGCTGCTGCTGCAGCTGCTGTTGGGGTGTCCCTCCCGGCACCGTCGGGCCGCCCAGTTCCAGGGCTTTGTCCTGCCGCTGCCGCTTGCACTTGTAGCGCCGGTTCTGGAACCAGATCTTCACCTGGGTGGAGGTGAGCTTGAGGCTGCTGGCTAAGAGCTCCCGCTCAGGGGCCGACAGGTAACGTTGCTGCTGGAAGCGCCGCTCCAACTCGAAGACCTGCGCTTGCGAGAAAAGGACGCGGGGTTTCCTCCGCCCGCGCGCCTTGGGCCGCTCCGGCGACTCCTCCGTGGGATCCGTTCCTGCGGCGGCGGGGGGGGGGGGAGAGAATCAGGAGAGGTGGTCGGGCAAGGAATAGCCAAGACATTTCAGGCGCATACCCTAGCCCTCCCTCCTCCGAGACCCAGACGCTCGATTGTCACCCGGAGCAAGAGTGCTGTTTAAGAGGCAACGACGAGGAGTCGTGTGGGGTCTGGAAGACGACGACGCTTTACTAGTGGCCTATCCTTTCGTGGACCCCCGGCTCACTTCTTCAAACGCACAGTCCAGTGGCCTTGAGCCCAAGAAGGTGTATGCCAATAAAACACGTTTCTTCCCCCTCGGTTATTGCTGATATGCCTATAGAACAGATCCCTTTGACTGTATGAATTGCAACAAACTTAAAGAGCTAGCTCGCAGAAGTTGTGGGCGGGAGGGAGAAAAGGAAGGTGTTGGGTAGCACTTTTCTTGGGGAACAACCTTTGGGTGCACCCCCCCACACACAGCCCTCCTGACGTCCTAGTTTTACGGGGTCCCCAACTTTACGTCCTCCTCATGGCCGTTTCCTCCCTGATCATTCCTCTAAGTGGGGTCCTAATCTTCTGGACTAAGACCAAAAGTCGGGCTGAAATAAATCTGTCTGTCTCTTAAGGCGCGGTGACCTAAGCGCGTTTTCTGCAGGCAAAATCTCATTCGGTCCACAGTAAGGCTTGGCAGTGTTTGATGCTCTCAAATCGGGTCCCGCTTATGGCAACCCTGACTTTGAGCCTGGTGGCGCAGTGGTTAAATTCCTGTACTGAAGGTAAAACTGTGCTCAGGACCTGGGGTTCAATCCCAAGTAGCCGGCTCAAGGTTCACTCAGCCTTCCATCCTTCGGAGGTCGGTAAAAATGAGTACCCAGCTTGCTGGGTGGCAATGTGTAGCCTGCATACCGTAATTAAAATTATAAAACTGCCCAGAGACTACTTGAAGTGGTATGGGGCGGTATATAAGCAGAACACTTTGCTTTTGAACACTTTTCTCAAATATAGGTGACATCTTTCAGGACTGATCTGTCCACTGCCATCCCCCAGTGAGTTTCCATAGCTAAACCGGGATTTGAACCAGGGTCTCTAAGTTCTAGTCCATTCCTCTGACTATTTATTCCCAGGTTAAAGCATGCTCCATCTGTAAGGTGCCAAACAGGTCCCCCCCCCCCTGCAAAAGGGTGGTGGTGGTGGTGGTTTTAAGGGCACTGGGCATCCTTTGGAAATATTTAGGCAAAACTGAGGGGCAGTTAAGAAAAGTGCCTGGGGTTTTCCAGGAAGAGGAAGCGAAGGTATATATCCCTTCGTGGAATTAGGAACCCGGGTTGTAGGACCGGTTTGCTAGGGACAATTGAGCCTTCCTCTGGCCCCTGTGGCTATGGATCCTTGGCGTAATGAGAGAGCAGCCACAGAGCGGCCTGGAGTTATAGGAGAACCCAGAACCGGGTGGAGGACATCCCTGTGGTTCAAAACACGGCTGGCCGGGAGACGGGCGGAAGCGGGCGAGTGGGGCAAGGATTTACGGCATTTTGTACCTGCTTAGCAAGCAGACGTCGGTCTTTTTGTACCCCGAAATCCCTCAGCACAACACTGGGATCTTCACCCGCCTTCTCGAGCCTCCCTCGCTTACTTCTGTGCCCAAGGCCAGATCTTTTCGGGCAGAGGAGAGGCGGGCGCGCATCTCTGCTCAACATCTCCCTTCGGCGCAAACGAGGTTCTTCCACCTTCGAGCTTCCGCCTCTTCCACTTTCCACCGCGGGGAGTACAAGCCGGCCCTGTGGCGGCATCCCCGTTAGCAAAGCTCAACTGGGGGCCACCAGCCCATGAAGGAGGCTGATGGCAGCGCCTCGCAGGGCCTAGACGTTTCTCCCTTTTTTGGTTGTGGACGGAGGGAGCAGCATCGCCACGAGAAGTCCCGGGACCCTTGCGCTTGGAAAGCAGTCCCGTGCGTTTACCTAGAAGTATATTCAACCGGACCGATTCTCAAGTAATGGGCGTAAGTAACGCCGACACCGTTCTGGAAACCTAGCTGGATGGAGTATTTGTGCCTCCCTACCGAATCAGGCCCTGAGGCGCCTTCAAGACCAGCCAGTTCTTATTTGACCCCAGTTGTTGTGGGCAGCAAATGTCAAATGGGCCCTTCCATCCTACGGCAGAAGCGTGCCACAGAAAGTTCATGCCAAGTCCCATTGATGATCTGTTCGACTTTAGGGCGCCCAAAAAACTTTTTTGGTTTGCGCCGGATTAGCAATGATTGAAACAGACTAACAATTTATCCTGCAAAACGATGGGACTCTGTAAGGTTTCACACTCGAATTGACACATGATTGCCCTGCACAGGCATATAACAATGAACAGGGGGTTTTCACTGTGTTTTAGGGGGCTAAATTATGCTCCTTTACTAGGCGGGGGATTGCAGCCCTACCCAGCGACCCACGAAAGAGAGATACTCAAAGGCAAGCGCTTCAGGGTTGAAGAGGCCTAGATGTTTGGTCAGTTGGATTGCAGCCCCCCGGGCCAGCAGGGGAGAAGAGGCACGGGAAGGTGGTTTCAGCATCCCGGCACACTCTGGAGGAGGTAAAGGACTTGCCCGTTCTGCATCGGAACCTTAGAAAAGTTCCCTTTAAGACTTCAACTCCCAGGCTCCCTCAACCAGCATGGGGAATCTCTTCCCGGACCAATGGTGTGTAGAAGGCCACTCAGTTCTTCTGAGCTGATAAGCCTGACAATGTCTTGTATTTGAAGGGGGGGGGACACCCGGTCAAAAAGCCCTATAGGTTGAGAATCTCAGGGAGTCCTGGTAAGTTGGGTAGGTTTGGGGGCGGGGGCGGCTGGGCCAACGGGGAACCCCTCCTGTTTCCCTGCGGACGTCTCCCTAGCGCGCCCAGTGCCTCCGGGCCCTGCTTCCCTGTTACTCACCGACTCCCGAGTCCCGCCCCGGCTCTCCTTCCTGGGCGAGTCCCTTGGGCGCGCAAGTGCCCCGCAACACCGCCTGCACGTAGCTGCCTGGGGAGAGGCCCCCTTCCTCTTGGGTCTTGGCCGCCGCCGCCACCGCCGCCATGGAGGAGCCCAGGAAGGGCAGCTTCCCCTCCTCTTCTTCCAGGTCGTCCTCCGCGTCGGAGAAGCGGCAGCCCAGCAGGCAGGAGGAGGAGGCCCCGGCGGGGAAGGGCGCCTCGTCGTGGGGAGCCCCCAAGCGCTGCTGCTGCTCCAGCTTGAGGATGTCCTTGACCGAGAAAGGGGTGGAGGTGGCGGGGCTTGGGAGCATCCTGGGAAGGGAGAGCGGGCCGCCTGGGAGACCCGGGGGGGGGGCGCGGGGGGCGGGGGGGGGGGGGAACCGCAGCGGCAGGCGGCAGCCAGCAAAGCCGGGCTAAGTGGCGTCCATGGGAACAGCCGCGCCGCCTGTGCTCGCCTGCCTCGCCTCTGCCTGGACCAGGAGCCCCTTCTGGCGCTCCGAGCCACCACCTCTGCTGCCGCGGAGGGCGCGGAGGGCGCGTCACGGCGAGGAGGGGCCGGGCCGGGCCCCCATTGGCAGGCGGGGAGGCCTTGAGCCGCCCCCCTTTCCCCAGAGCCCCGCAGGGAGTCGTGCCCGAAAGACAAACCGGTCGGCCGGGGAGGCCGGGCCAGGAGGCGCTCTGCACCACAGCCGGCCCCGTCGGGTCAGAAGGTGGCTCACCTCCGTGGGGACGCCCGGGAGGTGCGAGGTGGAAACGAGGAGGTCGACTGGCGCCAAGGCCAGCTAGGAAAGAACGTCTGTGCCTGAATGGATGGGATGAGGGCGTGGGGGACACCTGGGAAGCCCCCAGCCCGGCAGCCCCCTCCCTCCTCCCAGTGGCGCGACCTTTCCAGGGCCCGCCACGCCACCCCTCCCTTCCGGCAGTTGCCACCCCCACCTCGATGGCCGCAAAAACTTTCTCGGGAATTGGCGCAGCCTTGGAAGAACTGAAGCCGGAGCAGCGCGCGCCGCGGTATCCACGCCGCCCTGGAAGAACAGGCGGGTCACCATTCCACCGCTGGACACAGCCCCCTTAACCCACCGCGCCCCCGTCTATCATCCTGAGTTGCAGGTCATAGATAAGGTCAGTGTGTGTGTGTGTGTGTGTGTGTGTGTGTGTGTGTGTGTATGGACTGCAGTTCCCGGAAACCTCTAGCCACTAGCCCTGCTGCACCTTGGCGGCCTCTGAGAGTTGCCCTTCCCCCAACCGGAGCTCTCCCGCGCTCTGCTGGTGAGCTTGCTATCACGAAACATCCGACCGATGAAAGGTCTGCTTCTGAAAAAAACGAGAGTAGACTCTTAGGGTGTCCCTCGAAGGAACCGCGGAGTGGTTCCCCCCCCCTTCTTTGCTGGGAAATCTCAAGCTCCCCTCCCTTCCCTTCCCTTTCCAGCCTCTGGTGAGCCAGATCTTCCGAGGCCCTTACTACGGGCAGGGTGAATATCTATCGGCAGAATCATAGGAGATCACCGGTAAGAAGACGCCTTTTTTTTATCGCCACAGGTTGTTAAGCCTAGACGCCTTAGCTCCTATTTGAACCAACCGGGTACAGTGGTACCTTGTATAAAAGAATTAATTCCTTCCAAATGAAATTATGTTAAGCAAATTTTCCTTTATACAAATCCCCATAGAAATGCATTGAAAATGGAGTAATCCCATTTTTATGTTGTAGGGATTTCCCCCATAGGCTATTATGTTAAGGAAATTTCCCCTATCTCTGGAATTTTTTATGTTGTACAGATTTTATGTTATATGAGCTGTTTGTTATACAAGGGTCCACTGTAAATCCATCCCCTTGGTGTGCCTCCTGTTTAGGCATAACGAGGAGGCTACTTCAGGCAAGGCATGCCTGCCAGGAGGCTGGGCGTGAGAGAGTGAGTCGGCGGAGGACAGACAAAGTAAGGTGTTGCCTGCAGCCCCTCGCGCGCCCCTCGGCTCTCGGGGAGGCTGTCCCGAAGAAAGCCTGAAGGGCGTCTCTGCCTCAGTTTCTGTTTCTGGACTGAGAGAGGGAGGTCGCAAGATAGGTTTGGATGCACCTGGCTGCGATATTTATATTTATGCTTTTGTTTACCGCGCACCGATGAAACTGGACCTTCACTTTGTGAGACAGCATTTCCCGGTGCGCGGAAATAAGGCAGCCTAATTAAAATGAGAGGAGTGATCGTTTCCTAATATGAAAGCGTTCGTTTTATGCCATAGCCTAGGCTTGCGATCTTCCCGAGAGATCTCTTTGGCCGATTGGGAATCCAGAATGCCCGTAGTAGCTGCAACAAGGGCAACTGCAATCATAGCGCGTCTTTTTCATCGGGAAAAGAACAGGTTGGAGCCCGACTTGTTTACAAGAATGAACCGACCCAGAGCAGCGGCCCCACTGTACACTTCAGGTTAGTAAAAGCTATCCGTGTTTAATTTTCTTTCCTCTCGTGATTTTCTACAAAGCTCCATAATTAAAGGGGGAGAGAAATAAATGGAAGGCAAAGAGATGTAAAATTAATAAATGCTTTGTAAATTCACCCCCATCATTACAAATGGATATCAACTCTTTCCATTAAACGGTGGTCACGCTGCAACCAGTAACATTGCACATAGAATATTCATTCGTTTATACCTTTTTTACCTTGTTCTTTTTACTGGTGTTTCCTTCCGTTTTGTTCTATTTGCTGCAGGAATACCATTTCCTGGAAAATACAGGATAGACTTTTTTTTCCAGAATTTTAATTTCTAAAACAACAGTTAATCTAGTCGTTATATATTTTTCATGTAAGGAAGCCATTTTTAGAACTTTCTAACCACTCCAACCCAGTCCACAGTTTTTTTTTAACTCTGGGGCGCTGGAGATAGGCAAAGCAATATTTTTTTTTAAAAAACTAATTAAAAGCAGTTGCAGTGCTATTACATGTTATCTTATGGGGCAAAGTCATGGCCAAATTTAAAAGTCCTTGTCCACCAGCAGAAAATTGCCAGAGGGAGCGAGAGAGGCAGCGCTAGGCAGGCTCACTTGGAGCTGCAGCCTCTGGGTGCAGCCACTGAAAAGACCCTTCTTTGTCACATGCATTTGAAATGTTGGCAACGCCTAATGAAGACCCTCTGAAAACAACAGATCTGAAAACTCCAAGAGCCTCAGTAGATTTCGGATCTCTCGTTCCCAACTTGCTGGAAGTTCTATGTGCCACACGACGAAGTCCTATGCCAGGCTTAAGGTAGCTCGCTGGCCTCAGTGGTTGTGGAGGACAGATGAGGTCCCGGCCTCAGTGTCGATATAAGATCTCCTTTTGCTGTTTTAGCCGGCTTCTGCTCTGAAGAGGAGTGCCTTCTTGTCCCTTGCTTCAAGCAGCTAATAGCCATGTTAATTAAAGTGAGCCGCTAGGATCGAGGCAGCCTATATGAGTCAGCCTGGTAAGAAATAACCATTTTTATCGGATGGAAAATAACATCACTTCCATGCTGACTGTCTCAAGAGAAACCAGCCCGGCTGAAACCAGAATATGGGATAAGAAATGCTGCATTTTCCCCGTTCTTCTTCTTCTTCTTCTTCTTCTTCTTCTTCTTCTTCTTCTTCTT
>JAHTLZ010000379.1:17828821-17841209 GCA_023846285.1 Phrynocephalus versicolor | reverse complement strand
GGCAAATGGAAGGCGGCCTTGCGTCTGAAACGGGAGTCGTGTACATCACTACTCGCGAGCAAATTGCATTGAATTTAAATAACTCCCCTTTCCTGGATAGGCGCGTGTCTAAGAAGAGTGTGAGCGAAACACGACCGTTTTCTCATGAGTTCGGCTCTACGCCCTTCAACCCTTATTTCTGTGAACAGAAGCTCAGTCTGCCTGCCCGGCCATCGCTCTCAAAGAAGCGGTTCCCTGTTGGCTCCACTTCGCTGCCATCGCCGCAACCATCCGGGCTCCTTTTGAGTCCCCTCCCCCCTTAACCCAAAAGGGTCTTTTCCTTGCCAGCCAATGCGTCTACGAACCCTTTATGGACATCTGTAGCAATAGCGGAAAGAAACCCGTTTTTTTTGTTTTTTGTTTTTTGTACAAACTCCAGAAGACTAAAGCCCTGCTAATTTGTTGGATAGAAGCAGGAATAATCTTTGGATCTTAATGGGGTGGGGGAGTGATAATGCAAGTGAAATTCTCCTGTAATCTGCTTTGTCAAGCAAAATACCTGTAATCTCAAGTTTGTAGATATACCCTGGGTAGTAAAATAACTACACCTATTTCTCTCTCTCTCTGTTGCTGTTTTATTTTTAAGCTGGAGGCAAAGCAAGGCAGTCCCTGTTGCGTCGCGGCACCTCTTAAGAAAGGGCTTCTTCCAAGCGAAGGTTCCTAGCTGGCACCCCTTGGTTCTCCTTGCCGCAAGAATAAGGGCTGGAGAGCAGTTCCTCGCGCACACGGGGGCCAGTTGGTGGCGACGGCCTGGCAAAAACACTCCGTGGAACAGCACGGGTTGACTTCTGGAAATCCCACTCAAGGGAATGGTATTAAACGTCGCGGCCCACATATGCCAGCTCTGGCACAGAGACCGGCCGGCGGTGCGCACGGCGCAAGGAAGGGCCTTGTTGACAGAGGATGGCAGACGCCGCGCTTGAAGGAGAAAGGGGGCAGCAGCCGCAGCACCAGCCGCGGGGCGGTAGGGTCGGCCTTGAGGTCTCCGGCGGGCGGGGAGCTGTTGCCAAAGTCAGTAAGGGGATGAGGTCGGGCACGGCTTTCGGTCGCGTTCTGGGCGTCGAGGACTCGTTCTCTGGGCGCCAAACTACGGGGCCACTCCTCCTATTTTAGGAAGCGGGTTTTGGGAAAGGTATCCCCCAATAAATGTATGGATCTAAAATGACGTTGCGGGTCTCTTGGCTGTTCTTGTTTTATCGAAGTTACAGGTATCGCCTGTAACCTATTTTTTGCAATTGCGTTTTGCGCTGGCCAAGCGGCTCGACCCCCTTTTTAGTTTATCCGAGTGTATCCGTCTAGATTGGATTCCTTTTGAAAGGGGCGAACGCGTCTCTAGCGCGGTGCGGACCGGCGCCTTGGCCTCTTCTGGTGCCATGCTCTAATCTCCTAGGCCAGCCTGGATCCCACCCGGATTCTCAAGAGGTGCCCAGCAGCCCTTCCGGATTCCTGGCAGAGGACTGATCGCTCAGCCCGGGGAACTAACTGTTTCCTCTCTCCCCGCCGCCGCCGCCGCCGTTCCTACTCCAGGCTTTGGCTTGGTTTAGGGCGGCGAGCACCATTTGGGACCGAAAGCAACCAAGTAGACGAGGAATTGTATGGTCGGAGGCTGGTCAGGGCAGGCCCCTGTGCGACTTCTGGGCCCTGGAGCGCCAGCAGCAAGACCTCCTTCCCTTTCTTTGCGTCGGGCGGCAGGACAGACCCGGGAGGTGAGCCGTAAAAAAGCAAACACCCCCGTTGCGGCACTCGCAGCAAACCGCCCGGGGGGAAGAGACAACAGCTGCCCGGGGAAGAAAGAACGGTAACCGATCCGGGCCGGTGCGGTGTCTGGGGATTTGCTTGTTCTTCCGCCGGCGCCCTCCAGCTCCTCCCGGGGCGTTTGAAGGCAGGGCCAGCAGCTGCCCGGCGCACCCTCGAGGGCGTCAAGAACCCGCGCGAGCTATCACGAAACGTCCCCACGAGGCAGTAAAGCCCGGGGGGAAATCAGGAAAGGCGCAGCAGGCTTGCCCGGGAAAAGCCGGGCCGTAGGAACGGCGGGAGGGCGCCCCTTCCTGTGCCTTCGCCATGGTCTGGGCGCCGGGTTGCCCGCGCTCCCCCTTTCAGTCTTGGCGCCGCCACTCCGCTCTCCAACCGAGGTGAGCGGTCGCTCGCTCGAGGGTAAACCCGTGGTTCCCTTTATACTTCTGCAGGAAGGCCTTTGCCTTTTCCCGGCTGCCTTTCCCGAGAACTGCCCTGGAGGACGGCTCAGCTTCGGCTTTTCTCTGCGCGCCAAAGCCTGGGCTTTTCCTGGTGTTTTTTAGGCCAGCCTGGAGAAATGCATGAGGGGATACAGGAGCAGGAAAGGGGGGGGGGGTGAGAAATACCATCAGGTTCCTTCGAGGAGATCCCCTTCCCCTTGCAGCCACTGAGAAGGTCCGGTGCATTGATAGATTAACACCCCTGAGATTGATGTGCCGGGACATCCTTCGCGCCAATCACAGCCGTGCCAGGAGCTGGCCCAGGACGTTCTGCCCACCCCACCCCACCCCCAGTCCCCTTGGCCTTTCTGTGAACGTGACAGGAAAACACTACACGCAGAGCCCGCTGGGCCTTGTTTGAGGTCCTAGGCACGCCGATTTAGACAGTAAGGTCCACCGAGCACACTAAAATTGACTTTCAGGTACTGTAAATAATATGCATGACTCTGAGCAGAAAGCTACCGTAAAATGCTTTTGCTCCTTTTAAAAAAATTGTGACAAGGAATTTCCATGGTTGATGGGGGCCTCTGCCTTAAACTGTATGGGAAATAACTGCCCCCACTTCTGCTGAGTCTTTGGTCCTCCTCCTGAGCCCAAACGCGAGTTATTAGTCGAAGCAAGCTCGCCCTCAATGGAGCCGGGCGGTGAGCGCAAGACAGTCCGCCTGGAAGCGGAACCCGGAGTCGGCTTACCTCCCACAGCAGCCGGTGGGACGGAGCGCCGGAGGCAAGCTGCCGTCTTCCGGGACTCTGGAAAGGTGCGGCGTTTTCGTGCGTGGGCTTCAGAAGCTACGCACGTGCACGTGTATGATGATGAATGGAAACAACGGGGAAGTGGACCGTTTAAGGAAGATGCGTCGTGCGCAGCATTCCCCACCGCTGGCGTCTTTTACCCTCGAGGGCGATTCTCCTACGCCGCCTTCACCCGCAGGGACGTCGGTCGGTTTGAAATTGGCGCAAGGGATGCGTCAGGAAGACCCCGATCCCCCTTGCTAGGGCTCTCTCAGAGAGGCTTCTGGGCTCCCACTTTCCGTCTGGGCTCCCACTTTCTGTGTGTTTATGTGTGACATTGTGTGTGCTTTCTTGGTAAAAGGTAGCCATCGACTCGTGCTGCTTGGCGAAAGGACGTGCGGGCGCTTGCTAGCTGCTCCCCCCCGCCCCAATTTGTTTGTCCGGGCCCTTGTTTACGGAGTCTCCCACCGCAGGGCTCGGCGAGGGCTGCTCTTAATGGTTATTGTCTGCAACAGCCCATTAGCTTTTTCGATGCTCGCCTCCTCTGTTTTTTTTTTTTTTTAAACCGCTGGCTCGTTGTTCCAGCCTCTCCGCGCACTGTTTAGACAAGGGATTAAGGTAATGGATGGAGCCGGGCAGCCCATCCGAACGAGGGGGATGGGAGCGGAGCCCGGCCGGAGGAGTAAGAAGCCCATTCCGCCAGAGATGCTATCACCCTCCTGGCCTTTGTGGGCTCCATCAACCCCGTAGGGCAGGCAGGGGGAGCCGCCATATCCGGTAGCTAATGGCCGCCAATTGCGATTTAGCGCAAACAAACAACCCGGACCCATGCACCTTATTCCCAAATCATCCACTTTGATCTGCTATGGGAGAATTTTGGCGGGTCTTGAATGCAGCCTCTAAGCATCGGAGCCCGGATATCTCGCTGGGTGGCCTTAAACAAGCCACCGTTTCCCCATTTCCCACCCCACGCACCTGCCCCGCGGAGACAAGCTCTTACCTGGCGGCGCAAGAGGGGAAGTGATCCGGACCCGAAGGTTCCTCGCAGTCTGCAATGCGGCGGCGTGGCGGGGGGCGGCGGTGGCGGGGGTGGGGTGGGTTAACCTCGCATAGCTTGCTGTGGAGGAAAGGAACAACCCCCCTGGCCTTCAGTCAAAGTAATTCAGGCACAGAATCCCGAATAAGGAAGCCCCGAGCTGATCGTACCGGCGGAAAGTAACTTGGCCCCTTGGTTTCCCCAAACTCTGAAAAAAATTTGTAAGCCGCACTGTCGGCGAAGCGATCGCGCATACTTGATTTATGACGCGTTGACTAATTGGTTATTTAACTGATTAGCTTGAAGCACTGTTTTGTTACAAGCAATCGTGGTAAAAGGGGGGAAACTGATATACTTATAGGTCAGAATTCTATTGATAGTCCCAAATAGGACAGGAGAGTTAAATCAGTGCGATTTGCATGAGTGTTGGCTCGCCTTTTAGCAATGGGTTCCATAACATGTTGGGTCATTGTACCAGGATTCTGGCCTTCTTGAATAGAAGGAAGACAGGCAAACACGCTTGTGTTTGTTCGGAGAGACAGGTTCCCTTCTCTCTGAGATCTAGAACGGAGTAATCCTTTGAAAAATGGCACTTGCCACCTCAAGTGTTGACAATTACTCGCATTAACACATTTTATAAGAAAACAACAACTCCTTTACGGACGAACTTTGATCTGTGCCGTCTTCAGTGGATAAATTTACTTGCTCTGATTTACAGCCATAGAGTTGTTTAATTAGAAGTAACAACCACCCACATGAAAACAGTCATTAAAGAGAACTGGAGCTTCCTACCTAATCAGAAGCGTGGAAATGCTAATGATGCCTAGTTCAATTCTGAGTTCTGTCTGCAAAGATTCTCAGTCATCCAGGTGAGTTTACCTGCAAGTTGAGTCATGGCAACTGGATTTCTTGAGAGATTGAAACGTTTCTCTGCGCATCCAAAGAGCATCGTCAGTCTGAGGAAAGCTAGTAGCGAGTCCTCCATTTTATAGTACACTTTGATAGATGGACTGGCAACTAGCTTTCCTCAGACTGTGGAATCTGTTTGGAAGAGCAGCAAAACGTTTCAGTCTCTTAAGAAAAGAAGTCCAGTTGCCATGACTCAACTTCCAGATAATTATGAGTTAGGTATACAGTATTTAGAAGTCAATCTCCGACGCCAAATCCATCCGTTAGTCGCAGCTACAATAGACCCATTGGATCAGTGGGATTTGCATACCTGTTGAAGAGTTTCTGTAGTGGGGAGGAACAGTTGGTTTTGGGCACAGTTATTTAAGGGTGTTTTCTCCAGAGACTGTATGCTACTGATCCTGAAGTCTCACCTGGCGCTCAGGTTATGAGCATTGCGGGGCACCGGACAGGCTATTGCGGAATTACGCATCCTTCGCTGCGCTTGGGCGGTTTTGCCTCCGTTCCCTTCCTGCAGCTTCTGTCCCATCCGCCCTGGCGCAGCCACGCATAACTTGAGCAATGACTCCGTCTTTCAGCAATTCCCGCTTCCAACATCTAATTTTTAAGTTTCACCCACCCAGACACCCCCGATGGTTAGTATTCTTATGTTGATTGTAAGTAAACACATTTTGTGGAAAAGGATAGCACAAGACAAAACATAACACGTGCTAAAACGGTAAAGGTAGAGGTTCCCCCACAGGCGTGCTAGTCCTGTCCCACGCTAGAACATAAGAACATAAGAAGAGCCATGCTGGATCAGGCCAAAGGCCCATCTAGTCCAGCTTCCTGTATCTCACAGGGGCTCCACCAGATGCGTTTGGGAGCGCATGAGACTAGATATCTGTCTCCTGATACCACTCCCCTGCATCTGGCCCTTGAAGTACCCTGGTTTTAAGCCTGGAGATTACACATCTCCATCATGGTTTGTAACCTGTGATGGACTTTTCCTCCAGGAATCTGTCCAATCCCCTTTTGAAGGCATCCAGGACAGATGCCATGACCACATCCTGTGGCAGGGAGTTCCATAGACTTACAACACGCTGGGTGAAAAAATATTTTCTTTTGTCAGTTCTTACTCTCCCAGCCCTCAATTTGAGTGTATGTCCCCTAGTTCTGGTATTTTGGGAGAGAGAGAAGAGCTTCCCTCTATCCACTTTACTCATACCCTGCATTATTTTGTATGTCTCAATCGTATCCCCCCTCAAGCGCCTTTTTTCCAGACTAAAGAGGCCCAAATGTTTTAGCCTTTCTTCATAAGGGAGGTGCCCCAGGCCAGTAATCATTTTAGTCACTCTCTTCTGCACCTTTCCCAGTTCCACTATGTCTTTCTTGAGATGCGGTGACCAGAATTGTACACAATACTCCAGGTGGGGCCTTACTATTGTTTTGTATAATGGCATTATAATGTTCGCTGTTTTATTTTCAATCCCCTTTTTGATAATCCCTAGCATGGAATTGGCCTTCTTCACCGCTGCCACACATTGGGTAGACACATTCATGGAGCTGTCCACCAACACACCAAGATCTCTTTCCTGATCCGTCACGGATAACTCAGAGCCCATGAGTTGATAGATGAAGTTTGGATTTTTTGCCCCAATATGCATTACTTTACATTTGGTTACATTAAAATGCATTTGCCATTTCTCAGCCCATTCTCCCAGTTTGGAGAGATCCTTCTGGAGCTCTTCACAATCTTCTCTGGTTTTTACCACACAGAAAAGTTTTGTGTCATCGGCAAACTTGGCCACCTCACTATCCCGACTCTAGGGACGGTGTTCATCTCCGTATTCAAGCTGAAGAGCCAGTGTTGTGCAAGTCCATGGTCACGTGGCCAGCATGGTTACAAGGAAACACTGTTTTACTTTCCCGCTTTTTACAGCAAAGCGGTACCTATTTATCTAGTTGCATTTATATGCTTTCAAACTGCTAGGTTGGCAGGAGCCGGGGTTATCAGCGGGAGCTCGCTTGGCTGCTTGGCACCCAGAACCCAACCGCCCACCTGTCGACAGTTTTCGGAAGCCTTAGTCCACTGAGCCACCACACCCGTCCTTAACACGTGTTAAGCGTCTGCAATTGCGGCAGGATCCAGACAAAATCTGCCACCTTGAAGTCCCATGAAAGAAAAACAGTGGGATGCATGACTGTCTCAAAGGAAAGCAGAAGGCTGAACACGAGATGTATTGACCCAAGGAAGAAAGCCATTCATTATTACCTTTTGGAGAACATTAATGATTGGGACAGCCTTAATCGTCATTCCGCTCCTTTGAGTGTTTTTACCGAGCGGACAGCAACTCTTTTGGACAAATTGCATTGGACGCTGCTTGTTTGGTCCCTTGTCCGACAGCACTTCCCTTCGCCTTGGTTAACAGTGGGGCCCCACCTATTGCTGAAAGGAATCTCTCTAGCAGTTAAACAAGGTGGTTTGAGTTTAAATACACTTTTAGTTCCCCTCTTGGATGCTGCTAGAGAAGTTCTTTTCTCAGTCTGGTTGATCCAGTCGGGACGATAATGAATTGGTCCCAGGCTTGGTCATACATAGAGTAAATCCGCTGCAATCACTAGGAGGGAGGCCAGAATTATTTGGTTCGACCCCATCGAATCCATTACTGAACG
The DNA here is from genome assembly GCA_023846285.1 of Phrynocephalus versicolor. Classification (NCBI taxonomy): domain Eukaryota; kingdom Metazoa; phylum Chordata; class Lepidosauria; order Squamata; family Agamidae; genus Phrynocephalus; species Phrynocephalus versicolor. The sequence continues at coordinate 17,833,605 of JAHTLZ010000379.1, read as the reverse complement.
GTGAGTCAGTACATATAAATCCCGTTGGCCAAACCCTGTTGTTTAGCACAGTAAATTGCACTACAATATACCCAATGGGGCAAATGAAGATTTGGCGACTTACTGTCACAGTTAAAGTAAGCTCTTTTGAATCAATGGAACTTTTTGAGGAGTCGACTGACTAAATCCTAATTGATTTAATGGCCCTACTTTAATGTTGCTTTAAAATGATTTACTGCTAGCAACAGTAATTGGGTCAATGGATCTACTACCAAGAGGACTCTAGCCTAAAGTTAGGAAGGGCTTACTAAACCAGCTCCCAATCCTTTCAACAAACCCAAGTACAGTAAGATTTAAATTGGATCAGGTGTATTAGGCAAAGCATTTGGCCCAATCAAAGTTGTCCAAAGTTCCTTTCGCTGATTTTACTGAAAACTCGGTTTTCCCTAAAAACAAGGCGACGCCTATTTCCTTGCAAGTAGCACTTAGTCCATTAGGACTTACCTCCTAATAAGCTCATACAGGGCCACATCCTTTATAGGTCTTTACTTGACCTTTCCGGGACGGTGTCCCCTTTGTTTAATTTTATGATAATTATTAAGGACGACGGACTGTCGTGTCCGAGTCCCAGTTCGTGGCTCCCACACCGGCCGCGCCCTTGGGCGGCGCCTGGAGGGGGGGCCTCGGAGCTCGGGAGCTTTCTCTCCCCCCCCCCCTTTCCTCTCTGCTCCGTATTTACACAGCGCCTGCCCTTGTATAAACTCGGCCCAGGCCGTGGTTATTCTCAGGCCAGTCTGTTTGTCGTTGCCTGTCAGCAGCGCCCGATGAGAAACTGCTCTTGCCGGCGCCCCTCCCGCCCTGATTTATGTGGGAACCGCAGGGAGAGAATGCGGAGTTGCGGCTGAGGCGGAGCGGACGCGCCGTCGGGGGGCGAGCGGCACAAGAGCAGCAGAGCCCGGCGAGAGAGCCCAGGCGGATGGGTGACCGCTGCCACCAGCCGATGTGGCCCGGGCAGCGGATCTCCTTGTCCAATGAAGGTTGCCAGCACCTGGACTGCAGAATCTCGCCAGCGCCCATCAACTCCTTGACTTAGAGCAGTGGTGGCCAAACTTTGGCCCTCCTGATGTTTTGGACCACAACTCCCAGAATTCCAAGCCTGTATTGCCAATGACAAAGGACTATGGGAGATGTGGTCTGAAACCACTGGAGGACCAAAGTTTGGCCACCACTGACTTAGAGCTTAGAAAAGTGACTTTGGGGACTACAGCTCCCAGAACCCTGTAGCCATCATGATGGAGCTGAGGGAGGCCAAGACGCTCTGGTGAGCACCCCTGTCTTTCTTTCTACCCAGAGGAGAAAAGGGCCTGGGCTGACGCCAGCATTGCAAGACAAAAGTGGTCTTCTCTTTCCATTGATTACACTTCAGTTAATTAGCCCAGCTCTCATCTGAGAAGGTCAAAGCAGTGCTTCCTCCAGAAACTTATTCCATGAAATCACCTGGCCTACCTGTCTCTTGATCATCATCTTCCACTTATTCCCTGCTGATAAGAATAAATAACCTTTAAACTGCTGAGTTTGGAAGGGGCCTTATGGATCATCACGACAATCATGTGAGGTAGACCATTCTGAAAAATGGTAACAGGATCAAGGTTACCCAGGGGTTCAATGGTCCAGCTGCACATACCCATGGGTGACTGGGGATATCAATGTACATCTCCCCCAAACATGTTAAGAGCTCCTGCATACTGCCTTAGCTCCAGATTCAGTCTCATTTAGACCACCTGACCTGTTAACATTAATGTGACTTGAGCAGGACATAAGCACCATTGATTTTGGTTGGTATGCTCCATGTAGGAACCTGGTTCCAAAGCGTTCTTTCTTACCTTGATCCTTGGGAAAACCTCTCTCCCCAAGCCCAAAGTACAGATGGGAAGGCAAATTGGGCCCCTTCAGGATCAAGTGAGTGAGAGCCAAACTGGTAGCTATACCTAAAGCCTGGAAGGGAAGGGAACTCCTGATCAAGTGGGATGTTTACTCAAGTGCAGTAGATCTTGCTCAAGAGAGCTCCTCCTGGAATTTCCAGTTTAAAAAAATAGTGGGGAAAAGAGTGCGTGCTCCGAAAGGACAAACCAAATACGGAGCTGAGTAGTACTTTCATTGGCTTGCTAAAATGTCGCAAACATAGCAAGCATGTTCAAGGTCTGTAAATACTTTTTCAGGCTGATGTGTTACAAAAATTGGAGGAATGAACAAGTGATATTCTGAGGAGAATGAACAGGACCATCAATTTGACTTTAATTCATTTTGTTAAATCTAATTTGAAGCCTATATTTAATCTCCAGCTTTGCTGACATAAGGACTACTGTTTTGCCTCTTTGTGTCTACCTGATATCAATTCAAAAACCTGTGTGCTTTGCCAGGGTAATAGACAAATCTCTCTCTCTCTCTCCCTCCCGCCCTCCCTCCCTCCCCCCGTGTGTGTTACAGACACGCTTTTGCCTACAAAGACAGGCAAATCTGTAAACTGGTACCTTAACCCATTTCTTCTACACAGAACCTAAAGTCTTCCTCTAACAAAACAGTCTGCTAAAGAAACAGTGGCTACAACATCTTCCCAGGTTTTCAGATTTGTTTGTTTATTTGCATGCACTACTCGGGGCAGTTTAAAAGTTAAAATGTAAACATTCCACAGACCCTGCATAACCCCACTTCTGTATCTTTCCCAGTCCTCCAAAGTTTCAGACACCTAAGGAGAGTTCTGCTGAACTTGGAAGCTTGTAACCATTTAGTGATTAAAGCAAAGTGTTCTTCTTATATATCACCCCATAATGCTTCAAACACTCCCCAGGTGGCTTACATTTTAATTATGCAGGCTACACATTGCCCCCACCCCACCCCGCCACAAGCTGGGTACTCATTTCACCAACCTTGGAAGGATGGAAGGCTGAGTCAACCATGAGTCGGCTACCTGGGATTGAACCCCAGGTTGTGAGCACAGTTTTAGCCTCAGTACTGGCATTTAACCACTGCACCATGAGGCTCTTAAGTAAATATATTACTCAATTCTTGATTTTATTTCTATTTTTAGATCATACATCATCATCATCATCATCATCATCATCATCATCATCATCATCATCATGTGTGTGTGTATGTTTGGTTTTTATGCCAGTTTTAAATGACATAAAACTGATATTTTATGTCAGTTTTAAATGAATACAAGTGATGTTCTGCGTGTGAATGCAGGAGTATGTGTATGGATGTTTGTTCTTAAATGGTAGATTTTATGTCTTGGATTTTTATACTGGGGTGTGTGAATGAGCTGACTGGATGGCACTTTTTAACCCTGTTGTATTTTTATACAATGACAATAAATTCCATTCTATTATATTCTATTCACAGGTGGTTCTTCAGGGAGGCATGCTGTGAATCTGATCCCAGCTTACCTAAACCACTGAACTATCCAGATCAAATTTTCTTTCTTTCTTTCTCTTTCTTTCTTTCTTTCTTTCTTTCTTTCTTTCTTTCTTTCTTTCAAAAAGTGTGGAAGATGTGGCCCTCCAGATGTTGAGCTGCAGTTCACACTGTTGGCTATGATAGGAATATCAGTGTGAGAACAATGGGAAATTCCCACTTTCTCCATGCTTGCACAAAGCATCAAGGTTTCCTGGCTACTACCTTCTTCTAGAAAATGGTTAGAAATATACAGTGAGTGAAGTGAGATGAACGCCTTTGTAAGACCCAGTCTTTGAAAGGCTGTGGGATAAGCAGCAGTTGCCACATGCCCAAGCCTGCTTCCGCCCCAGAGACAATTTTTGCTACTAGTTTGGAGGAATTATCTTTTTCTGGAGGTGAGAGTCCAAGGCACTTCTTCAAAACTGAGCCATGGCAGAAGAAGGACACTCTTTGAGCTACACTGAACAGTTTTTTTTAAAAAAACTAAAGAATACCTGCAATGTACATGCATAGTGTTAATGAAATGGTTGGTATCAACATAATCTTTCTTGGAATCCGGTCGAGCCAAATTCCCTAACTTGATTTTGAACAAAGAAGTTGGCTGCTAATAGTTGTTTTGGTTTTAGATTGGGTCCTTGAATATTGAACAACAACAACAGCAACAAGAGCAAAATAAAGGAACATTTATGGAACAATAAATCTCTATGGAACAATAAAGGGTGTACTTGTCTATTTTTGCATGCTACATTTATAGCCAGCCAGCCAATGAGTCTAAGGCACAGTGATGTATAAGGCAGCCCTCCTCTCTGTGTTTTCTTTCTGAAACAACCTTGAGAGGTGGGTCACAGAGAGGATGCGACTGATCCAGTGAGTTTTCAGAATCCAGTGTAGCTTGGAGTTCAGCTCTCTCGTGTGCTAATTCAACACTCTCACCACTATGCACCATATGGTTGGACTAATTTGACTGCTACTATAAGTGAGATTCAGGCTGAGGCGAACAATACAGACTTGCAGAACAATTGTCCATTTCATAGGATAGGGGTTCTGTAGGTTAGAGTACAAGTTCTTATATCTTTCTACCAGTTCTGCACTGAAGAATATTACTCTTCCCTTTAAGTTCTGGCCCATGACAGCCCTGGTCTCTCTGAAGTATGAGCATATAGAACCTTACATATATCTCACTAGTGTGAGTACACATGTTTGCATAAATACAGCTACATATACTCTGTGACTTGCAGGCTGACATCCTGTTCAATAAGTTATTCCAGGTAAACCTGATAATTTCATCAGCCACATCATTTATTTAATTTTAATTTTAATTTTAATTTTAATTTTAATTTTAATTTTAA
>JAHTLZ010000379.1:17813898-17828811 GCA_023846285.1 Phrynocephalus versicolor | reverse complement strand
TTTAATTTTAATTTTAATTTTAATTTTAATTTTAATTTTAATTTTAATTTTTAATTGTTATTTTTGATTTTGATTTAATTTAATTTTCATTTTCATTTTCATTTTTTTTGTAAATTAAAATATTCTATTGCCCTTTCTTATGAAGATTCTTAGGTTTCCTTGGATTCTGTTCATCATGTGGAAAACTGCTGGAGTCTGTTAGAGGAAAAAATATTTAATTTAAGAAATTAAGGATTCCCTGCCTCACCCTGCAGCTGCTGATGACTTCATGATGGCAAAGAGGTCCTGCAGGAACCTAGAGACCTTTGGCAGGAGGCAATCAGAAATGCTTCTTTTCTGGAAAAACCTGAGAGGTGGCTTATGTGGCATTGCTTGGCAATCAGGATGATAGCCACTGTGTCCCTTCCTTCCCTCCTTCTTTCTAGACTGGTACAGAACATCTCCACCCTGGTTCCTTATTGGTAAAGCCAGGAAAACCTATTGTCTCTATGGGGCTGAAGGGCTTTGTCCCTGAACTGTGGCTCCTCCATGTGCTGTGTTGTGACAGTCCATGGAACTTTCTTGGCAGGAATACTGGAGTGGTTTGCCAGTTCCTACTCCAGACGCCTACAGCCGCTGGTATTTCCTGGTGGTCTCCCATCCAAGTACTAACTAGAGCCGACCCTGCTTAGGTTCCGAAATCAGGTGAGATCGGATGGGCTTAGGGCAAGTTAACACAGAGATGCAAAAGGGCAGATAGAAGTGCATGGCAAAGCAGAGATGTGGGTTATTGTAGCATCTGCTGGACCAATTGTCTGATGCAGTATCCTACATTATACAGTGGACCCTCGTATAACAAGCAGTTTGTATAACATAAAATCTGTACAACATAAAAAATTCTGGAGATAGGGGGAATTTGCTTAACAAAATCGCCTATGGGGCAAATCCGTACAACATAAAATGGTCACGATTAGGGATTTCTTGGTTTTCAATGAATTCCTATGGTAAATTTGTATAAAGGAAAATTTGCTTAACATAATTTCATTTGGAACAAATTAATTCCTTTATACAAGGTACCACTGTTTGTAAACCACTGGCCTTTTGAACAGAGCTTGTATTTTGTTGTTGGTAAACAATATAAACAATATTTGTAATATTCCCCTCCATTCCACACATATTGGATACAATTAGTCCATATGGAGCTATTCAAAATGAACGGGGAATTTCTGTGAAGTAATAATCAGAGGTGACCCTTTAAACAGAGGAACCAGACCATGCAGACCACAAAATCCATTGAAATGTCTGTTTTCTGTTAAAACCAAACACCAAAATAAGCCATTTTTCCTCTTGACCCCCCCCCCCTCCAGTAAGCCCGGCTGTTTTGTTTCTGTCTAAACATAATCCTATACAGATATAATCCTTAACATACTTTCACTATTCTTCTGGAACAGAATAAGCATGCATTTCATCCCATTGCCCGCAAATATTCCAACTCACAAAAAAGGAAGAAAAAGGAAAATTAAAAAAAGGGGGGGTGGGAACACAAAGAAGGGAGGACGTAGAATTGTGCTAGGAAGAGAGGTGGCCAAACAGATACACATCAGCAGTGCAATCTTCCTCCTCATTTCATTCAGGCAGCATTAAGGGAGAATGCAGCAGGACTCTTGCAAAGGGGGGGGGAATGCATTCCAGATTGAATCCAGTTTATATGTGGTGCCTGAGATTGCCTTAAGTTTTGTTTCTTTGTTTTTAAGGAAATTTTGCAGAGTTCTTGTAGCCGTCGTTGATTTAAACATCATGAAGGTTTTAATGGTAGTTGCAGTTGTTTCGGATGATGATGCTGGCCGGTGATGATGCCAGGGGAAAAGGCAGCAAGTGATAGCTGCCATGCTAAAAAAATCACACTACCAGAGTGTGAAAAGGTCAGGTTGTCACTGAGCCAAAGCAGGGTAGGGACCGCCCCTACCAAGGAGCCACTGCGGGCTGATTTTATATGGAATTTTTTGTGCCAGTTGTATATTTAAGCTGAGCAGAGCCTCTGAGTTACAGGCTATTAAAAGACAGTTGAAACTATCCCTCTTCTTGAAACTGTATTGCCCTGCCCATAAATCACATTTTAACAGCTTGTTAAATTATAGTTCTCCAGTGTCGGAGGCCTAGCTTCTCCAAAACACACGAGGCCCCAGGAAGCTGGCTGCTGCTCGTCACTCTTGGGTAACTCGGCTACCTCTCTGCTTTGAAAGTGTGTGGAATTCAGAAGGCTGATATTGAAAATGTGAAATCTATGATGTACAAATAGACGATGACACCCTTCTGGATCTCCCTCGGGTCTGATACCTTTTTCATTTCAAAAGCCTGCAAAGCTGGGAGGGACTCTATTGAACGCATTTTTTTTTGTTAAGGAGGGCCCAATGGTCTTAGTTTGGAAAACAGCATAACAATAATAAAAAATTAGAAGGGGGTGTTCTGTTTTGGCAAGAAGTCAAGTTTACTCATAACTTCAAAAAGTTATCTGAGAGTTGAGACTTTGGAAGCCTTTTTTGAATTTCTTTCTTTCTTTCTTTCTTTCTTTCTTTCTTTCTTTCTTTCTTTCTTTCTTTCTTTCTTTCTTTCTTTCTTTCTTTCTTTCTTAGAAAACAGCATATAAGCAACACATGTGAAATGCATTATTAATATTATGTCATTTTCACGAGAGATTAAAAATAAACTAAAGAAACTAATGCAAATGTGTTCATGTTTGTTTCACAGTTCTAGGGTTTGACTCACAGTTTTTGACTCAGGCTGCCTCCTCTGTATTTGTAGGTGGCCCCGATGACTTTGAGAAATACAAAGCAGGCAGAAATTCAACAGGGAGAGCATTTCTCAACTATGGAAATGAGGTGTGATTATGGGACAGCAGTGCTTGTTGCGCTCCCCGCCCCCCCCCCCACTGTAGTGATCGTAGAAGCACCGGGCTTTTCCTCTGTCAAAACAAAACACAGCTACATGACAGACCAGAAATGAATGAATTCATCACTGTAGCTCTCCAGAGGTGAAGCAGCAGTAATTGAACTTAAGAGGCTTACCCCTCTGTACAAGAGTGATGTGGTAGGGTGTATGCAGAGGGAAGAAGGGCTGCACAGTTACAGCCCTAGAATGAGCAACAGAGCCCAGCAAGCTTACATGCATTGGGTGAACTGAGTAGACAGTCATGGGGGCCTTGCCTATTAGTCTACCAAAGTGGAGGAGGAAAGAAAGCCTGCATGTGTGCAAATGAAACAGGGCAATTATGAGCCCAGGAACTACAGACTTTGAGTTGGGGAACATTTCAGCATTCAGTAAATCACCTGGCTGAATTTGTTGCAGGCACATTATAGGGTGGGTTCCTGCCCTTTGCTATTTTGTCGATCCACAGGCAGCCTCTCTCTTTAAAGAAGCTGACAATGGTGCTTTGGCTGCTTCCACAATGCTTTCCCTCATCTTTTGTTCCTACAACACACCGGGAGACCCGATCTTGCTTCTTTGGGGGCAGGAAAGAGATCATGGTCGCATCCTATCGCCAGTGCAGCCAGCAGCTGTATGTGGACAGGGAAGTGGGACATCAAGCCCTTTTCCTTGAGGCTGCAGGATGTCTTAGGTCTGCTCTGCCAAGCAGCTCACAAAAGGCTAATATCCTGTTGCAGAAAGGCTGAGAGGAAGGCCATTGGCAAAAAAAAGCATTCCCACCACTTCTGGCAGGCTCAGTATCCCATCACACACCCCTGGTTCAAGAGCAGGCAGGCAGCAAGGAGCCTCCTGCAGTGAAGGAAGGCACACACACACACACACACACACACACACACACACACACAGAGAGAGAGAGAGAGAGAGAGAGAGAGAGAGAGAGAGAGAGAGAGAGAGAGAGAGAGACACACAATTTCCCTTCTACTCCACATTTAGGCAAAACGATGATCTGGCCCATGTCTTTAAACATAAATCCAACGCAATGCAAACCTACAATTTTTTTCTTTTACAAAGCAAAGATGAGACAGTGAATGTCCCTGCAGAAGTTAATGCCAACAAAAGCTTCTCTATCCCCAAAAGCCTTCTAAAGAAGAACACGGCTGTCTCACACAATACAAGAACCCTTGGTCTATGAGGCCAGATAGACCCTGTAGTGGAAGGCATTCCAGCTGTTCCGTTTGAAATACTCCCTCACATTTAAAAAAAAATACAATAAGAGGGGGAAAACAGTGCAAAGTTTAAATGTGAAAGTTAGCATTTTTCTTTCCTGATATCTTAGTGTTTTTTTAATACGTAGGAGTACTGTATTTTAGTATTTTTCCCGATACAGTATAGTGCAGAACAGAAGTAATGTTCCAAAGAACTAAAACCCATGATGCCACTAGTTCTGTGTTTTTACCACCTCAGGTGGCTGCATGGGTTGCTTCACATATTGTTGGTGCAGGGGGCACTTGCTGTCAGGCTCTTCTGTGTTACACTTTTAGGTGCCTCAGAGACTAGCAGAGCTTGCAAAAGTTACTGGCTTGGACTATACCTCCCAGAATCCCCCAGTCAGCATAGCCCTGGAAATGATATCCCCAAAACAAGCTTTCTTCTCGGCCTTCATTGGAGGCTTTCTGCAGTGCTGTTTTCAAATGAACCCTGCTGTCATTTACTGGGTGGAGAATAATTTGCAAAGGCACCTGAGTGCGTAGGTCCTCTTGAACAGCACACATTCTGGCTTCTGGAGATGGGTTGGGGATAAAAGGATTTGAATGGGAGAAATGTCAGGAGACAGAATGAAATGCAATGCCTCGTTAGTGCCTCTGCATGGGGCCCTTTGCAGCTGCTATGAACACATTTTATTTTTAAAGAGTATGTGTGGGGTCTTGACCATGTTCTGCCTCTTTTTTTTGTATGTAAGCTTTCAAAACGTGCTGAATGGTTGTTCAGATAGAATGGGGAGGTAGTTAATTTTTATTTGTAATATAAATAGCCCAACACTACTTACTACTCCTTGGGCATCTCTTGAACTATACTGTGCCCCGGTGTGGTGGTGGTGGTGGTTTGAGACCTCCCCCCCCCATGATGAAGATATCCTGCAGACAAAATAAAGACAAAGGGAGGGGGAAACACATACATTTTTGTTAGGGGCTGTTTTCTCTGCCGTTCCAGTACTTATAAGTCACTTATTAAGTACATATTAAATGACTTACTTATAAGTCATTAAATGACATTACTTATAAGTCATTTAATATGGCAAGAAAGCCATAGGTGTCAGTCTGCGTGGCAGTCATACCTAACAAATTCAAAGTAGCTTATTTCTGTATAGGAACGGGTAGGGCTGCAGTGGCAATTCAGTTGAAAACTATGAGTACTTTTCAGAAGAGTAAGTCACCATGTGAATGTACGGCCCTCCAATGCCAGCACATACATTTTGGCCCACAATCAACTGACTGCTTAGGGAAAGACACAGAACAGAGAATGGTGCTCGTCTCCCTAAAATGGTGTTTGCTTCATTTATACAACTTCCTTCCTTCACTCCGGTCTGCTTTATTACCCACAATAGCACCCAACAGCCTTTCCACTTGGCCTCATCTTACATCTTGATTTTGAAGATCTCAGCACTGGGGCATTCCAGCCCTCCAAATACTCCAAGTTCTTCTAAAATTAGCCAGTAGCCTTTTAGCCCTCTTCTGCTCTCCCTCCTCCTGTGTATCTTTAACAAGGAAACATGGGACGGAAGCAGAAGCCTTCATGTGAAAGTTGTTCTCTGTGCAGTCCATGGGAAACCATCCAGTTCACATGATTTCCAAGGAACTGTGTGGCACCTTCAGCAAACTGCAGCCCTCTGGGTTTTTTACTGGACTGCAACTCCCACTCACCCTTGTTGGCATAGCCAATGGTGATGAATCCTGGGAGTTAAGGTCCACCAAATCTGAAAGGGCCATACACTGCTGATCTCTGCTATGTAATCCAAAGTGGTCTTCCCTCAGCTATGGCTCACCACATATGCTGGACTACTACAACTCACATCATGCAGACAACATGGACCTGCTGACTGGGGATGGTGGGAATTTTAGTCTAGCACGTGGAAAGGGTGCCAGTGGAGGAAAAACCACAGTGCACATGATCTCCTTCCACTCATTCTTTCTCTTCCATGCTCTCTCTGGTTTCATTGGAGACTCGCCACAAGTTTTTTCTCTCTCTTTCCAACATATCTGTTGCATATAGCACGGCACCCATGCACACACTGAACTAAGAACAACTCACCCACGTATGCCCTTTGCCCAAATCCTGCTGACAGCATGGAAAGGAGAAATCATGTCCTTGCACCAACCTTTGGGTGACCCTTCCAGGGACATTTTAGAAAGTATTGGAAAGATTTTCTCATTGTGTTGTCTAGGAGTTTCCAAGGAATTAGTCAGCAGGCTGGAATTGGATTGCCTCCCTCCCCCTTTCCCCCCGCCATCTCTGGAACTGGACCGATTTGAGAGAAATGTTGCCAGGGTGACAGCAAGATGTGATGGATGGACAGAGAGTGGCTGCAGAGTGGCAGAGCTGCTGGTCAGTTACCCAGGCCTGTGTTTATAAGAAGGAAGAGGCTGTTTCCTGGAGCGAGCATAATGCAGCTCTAAAAATGGCAAGGGAAATACATCATGCAAGGGGAGGGCGGCTGTGGAGCTCGAAGACCAGCATGAACCTCCAGGTCAAGGTGCCTCTGATAGGCCTTTTTAATAGGCTCTTTGCGTGAGAGGCTGCTGCTGTTTCTCCTTAGCTTGACGGCAGCTGAAGGGCCTGGCCAGGATTTGGGGAAGGCTTATGCTAAATGGCCTCTTTCCATGGCCTGCTGATTTATTTAGAAAATAAATAACAAGTGCTGTCTATTGTTTTAATGGCTGTCAGTGAAAATCTCTCCCTTGTGCATTGGTCTTCTGTCTTCTTCCAGTGCAAATGGGGGAACCTGAAACCTGGCCTTGTGAACAGAGTTCATCTGTCAAGGAAACCGCAAGATGAATTTTGCTCTGATTGGAACACTGCACTGGCTCTCCTTCATCCTCTGCCGCCTTTGCTTTGGCTGAGTCAGCGAGTCTTGTCCATCTGCCCAATCAGGGGGAAACAGGCTCCCCGGATTCTTTATCACCTCGTGCACCTTTATGGAATCCTTCTGTATTAAACATCTCTTTGGGTGCGCTGATTATGACAGGGCTTGGTAGGTCCTATATTTATATAAGCTTTATCTTGGAGCATAAGGCAGCCAATCTGTTCACCTTTGCCCTCCAGAATCTGAGGAACTGTGAAACGTCTATGCAAACATCTTGAAGAATTGACATTGCATCTTTCAAGTTCAATCTTGGCACCACAGTTACGGCAGCTAAAGATCAGCTTTAATTCCCAGAACCACCTTGGGTCCTTTTCCAAGGAGAAAGGAGGGGTAAAAAAAATTTCTAAAATAAATAAATAAATAAATAAATAAACTCCTCTTCCTATAGAATGCATAATCCATGGCTAATGTGGTATCGGAGAGGTGTAAAAAGCTTCAGTCATGCCAGATCAGAGGCCTTTAGAACTTAAGGAATACCTGCTGTCTGTAACATATAATTTGGAATGAATCTAACATGGCTTTTTTTTTTACTACCAACTAGCTGGCTCGAGGGTCCTCCCAGTTGGTACTTTTTGTTTTTTGTTTTTTCCCAAGGCCTCCCCGTCACCTCGGAAGCCCTCCCTGTGGGGGATTCAGTGGCAGCAGCGACAGCAGCAGCCACACCGGGTGGTGGGAGGCCTCCCTGGCCTCAGGTAAGGAAAGATGTGCCCGATGGGGGGGGGGGATGAAAAACAAAAGGAAACAAACGCAAAAATTTGGGTTCGTTTCATTTCATTTTTCTTTGATGGGTCATTTCGTTTTTCGTTTTGTTATGGAACGAAATGAAAAATGAAAAACGAAACAAAAAAATCATGTCATGTCCATCTCTATTATTATTTGATAATAGAAAATGACAAGGTTGGTAATGCAACAAAAGAGATGGTAATGAATATGCTAACAGCAGCATGACTGACTGCTCATAGCAAAAAAAATTGAAGCAAAACTGGGTTTTCCATTCATATGAAGGGTATAATGGAATTTGGAATATTGTAATTAATGATAAGCCAACTTCAGAAATTAAGTTTTAAGAAGGAGAGGTGAAGATCAATAGATTTAATGAGATATGGGATGAATTTATAAATGCTGTACTGTGTTAAAGGGAAAGGAGAATGCTCAGCCAAGATTATAGGCACTTTTGGAAGGGATATGGAGACAGTAGAAGAATGGAAAGAATATTGGACATATGTAGGAGGGAAAATTGAGCATGGTGTTCTTGCTGACATATATATAATTTGTGTGATTAGAATGTAATTTTATAATATTAAAATAAAGCAAAATAAAAAACCCACAAAAAGCTTACTAACTACAGGTGCATGAGACCAATATAGATCTGCCCAGCTGTATACCCACACAGCTTAGAGAGAACACTGGTGCCGGAGGAGAAGACAGCAAATATTTAATATATTGTTGCTTTATTTTTACAACCACTAAAAGGGAGAGATGGCTGTGGAATGTATCAGTCTTAAAAACCCACATCTCTTAGCTAGTTTAAGGTTTGATGGATCTCAATTCAAAGCTGAAAAGGCACCTTTTGTAGCTCTCCTTCAGTCAACAAGGCATCATGACCCAGCCCAGCCAATGCTTCTTCTAGTTAATGTGGGAAAGAATAAATATTGATTCTTGTGACAGAAAATGTTATTGGTTCAACTGTACAGCAACGTACAGAGTTGTCCCTCTGCAAGTATCGCGGTGGGTGATGAAAAAGGTATGGTTGCTGTTTCTCTGACTGGCAGCAGAAGGAGGGATTGCCCTCTAAGAGATGGTGGATGTCAGTGAGCGGAGCGTTCCCTGCGTCTGGCAGGAGCAGGGCATGACTCCGCTCGTTTTGGGATGATAGCCTGGAGGTCTCTCTTGCTCTCTCTGTGTGTGGCTGAACGAGATGCTGGGCTTGCTCACATTCTCCTGTCAGTCTTTGCCAACAATTGTCCAAATGCTGCAGTGCCTTGTCTCACGAGACAAAGAAAAGACAAGGGTGTTTCCTCTTCACGGACACTAAGGTGTGCTGAATGAAGCCCTCAGAATGAGACTGAGTCACTCTTCATCAGATGTGGGCTCTGTAATAAGAAGGGCCTGGACTTGCTCCATGTGAAACCAAGAAGCTTTCAGGAGAGGACTGGGCTAATGAATTCTAAAGGTAACTGCAGGGTCTTCTGATGGTTCTGCCCCCAGCCGTCTCATCCTGCCTCAAGGAACATCATTGTCAGTCACAGAAACAATGGCAAAGTTTATCCAAATCACTTTCAAATTCCCTTCTCTGCAGCTTTTTTTTTGGGGGGGAGGGAAATAGGATACACCACAGAACATATATCGAGGGCCAAATTATGTATTATAGGTAACACATAATTAAAAGAGTAAATTCCTGAAGCATTGGAATGCATCTGATTTTTTTCAACAGCACCTCTCATATTCTAAGTATTACCTTGTTTTGTTTTGTCATTGGTCTTTGAGAGCTAAAAGCAGGCTTTGTTTGCACGTCTGATTTCGCAGAAACCCAGGTCTGCCTGAATTACAGTCCTGTAACACTGATGTGATTTCAACTCTAATAATGAAGGGCTATCTGTAGCATATGGTGTGGCTCTTCCTTTAGAATTTGCACAATTTCACAAGAAGATATTGTATCTTTTTTCACCATCAAGGAATGAAAACCTGCTCAAGTCATCAGGGGTAGTGATACTTAACACTGTAAGACGTCAGGTCCTATTTTCATCCCCATGTGATGGATTTTATTTCTCCTGATCATTATTGCTTTAAGTATAATTGTAAATAGCTATATGTTTTTACTACTATGAGTTTGAATACTCTATACTGGTCACCACACAACATTGTTGTCTCCTCCTTCTTTAACGAATCTCACAACTTTTTACCAGGTCCTCTATTATTGTTCTTCCTGTTGCATTATGGGATTAAAAACCAAGATGTGCTCAATGCAGTAGAAATTCTCCTTCTGTTTGGGATTATTTTGATCATGGCATATTTCTGCTACCCTTATATAATGACAATTGTAATGACATTATGCAGACCTTGGAATCGTTCTTTGTTTTGTCCTGTTCTACAACTCCTGGGATTTCTCAGTCAGCATGCTCATTGGCCATGCTAGTTTAGGAATCCCAGAAGCTGTAGCTGAAGAAAGTAGCTCGGATTTTGTGTACCAAATAAGCAGTGCTACTAAAACCGCCTTCACATTTGCTGACTTTCTAACTGTGTGTTATCAGCTGCTTGATGATGAGCTGAAAAAAGTCTTCTGTCTAATTGCCTTTGTATTGAATTATTTTCTTACTTTGTTTCCCTCAAACTTAAAGCACATGTCATCCGTGTCCTAACTAGAGTAACCCAAATGGCCATAAGACTGGAGACTGGAAAGTTACTTTTGTTGGACTACTACTCCAACATTTCCAAGCTATAAGCATTATTGCTTCATCATTTGTTTGAAGATGTATAGTTGCACATTTGTTTAGTTTGTTACCCATTGCTACACATTGTGCAGATGATGCAGTGTATCATGCCCTAAATTAGTGTGTCTTTGTGCTGAAATCCCATCCCAGTGGCCATACTGGCTGAGGAATGGTATATTCTACCACAACAGCAGGTTGGTGGAGTAGCATTTAGAGCCTCTACTACATTCTTGCTTCTTGTGAATTCTCTGTGTCAGTTCGATTGCAGTATCAAATAATAGTACAGTATTAGAATGAATCAAATGACACACCGGTCAATAGGATGTTGTGATTAAAGAGTCAGTTATGGAGTAGGAAGACCAAGGTTCAAGTTCCCTTTTCAATCACAAGTGAAGCTGACGGTACTTAACCCCATTTCTGAGCCTAAACCCTTTGCATGGCTCTGATAAGGATAAAATGGGAGACGGAAAGCGCAATGCTTTCGCCTCTCAACTTCTCAGAGGGAGGGAAGGTTCCTATTGCCTTTCACCCACAATGAAGCTCTCATTGGGTGGTTGTAGGACCAATCACCATCTCCCAACTATGAGAAGAACTACACATGTCACCTGAAGTGCCTAATGGCTGACCTTGACCCAGTCAGCTTCTTCTCATGGTCAGATTTTCCACCTTTTATTTCCCCAGTTCAATTTGTGATCAAATATCTTAGGACAGGGGTGCCCAAACTTTTTGTAAGGAGGGCCAGATTTGGTGGCTGAGAATGTGTCAGGGGCCAGTTGCTCCCCAACCCTGCCACCCCACTGCAAGCCCCACCTACTTTCTTTAAAAAAATGGGGTGAAGGAGGGGGAGGGAGGGGTGGGCCAGCCAGCCACGGGCCACTCAGAATGGCCTGACGGGCCGGATTTGGCCCCCCCGGGCCGGACTTTGGGCAGGCCTGTCTTAGGACGATTCATCCTGCATATAATAATAAAAAGGCCCTTCCAGATCCAGTTCTCAATGTCCCGTGGTGCAGTGGTTAAATGCCTGTACTGCAACTAAAACTGTGCTCACAACCTGGGGTTCAATCCCAGGTAGCCGGCTCATGGTTGACTCAGCCTTCCATCCTTCCGAGGTCGGTAAAATGAGTACCCAGCCTGCGGGGGGGGATGTGTAGTCTGCATACTGTAATTAAAAAACTATAAACCGCCCAGCGACTAGTTGAAGTGGTATGGGGAAGTATACAAGCAGAACACTTTGCTTTGCTTTAATGCTGAAAGCTTTATGAGCAGAAAAGGAGTAGTTGTTATTCTTCTTACATGTTTTCATAATTTGGTGTAAATGTTGCAAACCCATGACCAATTAAATTTAAAAATATAGAGACAGAGTTCTCCTGAATAAAACACGTCCTTAAAAAAGGACTACATATCCTTCGTATCCACCAAATTATAAACAGTAGAGAGAGAGAGATTTAGATTTAAGTGATTTGAAGCATCTCAACAATGATTTCTGACTCATTGTGGTTCAGTAATTGATGCAGCAACAAAATGAGCCCGATAAGTTATACTGCTGAATTAAGAAAGCTTTCAGTGTAGCTCTCAGTGGCTGATGGGTCTTAAAGTCCGAATTAAAACAAAAATAAAAACCAAGCCATATGGAGTTTTATATAAAGAACTATCCCACTAACCTGAAATTCACCCACCTCTGATTTATTTTGTCATCTCCAAATAAATTTGTTAATCAGCGAACTTTTACGTATGTTCTCTAACCAGCTTGCTAGCTGTCAAACAATGGTATTGCAACCAGGTTCTCATACTGTTAAAATAATTATGTAACCAGGGGTGGGTTGGGGAAGAATGTGGTCCCCAAACCAGCTTAAGAAATTGTTTTTAAATTTGATGTATCATTTGCAGCATAAGAAATAGTAACCATGGTCTGCTTGGGCTGATTTACCAAAGCGGTTATGAGACCTATAATAGGTTCAAATAGATCTGTTTGTTCGTGGTTTCTAGGCACATGGGTTCAAAATACAGAGCTAAAGAAGATCTTCATGTGGCCTGACCCTATTTATGTTGAGATGCTAGATAAGTTATTCTTTGGACTCAGTTTCCTAGAGTCCCTCTATCAGCTTCTCTCTGTCAGGAGAGTATGGTAACAATTATAATCAACCTTCCACAACACATACATTCACTCTTTAATAAGCTCTCTGGTCGATGAATCAGTGCAAATCTTCATTTATTGAGACAGCTCCTCCAACCAACCCAACATATGGGTCAAAGCACCTTCCTGAACATAGGAGTTAGAAGCAGTTGCTTTTTTGAGACTCCAACTCCCAGAATCCTGCAACCATCGTGGTAATTTTTTGGCAGGCAAACTCGTGATGCCAAAAAATTAATTCTGCTCTGCGCAAGTATATTATTGAGATTTTAAAATGTTTAACAGATCTTAAAATGTATTTTGGGCTATATCCAAGCACACAAGGTCACTGTGATCCCATGTTTTTCTCTGCACTAAAATCCATGCATGGGCTGCAGCTGTAAAATCTTTATATGGTAGAGCAGAGCTTGGAAAGTTATTTTTTAGTATGATTTATTTATTTATTTATTTATTTATTTATTTATTTGATTTTTATACCACACCACCTGGTCAATGGTCACTCTGGGCAGTTTACAAAAGTTAGGACATGGACAATATGATGAATAATAAAATTAAACAATATACAATGTATAGACTGAAATAAAAACTAACCAATCAAACATAATTAAATCTGACAATAAAGCAAAAATAATGAATTAAATACATACAAAATACATTAGAATTAGTCAGCCATAGAAATAGTAGGTTTTAAAGTAGTCACCCGTATAGTTGCATTTTTAAAGTAATATTTTTATATCATTCAAAGGTAACTTAAATAATTGCATTTTATTTATGGTACCCTTTTTAAAAAATTATATGCTACAAGCTTTGGGCCTTTCAGCAGAAAGCAGAAAGTGGAAAGTGAGGCCACAAACACCCTGTAGCTATAAAAGGAAGTAAAAACCACAAAAGGAATGAATGTATCCCTTTGCTAGATTACATTGCAATTGTAATGTAACTTATTTATTTGTCTGTCATTGCAAGAAGTAACTACAAATAACCATCATTTGCAATTTCTTACTTACTAACTGTATGGCAGAGGATTCATATATTTGCTTTACTATTTCATGAAATGCCAAACCACTTTCATAGATTGTGGTAGTGTATGGAGAGTTTGCTTAACTATTTAGAAATACCCGTACACGCTCTGTGCAATGTAAGCACTATAGGAAGCCGATATTTTGTTATAAAGGCAGCTGACCAGTGAAACCTCTTCCTGCGTGGGATCTTTAGAATCTGTCCATGATTTAGAGCAGACAGGATTTAGAAATAGGGTGCTGTAAGTGCGCACTGGGCCTCCTCTCAGACATCTGGTGGGTCCCTTTCCTTCAACTAATCTTGACATTATCTCACAAACAGTCACTGCTTGTTTTCTTTGGCCAGGCTTCTTATTTACAGTCTCCATCCTGCTTATGGTTCATGGTTTCATTTTTCTCTTGGTGTTTACAAAGATCCGTCTTGAATATTTGTGACGTGGTTTTATTAGGGGACATGAGGCGGTTTCAGACTGTCACCATCTGGTTCTTTCTCTCCCACAGGCTCTTAGGATCAGCTGATGGACAATTATTCATGGTTCTAGGTCCTTTGGCCAGGTTCTTGGCTACTGTTCTCGTTAGATCAAAATTTATCTGGTTAAAACTTCTGGCTTTGGGACTTAGTGAGTAGCAAATGGGCTACCAAATTTGGTATTCTTTCCATAAATGAGGACTGAAGGCTTATGGCAACTTGATGTTTGCTTTATTTAAAAATATGCAAGCAGAACATTAGCGGAGAAAAAGAGGCAGCCTGGGAAGCAGCAGAAACTCTACACAACTTAAGTGCTTCTAAAAGACTGCAAAGATACTTCACCTGATAGAGAAGTCATATCTTCAGAATGACAACCTCACTCTCCAACATGAGATATGTGTTGCAGTAACACAGATCATAGGTAACTATCTGGCACCACTGGGCACCTTGAGCAGGTCTGACATTTGCAAAAGTGGGTGCATTTGGCACACTGCACTTTGAAGGGCAAAAGCACTATGAAGAAGTACCACATTCATACATATTTCTTTTCTCAGAACCCATCTTCAAGAAAATATAGCAGCTTTTAAAAGGCATCAGCCTGCTACCTTGGGAAAGTGCCTGATTATTTGGATAGATGCAAAGGAGAATACATGTTTTTTTTGCTCAGCATTTATTCCTACAACAGTCAATCTTTCTTGTGCCCCATACATGATCTATAAGTAATTGATTTTTAACTTAATAATAATAATAATAATAATAATAATAATAATAATAATAATAATAATAATAATAATAATAATAATAATAATAATAATAATAAT
>JAHTLZ010000379.1:17768078-17813888 GCA_023846285.1 Phrynocephalus versicolor | reverse complement strand
ATAATAATAATAATAATAATAATAATAATAATAATAATAATAATAATTTACAGTCCTTAGACCAGTCTCTCATAAATAAAAAACCTTATAATTTTAAAGTTTCAAGCATTTCATTACATTAAAACATGTTAGCAAGCATACAAGCCTGCTGTCTGGTTAGCATTTGGCTTCACCAGTCAAAGTATCATCATGCAGAGCCTGGCTACCTGACAGGTGATCTTTGTGTCTGCATTTGAAAGGAGGGTCTCCAGTCTGGTTCCCTCTGAGCATCCACGGATCCTTTCCATCAAGGCAATAATAGTTTCTTTACGTGCCGCCTTAGATAGTGGGCAGGCGAAAAACGTATTTAATGTTATTTACCTTCTTTGCACCATTGGTGTGTGAACAAAATCTGCAATGACATCATATCAATTTTGTTGGCGACCAGTAGATCAAGCCAAAATATGTGAAAAAATTCATGACCCAGAATTTGTCAGCCAGAATTATCAATGGGAATTCTTGAAGTATTTTTTTCAGACTCTGACTGATCAAGTGCTGAGTTTATAAGGCCTTTACTCTCAGCTTGACATCCTCCAGATACGCTACTGCTCGCACCGATCACAGCCAGTGCTATGATGGCTATTGGCTATGTCTAGTGGGACTTGTAGTCCAACAAAAGTCCATTTATCCAAAACTATATTGGCAGGTTGTTCACCTGCCAGCTCCCATGAAGCTTTGCCATGCATGCCATTGCCTTAAACAGTTCTATAACAAAACTTTGATTTTCGGAAGTACATTCCTTTCCCAATTTGCCTACCATAATTACAGCTTTGTTAACAATTTAGCTCTGTATCCCTAAACACAATCTACTCTAAAATAAGCACTTCTTAATCCTTTGTATTTAAATGAGACCTCAGCATGCACTGGATTCACTAATTCAAAATCAGTGGGAGTAAAAAGTGCTTAACCATGGCTGATAATTTCCTACTGCATTTCCGTACAATAATAAATATGGCTAAGGCAATGGCAGGTGGGACCCCAGTTGTAGATTTTTTTCTTTTGACACACATTTTTTTTATTCCTTTGATTTCCAGGGGTTTATTTCAGCTTTAATGACTGATCCATGCCTTCATCATGTACCTTCTCTATTCTATCTGGAAATAGCACTGCACACACACACACACACACACACACCATTCTCTAAGTCTTCCAGTGTGGAGTCATACCTCCCCTGGCTTTGGCAGGAGCTCCATCTCTTTCAAATGCCACTTCATCTCTGAGGAAGCTGCTTGAAAAACGGTGTATAAAAATTACCCCCAGAGGCACAGACAAGTTTCTCTGGTGCTCGACACAAAATCCAAGACACCCAGCCCATGATGGTGATATTAACAAGCCTCTTGCGCTCATGAAAGATGTTAAGAATCAGTCCAGCTTCTGCACAGGAAGTCTGGCAGGTGTTAATCGGTCCTTGGCTTTCTGGGACAACCATTTTTCCTGCCAGCAAAGCAGGGTTGGGCGTGTGGGAATGCAGCGGCCCCAGAGGGAGGGCAATGTCTCTTTGTATTCCAAAAAGAGTTTATCTCCAGGGATCTCCCCAGATTTCCTGGGTCAGGCTGCACCCCTTTGTTATCTGCAAACACAGGAACACCCCTCTCGGGAGCCAACCTGCACTCAGACCTCTCAACCTCCACACAGTAGCCCAAAGTCGTAGCGTCCCACCCCCTACAGCTGAGTGGAAGGCAATGTCACCACACAGGTTTCCTTCATGTGTTCCCAATTCTGAATCTCCATTGTCTTCCGGGGGTGGGGGGGCTCCTTGGGGTTCTTAGTTTTGTTTGTTTTTAAGCAGACGATATTCCTTCATATGGGATTGTTCTGCTGTGCGTTGCTGAGGAGGACTGTGGGCCTGGAAGGCTGCAGCTGGCCTCTCTACCCTTCCATTATTTTGCCAAGGAAGAATGGCATGTTATGTCCCTGTGGCACGACAGCTCCAAAGCCCTGGGTCCCAAACGATCATGTACTGCGCTCTTCCTAGTCCTCTACATCCAAACCTTTGGGTAGTGATAGGTAATGTGAAATCCTAGACTTGATGGCTTTAATTATCCCACCACCTAGGTCCCCACCAACTAATGTGCCTTAGATTATTTAATCCAACATGTGACCAGCCAGGCCTGCTGCACTTGTAGGTTTACTTACTCTGCTGCAGTGGTGTAGAGGAGCCATGATTCAGAAGTCCAAACCCTGGGAAATTCTGAGTAGCAGGGACTATGACACCATCTTCTGCTTGGTGTCCCTATTCCCCCCTGGCCTCATCACAGTAGCCAGGAAAAACTGGATTTCCTCAAGAAAGAGAGATTATTTCAAACCATCTGACTCATAACGCAAGGTATCTGAGGGTGATTTGATCTTCAGTGGGTAACTGAGAAGTATGGTATTAATTTTATAAAAGATCAGCTCTTAATGTGTAGCCTGTATAACTAAATTGCATTATATGCCATGTGTAAGAATTGTACTAATGTATTACTATGCAGCTTTGCCTGCAGACACCCTTGGCTGTGAGAATCAGGAAAATGGCCTAGGGAGAAATATATTTGCATTTTCTGCTGTCTATTTGTTTATATATATACACAAGATGGTAATGTAGATCAAAACTGCTGAATAGCTGCAGTTGGTCACTATTTATTAATCACATATGTCTATTTCATCAGGCTGATTAATCCTGCAATGCCAGAAAACGAGCAATGAATGTTAAATATTCCATTTATAACTCTATTTATTTATTTATTTATTTATTTTACACAATACCCTGCCTTTCAGCTACAAATTGTTTTAAAGGTGGCTAACAATGCTAACATTCAAAATAAAATTAGAAATACAACTAAAACATACAGGCAGATTAAAAGCATCTTTCAGTTGGATGTAACATTTCAGTATGGAAGAGTCCAATGAATGACCTGTTGGTTGGGATCCTAGAATCACTGGCGAGGAATCAGGGCAGGGGATTCCTTCCAGATGTCTGGCTATTTTGACGTTCCAGTCTCTGCCTCCACCCATTCCCACCCCCACCCCCAACTCCAAATGGACCTTCTGTGTGTCTTGGAGAACTTGAGCTATCCTCCTCCTTAAGTGATGACAGACAAATCCTGACACCCAGTGCATCCTGGCCTGGCCACTAGCATGTTCTCCTTATCTGCCCAAGGTGTCTTCAAACGCTCATTTATTCCAGCCACTCTTTCCCCCTTCTCGTCTGTTTCTGGCTCTCGGCTCTCTGTTTGTCTCTGTCATGCTCACATTCCCATTCGCCGCTGCCCCCTTCTTGTGTATATGCACAAGCACTCTCCCCCGGCTAATATGTGAAGATTAACATACTTAACCCTCACACACAAGGATCAAAACTTGCATTGAGCCATTTCTGGGGCATATTTTGACCCCACTGCAATGCTAATGTATTGAGGGTAGCACCATGGTTAGTGTCAGAGCTAAGGGTTGAGTCAAATGTATATGTCATATTTCTTGAACCTATAGAAATTCCACCACCCCCATCCCGAATGTATGGCCAGTGTATTGACAGCACTTCTGCTTCTTGGCATCACAATTCACAAAAAATGGATAGGACTACTACTACTACTACTACTACTACTACTACTACTACTACTACTACTACTACTACTACTACTACTACTACTACACTTCTTATTTCTCAGTATTGCAGGAACTGGTGCACAAGGATGAACCAAGAGCTCAATTTAAACATTAGATTCAAGTCATAAAAATGTGTAGGTGAGATTGCATGTTTGCAAAATCACTACTTGTTTAACTTCTTGAACTGAATTAATAGCTATTGGCAATTGTTTTAAGCTGGCCAAAGATTTTGGAACAGCTGTTGAAATTACTGTGGAAAGGGGGATGACTTGATCTTACAGGTACCTCCGTATTCATTTTATTTTTTACCTTAATTCTTGGTATTTTGCCGTTTTTATACTTTGTGTACTTTTGAGGTTGCTTGTTGATGGAACTTCAGCTGCTCTCAGTTATGTTTGACGAAGGTATCTTCAGAGTTGAAAAAATATTTTTAAAGGATTGGGACATAAATCTGACTTTTTTTCTTTGTTGCTTATTCAGGACAGTTTATTAAAATAAACTACTTTATCCATGATAATTTGCTTATACCAGGATAGCATTGCAGTCCCCCCTCCAAAAAAATAGGAGTTGGCTAGAATTTTTAATATGGAGGAATATCTGAGAACTATCTGTAGGATTTAGCCAGCTGCAGAAAATGAGCATTACACCTTGGTTATACCTGCAAATTGACAACAGTTTAGGGCACACACATATAACAGAATGAGTTTTCTTTGGATTTGTGACAGACCCTAAATGTATCACTTATGCCTTGTTTCATAATTATTTTCGGATACTATCTAATTAATTGCCTACATGAATCCCTCAGTTTCAGCATGAAGACAGCTAATTTTAAGCAACTTGTTCAATTGTTGATTACCAACATTGGCATCTAAGTTGGCATCTGGGATACTGTCCATGTAATGGTGCCTCAAAATGCACTTTTGGGAGATCACAAAGGCATATGAAGAGATGGGTAGGAAGCTGAAGGGTGGGCAGGTGGCAAATTCATCTCTCCTCCCTGTAGAAGGATGTGGCTCACTAAGGGAAAGAACAATAGTGGAGGTGAACAACTGGCTATGGAGATGTTGCCAGCAGGAACGATTTGGATTCTTAGACCATGGTTTGATATTTCATTCAGATGGGCTATTGGGTGAGGATGGGGTGTATCTCACCACTGCTGGAAAGAATCTTTTTGCCAAAAGGCTTGAAAATTTGATAAGGAGAGCTTTAAACTGAGTTCTCAGTGGGAGGAATAAAATTTTCTTAGAGATCCAGGAGGGGTTGTGGGGAATAGCCCAAATGTTGAAGTAGGAGCAGGACAAGGAGTATTACAGACCATCATTGTGAAGAAAAACAGGTTAAGCAAAGGGCCTGTAAGAAACACACACATCCTCAAATGTCTGTCTATACACCAATGCACAGAGCATGGGAAACAAACATGAGGAGCTGGAACTCCTAATACAGTAAAATAAATATGGCATAAATGGTATCACTGAAACTTGGTAGGATGAGATTTATGACTGGAATGTTGTTATTGGAGGGTATAGCCTGTTTCAAAGGAACAGACCTAGTAAGAAAGGAGGAGGAGTAGCATTATACGTTAAGGACATATATGCTGCTGAAGAAATACAAGATTTACTACAGGGAAAGCAGGTTGAGAGTATTTGGATGAGAATTAAGGGTGAAAAAAATGAGAGAGATGTCACTGTGGGAGTACATTATAGACCACCAGGTCAGCCAGAGGAGTGGGATGATGCTTTCTGTGAGCAGATGGCCACACAGTCAAAAGGGAGAGATGTAGTACTAATGGGAGATTTTAACTGTCCTGATATATGTTGGCAGTCCAACTCAGCTAAGAATGCAAGGTCCAACAGATTCCTTGTGTCGGGAGTACGGTGATGGGGGTTCCTCCACGGCAAGGGGTTAGACTAGATGGCCCTTGAGGTCTCTTCCAACTCTATGATTCTGTGAGTTCTATGACAATCTGAAGTTTGACTTTTAACTTATACAGAGATTCTTAAGTTCAACAATCGCACACCCATCCATGCTGAATGGTGAATAAAGGAACTCTGCACATGGCTTTGGATGATTGCATCAGTATTATTACAAAATTTAGTTCTTCCCATTTAATTCACCAAAACTGTAACTGTACATCCAGTCCACATTTCCATTTCCAAAAGAATATGTCAATAGTGGATTTGCCCAGCTATCGATAGCAGTAATTTCCCCCTTTGCATCAATATTTGTTTTGAGTACGCCTTTTGCTGTATCATGTACATGTACATGCTGCCAGATAACTACTCAAGTTCTTTGTAGTTCATATTGAGATTTTCATGGATGTCTAGATATTTATTTTCTGCTCCTCTAAGCACTTGAACAAACTGCCCATTAGTGAACTTATAATTACTGCCCTCTGACCCACTAAGAACTTGCCTCTTTTCATGTTGATTGTACATTTATGAACACCAAAGTTCATTTTGATCTCTGTACTGTGAGATTCAAAGATATTTAAAAGACTGTTCAATTTACCAGGAAAGCTTTCAAATAAATTAATATTATTCACATACATTAAGTGTTAAACATCAATGCTATTTCTCGGGTAATCAGATTTTTAGCCTTCCGCAGTATTGCTGAGATATCTAGACAGGGGATTTAAAGCTAAGCATAACCACAAAGTGATTCAAAAATCACCCTAAAGAAACCTCTTCTGCTAAAGATAATATTAGAGTGGATGATTCTGCACCTTAATTTTGTTGATTATTACTGATTTCAATAAATTATTTTACCAGAAAACCAAGCCCCCTAAACCCCAAAAGAGGTACTCAAAAGGCAAAAATAATTTGTTCTTCCTTCCTTCCTTCCTTCCTTCCTTCCAAAAACAAACACCTATACAAAGAAACTAAGGGACACAGGTATTAACAACTGTTTGGGTGGCAGTGTTCCAGCATGCATACTTCTATGTGAATTCTGCAGCAAAATACACTTTTTCAGAGGTGGGGGATAAAATGTCGCATTATGCTGCATAAGTATTTGTCCACATCAATTTATCTTCTGTGGCTATTCCTTTGGGTACCCCATATGCTTGGCCAACCTATATTACTATTAGGATCAGGTCAAACTATTCCTGAACAGAACTTTGGGCCTGGTTTTCCCGTACTGTATAGACACACCATCGGCTATGGAAACTTATGCAAAGTAATGCTGCTGGTATATTATACCTTGAACATTTCACATACCTTGAATTATCTACAATAGTTGTCACAACTCAGAAATGGTAAGGCTAGCCCTGCAGCCACATTTGTGTTGAATTCCCAGTAGGTACAAGCAGTTACCCCACCACCACCACCACCACCCCAAGGGTTTTTGCTATTACCTGCAAAAACTCAAGGGTGCTGCATTTCCAGTCAGGTCTGTGGGGCTCAGCAAATGATCAATTTCTGCTGAAGTGGCTTCCATCTCTTCCCATCCATCCCTTTTCTCAGAGAAAGACCTTGTAAGCAAAGGAATGTAAACACGCTGCTGCTTTGCCCTCTCTGGGTCTCTGGTTCTTGTCCTGGTGCAGACATGTTCAGCTGAGGAATCCTGGGCAATGGAAATCTTTTCCCTCTTTCCCCATGCAAAAAAATCAATCTGCTCTGGCTTGCATTGAGACTACTAGTTCTGAGGAAACACAGCTACAGTGATGGCCTTCATTACCCATGGGCTCCCTGCTTTGCACATACCAGCTTATTAAGGATTGAGAAAGTGGCTGGTGTTTTTTTTTTTTAAGTTTCAAAAGTGAAATTTAAGGGTTTTTGTTAATACCGGCAACAGATTACAGACCAAAATGTTTCCAAGATAACAAGTGTGCCAAGGTCTTTACTGATATGGGCAGAGACGGGAAAAGTTAATTTTCTGGGGCATACAAGCCATTTTGGCCAGTGTGTTCTGGCAACTGTAGTTCACACAGTAATTTTCCCATCTCAGAACATGTGCAATGAAAATCTCCAGCCCAGTCGAATTATGTCTGTGAAGATTCTCAGTCATCCATGTGAGGTTATCTGGATGTTGAGTCATGGCAACCGGACTTCTTTTCTTGAGAGCTCGATCTCATAGGAAAAGAAGTCCAGTTGCCATGACTCAGCTTCTAGATAGTCCAGTTGAAAGTGTTGCAGCAGCACACTCTGGGGTGCACCAAGATATAACTTTGGCAACAAAATGAAGAAAATGTACTTTGGATGCTACCAGAATAACCATAATCTTTCTATTCATTTTTCCTTTCTTTAGACTTAGCTCTTTTCTTCATCTCACAGTTTCCAAATACTCTGAAAACCTCATTGTCCTAGCCAATCCTATTATAGAAAAACAAGACAGATTTTCTGCGCTTCCCTTAGCTATTCAAAGCAATATGGTTAAGATCTTTTCTTCTTTTCTTAAAGAAATTGACATATTAGTAATAGCATCTTATTCCAGTTCATATAACATCCACATGTGTGCATAGTTAGATGCGTTGTGCCCCTTTTGTTTGCTTTAATATAGAGTTTAAAAAACCAGAAATAAATCTGCACAAAAATACGGGTAAACCAGGAACTTACACTCTTAAACATTGTTTGAAGGCTGCCTTTAAAAAAAATCTCAGTCTACTTTGCAGGCAAGAGACACTCCAATAGCTATAAAGCTCTATTTCTACTGTGGCTAGTATGTAAGTGTTTGAAATGTACAAGCATGGGTCAATCATCTTCCCTCTAATTAGCCATAAAAGGCAGTAGCCAATGACATAATCAGCCTTGTGCACACATAGCTGCACTGATAGGAGTTCAGCCATGATATGTTATCATCGTAAAACTGACTATATTTAGTTGTTTTTATTATTAACATAGCATGTTCTAGAAAATGTGGTATACACATATATTGCCTACTAAAGCCGTTAATAGCTTTATGGTTTGCCTCATCATTGATGATAGCAAGAGTTAAACAGATTGGCGCTGGCTGCTGTTCCAGATGTTGAGACTTTCATATGTGGCGTAGCTGAGAAATTGGCCCACATTAACTTTTGCTGGTGCAACGTCAGTTTCCAAATAGCACAGCTGCCTCTATACACCCTCAGGATTTACGGATACATCTTCAACAGTGAACTAGCTACTAAGGTGGGTGGGGGGGAGACCATTGCACTATGGTAGGCTGTTTCACCACCTAGCTCAGTGTTGTCTAACCTGAGTGGCAGACCTTCTGCAGGGTCTCAGGCAGACAGGGGGCTGACTGCTGGCAGAGCCTTTAACTCAGTGCTTCTCAACCTGAGGGTCCCCAGATGTTTCCAGACTGCAACTCCCAGAAGTCTTCATCGCTAGCTGAGCTGTCCAGGATTTCTAGGAGTTGCAGTCCAGGAATATCTGGGGACCCTCAGGTTGAGAACCACTGCCTTAACTGAACATGCCATGGATTGATCCTACAAAGCACATGTTCTGATTCCTGAACTATTGGGAAACATAGATATAGTGATGCCCCCCTCTCTCCTGTCCTGATTAACAACTTTAATGGTTCACGAGGGGACCTTCTTTCTTTGTTCATGCAAGACGCAGCAGAGTACAATTAATAAAAATATATTTGGTAATGTTTTGCCCAGTTAATGGGCAACATTAAGAGCATTTGGGAGGAAATGTACTCTATGCCCCTCAACATGTATATTGGCATAGGTATGAAGTTGCTTGCTCTTCTCTGCAATCACAAAAACTGTGTTGCTACAAAAGTGCCATATTCTTAGGCTCACCTTGGCAGACCAGCCAACTCCAGTGCATTGCCTTTGAAGTGTCTTCCAAGTAACTCCATGTGTCCAGGGGTTAGGCTTTCCTGGGATCTGATCCATTTCGAGGTGTGGAAAATTCTTTCTCTCCGCCTTATAGTCTCAGCCTTCTCTCCTGTTTCTTCAGTCTTCACAGAAGCTCTGAAGAAACATTTTCTTGATTTTAATCTGGCAGGGGTGGGATGGTAGCCAAGAGTGGAGGAGCATTTGATGTAGAAGATGCTTTGAGCCTTTCACTATCAGCTGTTATCTCTCACCATTATGTCAACTGGTGCAGTGCCCGCTAGGTAAGTGATTTTATCAAAAGGGACTGCCTTCCAGGCATCCAGGAAAAAGTCTGCAACTTTCACTGAGAGCTCTGTCTACCTCTTTTGAAGGGGCTGAACTTTCCTACACCAGGCTGGCGTATTCACCTGTATGGTAGAACAGGGGCAAGGCTGTAGTTCTCAGAGGCTGACTACGTGGGTGTTGAGTTCTGTGTTTGGTCTGCTGCAGGAAAAGTCTGGTTCGCTCTTAGCAATCAGACACCATCTTTGCTGGAACAAACCAGCCGGTCACCACCAGAGTGGCACAACCCATAACTGCCAGGGGCTTCTACTTCTCTGGTGCAGGTAGGATGTCTCAGGTTTGGATTGGTTCCAGCAGATCTGATTGCTGGAAGTGATTCAAAGCCAGCCTTCTGGTTTGAATTTGTCTATTTTGTGGAGTGTCTTAAATAAGTAAGTCATTTTAGAGTACTGGCAAAATAATCACTTCCTCTGTCCCTTGGCGGAGGTGCAGTTACATTTCTGAAGACTGTGCAATGGATCATCACTGATGTGTTGCATAAGTTATTATAATTTCTCCCTTAAAATATTTTATTTGCCCTGTCTTAAAGGACCAGTTAATAAAAAACACTCATGGTCAGATCCATAGCAATGTCTTGAACTACAGGCAGTTGCTTGACCAGTCCTTTAAAAGACGGCTGCAGGGGTGAGTTTAATTGGGTGACCCTATGGGCTTGCTTAGATTTGTTCTAACCAAGCCTGATTGTTCCAAAGCTGCTCACGCTATCTTGTTCCTTGTTGCTACTGTAGCCACACCCACAGTGCTTGCGGTTCAAAGGCCTCTAAGAATTGGTAAAATGTTCTGCATATTGGTGGTGGAAGCTCATTTGAGAAGAGTTTACTTCTCGTCTTATATCAATGATGCTACAACTACTGCAAAAATTATGTATGGAGGTGAGAGCCCCATTGCCCCAGACTGACTAAATGTAACGGCACATCCTCTTCTCTATGCCCATCTATATCTCACAGTGCCAACCCCTTTGTGACCCTCTTCTCATAGAAAAATGCATGCTTGCAAACTATATTTAGGATGGTGTGTGTGCTGGACAATAAATGGTTAATGGCACAGCTCTGGACATGTTTGATAGAACTCAGCCAAGTGGTGGATCAAAGCAGAGCAAGAGATAAATTAAGTATTATTATTATTATTATTATTATTATTATTATTATTATTCCCTTACCTCCTTGCCCTCTGTAGATGCTGGCCACAGAATCTTGCAAAATGTCAGGAAGAAAAACTTCCAGAACAGGGCCAAACAGCCCAAAAACCTCACAACAGCTATTAGATCTTGGCCATGAAAACCTTCGAGAATAACATTAATCAATCAATCAATCAATCAATCAATCAATTAATTAATTAAAAATCTCAGAATACCCAACCAGCATAGCCTTTTCCAAAATAACATCTCTGCAAATGTTTCTAGCAGCTCAGGGCAGCTAGCTATTATTCAGAAAAAGTGACACTTGCCTTGGTGTGAAAATGGTCTTGCCTCCCCCCCCCCAGCCTCTCCTGTGCCTGCTGTACCAGGTAGCACTCCTTTTCATTCATTGGCCTCTTGTAAAAGAAGGCCATTATAGCATTGCTGTGTGGGAATCATGATGCTGAAAACCTCGCGGCCAGGGAGCTCTTAAAGCTGTCTCTTACTTAAGGGTTTGCAGCCACTGATTTAAGAGCTAAGTGCATGAATGGGATGGGGTGGGGTGGGGGAGAGGCATCAGCCATGGGCATGCTGCTTTGGTCTTGCTGAAAATTACAGCAAGAATCTGACTACTCAGCTTTCTTTAATGCTTCAGATCTGACTCCAGGTATACGGAATAAATTTGGCAGAGCTATTGATCCTGACTGAGGTTGGAGAGATGCTGTGTTTACTTGGGGGCAGGAGGCAGGGTGCTTGACTGCTGGCCCAAAGTTATGTCCCAAAGACCCAAAAATGCTTGCTTCCACGCCCAGTCCTCCTCTCCCTGGCCCCTCTCCATTCTCAGTGGGGAGTCCTTTCCCAAAGCCTCCTGGGTGGATGTCAAAACATAAACATGGACTCTCATCCTTGCTGCCTGCTGGGACTGCCTAGATGTGTGAGTTGGTGGGGGGTGTCTCTTTCCTTCTTGGCTCAGGTGTAGGAGTGTTTGTGTTGAGTGGCAGGCCATTGGTGAGAGTCAATCATAGTCAAGAGATTAAGGGACTGGATGCCTCAGGGCCCCTTTCAACATTTTCTCTTTTGACATTTTTTTTCCATGGCAGCCTTTGTGTACCTGTGCAAGATTAAAGTGCAGCTGGTAGAGAGCTGAAAAGTAGGGAATGAATTTTTTTTTCTTTTCTTTTAGTGAACTGGCACATGCTTCCTTAGCAAAGGGGGTCTAGATACCTCCAGCTGTGTGAGAGATCTGCATGCGTTTGCTGAAGGATTAATATTCCCAGATGAAGACTTGGCTCCAGCGTGTAGAACACCAAAGGGGGTCAATAACAAAATGTACTTAATACTCCTTATGTCTATAGTGGTTCTTGTAGTTATCTGGCCCAGCAGAATGGCTTCGTCTTACCTACATTCTTTAGAAAGCCCTCTAGAAGGGTTGTAGGATAGTGTCTTTCCACCCCATAAGTGTTGGGGGCCTTGGCAGAAATTCAGTTTGTGAACTGCAACTCAGGAAGGAGTCAGTGCCTCAACCTTGCAAAAACTGTCCGCTCCCAAGAGAACAACAAGGCCTTAAGAAGGGTAATTTCTGCTGCCGCTTCTGAAGGAAATGGTTCATGGGCTCTTTTGCAAAGAAATCTATGACAATATCCTCTGTTTCTTTCTCAGTGCACAGTTTCACTTGCATTTTCTAGGGAGACTAAATGTATGTGCTGCATTAATAAGCACAAAAATGTTTAACAAGTATATAAGATATAATTAGAAGGAACGGACAGGGTGAGTTATCATCATTACCAGAGTTCTGGTAACCCACAGTTAAACTACTGGAAAGCAGCACGCATGGGGCTGCTGTTGAAGATGGTTTAGAAAATGCCGTGAGTTCCCAGGCACACTACTAAGTAGACGTGGTACTTCACAAATCTATTCTCAACATTAATTTGTCAGCGTTCCTCCACCACCATCACTAGGATCATCGCTGGGAAAGCTAACATTTGTGCACACTACAAAGATTTTTGGAATGATTCACTCTGCTGTGCTAAAAGTTGCTCCGTACATTTTTGGTGTGTGTTTTATGTGTGTGTGTCTAAAAGAATGCCAAAATTAAATTAATTGTGGGTACAGTATAATGAAAAATTCTAAAAGTAACTTGAAAACATTACTTAGTATACACACACACACAAGGAAAGGCATTATCACTCTTTCCACTGCTCCATGGAACTGGTTATTACCCTCAAAGTAATGTATTATAGGGAATTATCGCTTCACTTAGCTTGTGAAGCTAAGATGGACATTATACAAATAAAATAAAATGAATTGTAACTCATGTCTTTCGAGATCTAGCAAATGCAACAGTGTGATCTTTTTGTTGGCGTCCACGTGTGCTGCCAAGACTGGGGTCCTGACAACATTCATAGAGATTCAGTGTAATGAAGGGTTATGGATTCAGATACTGACACTGCACTTGACTCAGCTCAAAGTGTAAATCCATATAGTGCTTTGGTTATCCACTTTCCGTAGGCGGCATTTGAGGAGAGCAGGCTTTGTCCTAAAAGATGGACTAAAACATCTAAAGGAACTGGAGTAAAATTTGTTTTTATTTTTCCTTCTGAATTTGAGCATCATGCATTCACTATGAATAGTGAGAACTACACATGTGAAATAGTTGGAAATTTCAGTTTGATAGGTGGGCTCCTACCTCTGAAAAATTGAGGGAAAACAAGAAAATGTGCCTTGGCTAGAATCCTATTAGCTGTGCAATGGTGTAAATGGCAGTGGCAAATTTCCAATAGTTAACAGATCACTGCTGGCATTTCTTGGTGGCCGAAAAGGGAGTCAAACAAAAACTCATTAAATTACTGCAATTCGCTGGTGTAGTTGGTTGCTGCACTTATGCTGCTATCTGTTTGTTTCTGGCTATTGCTTAATTGTGAAATATGAATGTACTTTACTTCTGGGTAACATAACAAGCATTATCTTCTATATATTAGCAAATAGCCTTGTACTATTTGGATATTCTACCACTTTTACAGAAATATTTCATTTCTATATTTGAACCTATTAGCTGCATTTTAAAGTGAAAATCTGCCAAAGTGGCTTCCATTTAAAAAAATCAGAGGGAACCACTGGATAGAAACGTAAGGTTGTAGCCTCAAAAGCAGATGTCCTGTAGTGCAAACCTAGAGATATTTACTCACAGATAAAGTTCACTGTGGCGCACCTCAAGCTAAGTAGGTGCAGAACGACAGCCTTAGTTACTTCCACCTGAGAAGCATTTAGAACAAAACAAAACTGAGACTGAAAATAAAGCTCCACATTTTCCAATAAGCAAGAAAACTATAGGAAATAAAAGGTTTAATGTGGGCACTTTAATTCAGGACTAGCAGCATATCTGCTTTGAGTATTTTTATAGCATCTCTGAAAACATTGAATTCTGGAGTATACTTAAAAATGATCACTCCCTGTTTCTGAAGATGGGTTCACAAAGAAATATTTATTTTACACAATGTTTTAATCATTGTGTAAAAATAGTAAATACTATTTACTATAGTTTCTTTGCTTATTAGAAAATAACAATGAATAAAACCTTATCTTAAAAAGTACTTTCCTTGTCTCAAAATATTTTTGAAAAATTGATAAGATGCTCCTTCCAACTTCAAAACTTCTTTTTTTCCTACTGGATGATTTGAAAAACATCTTCAAAATGTGTAACAAAGATTTCCCTTTGAATTTTACAAGTGTTAACCATAGACCTGAGAGAGGAGTTTTTAACTTTTAAAGAACTCGGAATATTTACATTTTCCACCTTACTAACAAAAAACACCTATCTATCTCACACAAAAAAACACTTCTGAGTTATCATAACAGGTCAGTTACGCAGCAGAGGATGTAAACGCAGAGGCGAAGATGTTTATCAGGCTACCTTTCTCTTCAACACGGCTTTTTTGTGTAGAAATACTTCCTTTAGCTGGCAACACAGAAGACATTGAAATTAGATTTAGGGCTTCCAGTATAGCACTACGTATTCAGAAACAAAAATCTAGCTTGCAGAGAATAACTCTTATAATAGTTTAGCTTTTTTGAGGCACAGTTCAAAAGATATTTTGCTTGAGCTAAGAACTCACCAATAGCCAAGGTTCTCTTTCTGGAAACAATACACCGACTTTTAATCCCAGAAAACTCATGAAGACTATCTGAGAAAAATTGTAGGCGAAAAAAGTGCTAAGTTTAACTTGGGTTCTTCTGGATCCATGTTAGTGGCACATTTGTTTAACTGAAACATGTCCAAACCTGTAAAAACAGACATCACAATCCTATTGCTAGCCTCAACTTAGAGTAGACCTATTAAATAAATTACTGAGTCCACGGGTTTACCCTTGCTGCCGGAATTAGCAACAGGACATGGCTGGAGTTTTTATGATGGATTCTGATTTAATTTCCACATATTCTTATACCAAAGCCATGGTTATGAAGAAAAATTTCCAGACATGGGAGATTTAATTGTTAAGATATTACTAGTTATTAATAGATTTTGTATAACCTGGCAAAAGTAGCACAGATCAGAGCAAACAAAGTGGCATGATAAAATTGATACCTGGTTTCCCTCCCTGAAGAAATATGGAAGCTAGTTCGATTGTTATGATTTTACCTAGGGCGCTGCATGTTGAAATTCATTTCAACTTGCTTTTCAAAATGAAGATGCATAACAATTCTTCTGTAAGAAATGTAGGCCCCTGTTTAAGATAGACAAGATCTACGGGTTCATCAGATTAAGCCTGGGAGTGACCAGCAGCTGAACAAACTGATAGGGATTGAGAAATGGGAGACTGTGTTTGTTTCAATAGAACACAGAAGGAAATGAGGGTGGAAGGTTATGAATTAACATAGGTTCCAAACTGCCTTTTTGTCTTAACACAAGGAATCTTGCTCCTTAATTCTTAAGAGTCCTAAGAACGTTGAGGATTCTCTGAAGAGAACTAAGTTCTTCCACAAAATCTAGAATAACTACACAGAATCCCTAATGATGATCGTAAGTGAGTTTGCGTTATGTTTTAAAAATCCCACATTTCAAGATGCTTATTAGAAACTCTTCAACAGAAGCTCCTAGGATAGCAAGTGAAATGAAGGTAATAGAATTAAAATCACTGCAAAAACCACAGTAAAACAGATAACAGTGTATTAGAATAAAATATCAGCATAAAACATCTGCATATTGAAATACATAAAAGGCTTGAGCAAACTGAGAGGGCTTCACCTGTTTTCCCCAGAAAAGCAGAAATGGTTACAGGCAAACCTCATTCAGGACATCTACCAGGAAAGTTTTCCTTCAGGTCAACACCCACCTAACTTTAGTTGGCAAAAAGATCCAGACCGGCAATTCAAGGGCCTGATTCTAATGGCCATTTTAGTCCCTTTAAGTTGCTTAATGAGTCAAAGAACTCAGGGCAAAGTTACGCTATTTAAATAGCGTCAATCAGGAGCTGGTCCCAGCTTTTGAAGTCAGATTAAAGTCATGTGATGGGGGTCAGTGTGTGCATCCTCTGAGGGGTAACTTTTAGTTTGGAAACCGGGTGAGATGCCTGGTTATATCAATTGAAGGGGGAATACAAGCTTTTAAAATCATTTTAAAAATTGGCACCACAGGGCTCCAGCTTCTTGTTTTGCCCTCCTGAGGCTATACATTCCTGAAGTGAAATGTCTGCATCAATAAGAAAAGAAAAACCCGACTAAACTAAAACCTTGCATTGCTATAGGTACAGGGAGCTACTCTGGCTACTGGCACATCATCCTGGAGCTACTTCTGAGTTTGTTTTTTGTTTTGTTTTGTTTTTGTCCTGTGCCTTCCCACCCTTGCGCTAGTTGCCTCTCATAGCAACTGCCAATGCACTTCCCACATTGAGATGATGTGAATGGCAGAGACAAAACCTGTGTTCTTCTGCTGTGGTGCGGTTTTTATTATTTGTTTTGTTTTATGTTTTTAAAACCAGCATAGTGCTAGATCAGTGTTACTGATAGAAAATATATACTGCTGACAGAATATATACAGTATATTACAGTCTATATCAGTGGTTCTCAACCTGTGGGTCCCCATATCTTCCTGGACTGCAACTCCCAGAAGTCTTCATCACTAACTGAGCCAGCCAGGATTTTTGGGAGTTGTAGTTCAAGAACACCTGGGGACCCACAGGTTGAGAACCACTGGTCTATATACACACATGCGCAAACACACACACATATACAACAATTAAATATACTGTATGTGTAAAATATATCAAATTGCAATACTCTGTAGCCCAAAATCTCTGGTCCTGGCATTCAATACTTGCAAACCTCGTAGACACTTTTTAAAGTGGCACAGGAGAGCAGAAATGCAAAAAAGAAAAAAAAAAGAAAAAGGGAAAAAGATTCAAAATAAAATGTTCATAATGTAGTTAAAATAAGAAGGCCCTAAAACGGGCATTTTAAAAACTCACATTCTAAACACACACACACACACACACACATGCTTTGTGACCAAATAAAATAAAATAAAATAAAATAAATCTGCTTAGACATTTTAAAGCTGATTTCAAATGTGTTTAACCTGATGTAAACCTAGAGGCATTTTGACATGTAACTGCACCCTCAGGGCACTTTTACACGACCCCTAAAATCCGAGGCAAAGGGCTCCCAAATCCCAAGCTTAAAAATGTTTTCCCGCCAGCAGTGGACTTTAAATAAAATAAAGTAGGACAATGCCCCCTAAGCGCGCCCCAGCACACTTTTCAAGTACCTGGTCTCCAGAGGTAAAAAAACTTCCGATGCGGATTGTAAAGCTGTGGATGCTGGGTGGGGAGCCTTCTGTTTGTTTGTTTTTGTCCCGCTGCCCCTTTAAGAGACAGAAATCCCTACTGGGATGCTCGGGGCAGGCAGGCGGAGGTGAGCTTTTCTCCCTTTTTTTCTCCCTCCCCTCGCCGCAGACAGGAACAATGGAGGTCAGAAGGGTGGGAACACAGGAAGAGGGACAAACCCCCACAATCTCTGGTCCGAATTTCAGTTGCAGGTGGATTTGAGAGATCGTGTAAAAGCACCCTGAGTCACCTGGAAGTGGAACTTGAGAATCTGTTATTCTTTTCCTGCTCTACATCATGGGGCCACAGAATGAATTTGCCTAGAATCTGTTTTTCTGAGAGTTATTTTAAATTAAATTTGAACAACAAGATTCAGCATAATTTTAAATTTTTAAAAGGGCTATTTGATATCTTTCTGTTCAATTTTGCATTTCTGATATACCAAAGGTGGCATAGCAATGCCCCCTGGTGGTCCTTACAGAAATTACCAGCCTTATAGGAATGATTTAGAAGCTGGTCAATGTGTAGGGAGAAATTTGACAGGGTGGGTGGGCAGCGTGAGACTGGTTGACTTGCAGCATTCTTATTCCACTCATTTTGTTTTTGTGTTTCTAATGGTTAAGTAACATTTCATTAGGCTTTTTGGGACAACAAAAGCTATTTGTGGCTCTTTTAATTTGATATAATTGTATTACTTTTTGTGATTTTCATTTTAAATTATGAATTTGTTTTGTTCTGCTTTGTTTGTTTGTTTGCTAAAAGAAGGGTGGGCAATGGTTATTTATTTATTTATACCCTGTCCATATGGCCATTCTGGGCGGCTTACAGCAGAAATCAATACAATAACAAAATAAATACAACATAGATCCATAACATAATACAATTCCTACACTACATATCACCACGAGCCGCAGACTAAAAATCTAAAATCTATTATCACTGTAATGAAGAAGGGGGAGGCATGAGGGATTCTAAAAATATCAAAAAGGATACTCAAGAGCCTGAGAGACGCTGACCTCAGAGGAGACATAATATATGAAAGTCTGTGATGTAGCACCATTGCTACCCATGGTATTCCAAAGAATTTAAACCATTTAAACCTTCCTGTCCCAATGAACCCCAAGTTCTCACCTAATTTATGAGGGCAAAATGAGGGTATGAGTATTTTTTTGCCCCTTCAAGCATTTTCTTGCTTCTAATCCCAATTGTATTGCTTTTGTACTACTGAGTTGTCAGTTCCTTGGACTAGCATTTTTAATGTGCCATCCCCTCTACTGTTAGCATCTTGGGAAGATCTAACCCCTGCCTCACATTTGCCCAAGTGTTCATGACACTGAGCTGCTGAAATAAATCCCCACCACCACCTTTGCCCTCTTATGACGGAAAGACTCGTCTCTGGCTTCCAGTGGCTTTCCTGTCCCTGTTCTGGTTGCTGTATTTTTCTCTAGGAATTGAGCATGGGGCTTAGTAAAGTTTAATTATGTCTCCTATTACACTTTGGACTGTATCTGGGGGATACTGACAGTCAAGTCTTGGAACATGTGCCATTTTGGTTCTGATACCAAGGAAGATCTGAGACAGCTCTGTAAAAGCCTTTTTATTATCTGAACTGGTGTGTTAGACTATTAAGCTAATTTAGACAATCAAACTGAAAACTTCAGTTGCAGAAATACCAGTTACTTGTTCCTTGAATGATCTTGCAACCAATGCGTGAATGGACATGCAACAGTAAGCCTGCCAGAGCAGATCCTTATGCTTACATATCTGCCACCCCCCTCCACATTTAGGCAACAAAATATTCACTATAGTCATTACGCATGAATCCTTCTTGTTTAAAGTTGGCATCCTAGACTGGGGTTCCCAGCTTTGGCTAACCCAGGTGTTCTTGGACTCCAGCTCCCAGAAACTCTGGCCAGCACCGCTGGTGGTGAAGGCTTCTGGGACTTGCACTCTGAGAACACCTGGGTTCTCAGACTGTTGATAGAAACCATTTATAAACACATTTCACAATATGTTCTATACAGTCTATGAGTCGAATATATATTTCCCCTCCCCCTCTATATACTGTAAAAGAAATAGAGGCTTAATAATGGTGTGTGGATAACATGGTGACATGAGCGGTATCATCAGAGAAGCAGATTAATTACGCTTGCCCTGCCCATTCTCAGTCTTGGCTCTTGCTACATGCTATCAAGTCATTTTCAGCATATGAATAAGTGACCATCAAATGGTTCTGTCAATAGAAGCTCTGCTCAAGTCTCACAACCCCAAGGTTGTGTTTTCCTTTATTGAGTCAATCCATTTCATATTTGCTCTTCTTCTATTTCTGTTGCATCCTTCTTCTCCCACTATTCTCTACTATTCTTTTCTAGTCTTTTCATGATGTACCCAAAGTGCAATAGCCTCCATTTCATCATGTTTTCTTCTTGAGAGACTTCAAGCTTGCTTTGACTTAGAACCCACTTGTGTGTCTGTTTGGCAGTCCAGTCTGTGCTTTGAATGAAACTGATGTTTTCCTACCAGAGTCTTCATTGTCCAACTTTCACATCTGTACATGGTAACTGGATGGATATACCACAATATGAATGGCTAGACCAGTGCTGATAAACCTTCAGAACTCCAGATGTTTTAGACCACAACTCCCAGAATTCCAATCCTAGATTACCAATGACAAAGGACTATGGGAGTTGTGGTCCAAAACATCTGGAGTACCAAAGGTTCTCCACCACTGGCCTAGACCTTTGTTTCCAGTGACAGATCTTTACACATAAGACTCTCTTCTAATTCCATCTCCACTGCTTTTCTAAGACTGAGGGTGTGACTACAAAGTGAGGGAAATGCAGATTTACTTACACTCCCTTGTGGCTGCATTGGGGAATTTCGGGTCTGTGCAACTTAAGTAGTCACACAGAAAACAGGAGGAACTCTTTGTTGGCTGTCTGCTTGCAGTTCTGTGAACACCTGTGCAGCTGGAACCATTGCAAAGAACATCCTCGCAAATTGCAGAAGGCTTCCTACTTCACTTTCCTTACATGGTTATCTCATTTGCTTTTTAAAAATACTTCAGCCCTCCAAGATAAGCTCATTTTCTTAACCAGTAAAACAAAAACAAACCCCAGGAATGTTGCCCATGGGAGATAACTGTTTAAAGAATCTCTTGGGAAATTGTCTTTATGCCCCACAAACATGTGCTGTTTCTCTCTGTTTGTGCACGGGCACACAATTCATGAGGCGAGAAGTGAGGGAGAAAGAGTTTTGCCAAAGCACTGCTTTGTGTGTGTACATGTGCGTGCGCAAACATTTATGCGCATGTGCAAACACATGCATCCTTAATTTGACTTTTCTTTCTGCATCATTTCAAAGTGATCACATGCTCTGAGCTCAATTGAACAGTGGAAAAACTAGATTTGGGCTGTGGAACACCAGGCTGTTCCGCATTTCCCTTTGTGCAATTTGTGCAATGGGAAAAATGTGAATCAGCCTGCCTCAAACCTATAGAATTTCTGCATTCCACCTACCACCCACCCCATACAGTCATGCTCTTCTGATTTCTTGGCTGCAGTCTCCATTTAGACTGATGACTGAACCAAAGTATACTTAACATCTTTAGCTTTTTCATTGTAAATATAAACGTTATGTACTTCTCCAGTCACAAGGTTTGTCTTCTTAATGCTCAATTGCAGTCTTGCTCTTGAATGCTCTTGCTAGGAAAACCCTCAAGTCTGTTTTTGTTTTCAGGAGCCATCATCTAACACATTTATCTTCATACATGAAAGCAAGTTTGATTCAGGGGGGGATTATGTTTCTCAGGTTCCTACAAGACTAGATGGGGGGAAAGGAAAGATCTGTCTGAAATGATCAAATAAAATTGGACCAAGATTTCTTTGTGTCTCAGCCCCCTTAAGAAGAATCAATCACAAGCTAGACAGTATATTGTCTAGGTATAGTAAGGGCTGATGGAAGGGAGAGGTGGAAGCAATTTGTGCTTCTGTAGTTGTGTCCTCAGGCATGATGTCTGAGAACCCCACAGGTAGAGGTGGTCTATCACAATTGCCTAGAAATCCAATATTGAGGTGCTTCTTCTGAATGAATAGTTTCACTGAGCCACAAACAGGCTTTCTTCCTGGAGGTGGAAGAAAAAGCTGATTCTGCAAGGAACACCCCCCTATGCTGTGGTCTCACTGGAGGATAAAAGCCTCTGATAACATTTCAAGTCAGAGTCATCCTTTCATTCACAAAATACATTTTCCCTGTGTTTTTGTTTGCACTCATCACAGTCCCTGGAATGTGTTTCTCTCAATATTTTATGGATTTCTGACACTGATGGCTTCTGATACTTGGTGTGTGATATAGGCAGAACATGTATTTGTATCCTAATATGTTTACTACACCCTTAGTCTCTCAGAAGTTTCAAATGTTTTGTTCTGTTGTCATAGTGACAGGACAACTAAAAGAGAAACAGTCTTTAATAATTTACTAACAACAACAACAGTATAAGATCCAAAAAGACTGCAGGAAATCTGAATGGTACAGGGACTTTATATTCAGAAAAGACTGAAATAAAGGGGCACATTTATTTTCTAATTTTATCTATTTACAGCACATGCAGTGTTTGAGTCCTTTCTTGAGTTTCTTTGGGATACTGTCTTGATTCTTCTGTCTTTGGGTTTGACGACATTAGAATTCTTTACCTCAAGGGTGGTAAATTACATATTCTTTCTTTTCTTTTTAGAATGCAGTACTTGATTTGCACCCCTGAACAGGCTTGTCTCTAGGTCAATTTTAGACAAACTGCCACAAATAACTGCAGAAATACAAATTATGCTGTTTTTCAACCTAAGGGAAGAGGGACTGATTCTTATTGTTCCCGTTTCTAAGGAAGCCCATT
The DNA here is from genome assembly GCA_023846285.1 of Phrynocephalus versicolor. NCBI lineage: Eukaryota > Metazoa > Chordata > Lepidosauria > Squamata > Agamidae > Phrynocephalus > Phrynocephalus versicolor. The sequence continues at coordinate 17,791,338 of JAHTLZ010000379.1, read as the reverse complement.
CATAAATAACTCCAATAATGTAACACAGAGTATCAAGAACAATAGTGCTAGCTACTTTTGTTAATCTCCCAGGGTTATTAGATACACTTGCTGTTGTAACCTTGTCAGTATGCATCTCAGTAGTAAATTGCCAGAAGATGTCAGCAGAGGTATTTGCTGTTGTGTACTATGTCAGTTGGTACTTCTCTACACTGACATGACATTTTGTCATTTCAAGGCCCTGCTCCCAGTTTGCAGAAATCCTTTGGGAGAACTTCTGAAGCTGCTTTTCTTCTTATATACACATAATAATTTGCTGCCCAGATCAAATCTGGTCACACCACTGCCCACCCCTAACTCCGGGGTTTGCTTGAGGACACCCTCCATACCTGAAGCTTAGTAGAAGTGTATGTCAGCACATGCTCTTTTAAGACCATTTCACTGCATTCCTACCTATGCTAACATACTTCCACAGCCTCCACTGTTTAAGACAGTGAGCTAGAGGGGAGCAGTACAGGTATCTTCTGAGGCGCGGCTGGGCAGGGCATAGCTCTCCAGATGTTGTCGGGCTGCAATTCCCAACCTCCCTCGCCTCTGTGTGGACTAGGCGGAGTCCAACACTGTTTTCCAGGGCTGCCTGCCCTCCGCCTAGCTCCGCCGTAGGTGTCTTCCTGCATTTGCTTAGCAGGGTCCAATGCCGCCCTTCCTTGCCTTGACATCTTCCTTTTTTGTGTCCCTTTTCCTCGGCTGCGTTAGGGTACTCAGTTTAACAGTATAAAATGCAACGTCAGCCGAGCGGTTGATGCAAAAACACCCTTGCAGGGAGGCAACCCAATGATCTGCCTGCCCCTTTAAAGCCCGCTGAAAAGATAATAATTCCAGGATCCCAGCGCCACCCGTGTCTTGGTCGTAGGCCAGGGGGCTTGATCCAGGAGCTGCTTCCTTTCCCCGCCACGCAGCATTCACGCTCACGCGGGATAGCCCTGACTCCGGGGACGCCTCCTACCCCGGTCCACCGCCGCCTTTGTGAGTCGTTACTTGTCCTACTGCGGAATGGCACACATTCTATTTTAGGCCCGCCTTAACGCGAAGGGGGTTGGTTGGTTGGATCCCAGGCCCGTCAACAGGGCGGGCCTGCCACCTCTCGCGCGATTGGCTGGCGCGCTCAGTCTCCTCGAGAGAGGCCCTCTGATTGGCGCATGTGTGTTCCCGCGGGCGGGGCGGGGCGTCGGGGGATTAACTCTCCTCTGGCCCTCGGTTGCTGTCGGTGAAGGTGAGAGTCTCCTCCGGGCAGCGGCTGGTGAGCGTTGCAGGAACTCCAGCGCTTTGGCATCGATCGGCACCCCGTAATGGCTCCCGGAGCAGGATCCGTTTTTGCCGCCGTCCCGCAGGCGCCGCCGGTCGCCGTTTTCCAGCTCACCGCGGATTTTCGCGCCGACCAGGACCCTCGCAAGGTCAATCTCGGAGTGGGAGGTGAGAGGGCGAATGGAGGCTAGGAGGAGGAGGGCGGTGTGTGTGTGTGTGTGTGTGTGTGTGTGTGTGTGTGTGTGTGTGTGTGTGTGTGTGTGTGTGTGTGTGTGTGTGTGTGTGTGTCCTGAAGTGGGGCTCGACCTTTGGAGATCCAGGTTCGACTGAATTTTGGATTCATGGGGATCCTGCTGAGATGGGGAGTTTGCAATTCTAAAAGGTTGCCATCAGTCAATCAATCCCACCACCTTTAGTCCTGCTGGTGGTTTTGGGCTCTCTTAACTAAAATATACAACTTCTCCCTAAAAACAGCCTCTGTGCCAGAGGACTGGAAGAGAACAGATGTCATGCCACTCTTTTAAAAAGGGAGGGAGGGCCCCCAGGAAACTGCAGGCCGGTTAGCCTAAATTAGGTCTGTTCAAGGGAAGATGGTGGAACGCCAAGATAAAATCTTAAAACACATAAGAAGAACAAGCCTTGCTGAAGGAAAACCAGCACTGCTTCTGTAAGGGTAAGTCTTGCATCACAAACCTTTCAGAATTCTTTGATAAGGTCAATACATGTGGATTTGGGTCAACCAGTGGATGTGGTCTGTCTGGATTTTCAAAAGGGGTTTGACACACCCTCATCAAAGGCTGCTGAGAAAACTCCATAGTCAGGGGATAAGAGGGCAGGTCCTCCTATGGCGTGAGAATTGGTTGAGGACCAGGAAATAGAGAGTAGGTGTCAATGGACAGTTTTTTGTAATGGAGAACAGTGAAAACTGATGTGCCCCCAGGGATCCATCCTGGGACCAGTGCTTTTCAGTCTGGAGACCTGGAGAAGCAGCAAAGTGGCCAAGTTTGCAGATGACATAAAATATTACTTGGTGGTGAAGACCGGAAGGGATTGTGAAGAGCTCCAGAAGGATCTCTCCATACTAGGCAGTAAAATGGCAAATCTCTTTCAGTGTAAGAAAACGTGAAGTAATGCACATTGAGACATACAAAATTATGCAGGGGATGGATAAAGTGCACTCAGTACCAGAACCAGGAGTCCTCCCCTCACATTGAAGATTGAGAGAGCGAAAACAGACAAAGGAAAATATTTCTTTACTTATGTTGTTACTCTATGGAACTCCTTGCTGCATGATGGGGTGATGTCATCTGGCCTAGATGCCTTTAAAAGGAGTTTGGACAGATTTCTGGAGGAAAAGTCAGTCACAGGTTATAAGCCATGATGGGGATCTGTGTTATCTCCAGGCTTAGAAGGAGGGTACCTCAAAATGCTGGATGCATGGGAGTGGCATCAGGGAACAAGTATCCAGTTTTCTCATGTGCATCTAGTGGGGCCACTGGGAAATTCAGGAAGCTGGACTAGATGAATCCTTGGCCTGATCCAGTGGGGCTGTTCTGTTCTTATTCTTGTAGCTCCCATGATCCTCTGCCACTTGATGGGCTTTTTTCAAGCTGAAGTCAAAAATATCTGCAAGGTCCACCTCTGGCCTAGATTGACCCCCCCCCCCAACCTGGTGCTCACCAGCTGTGCTGGACTGAAGAGTAGCAATCCTACTCATTGGGAAGGCACCACACCAGGGGAGGCTGCCCTGTATGTAGAATGGCTACCATCTGTTTTTCTCACAGGTCCACTTGGACTTTTTAAGGACTGTATGACCTACTGGATGACCTACTGGAGGTGGTCCCTTCTATATAATTGCAGCTCTGCTGTGAAAGTTTTGCACTTGGAGGATTTTTGCCTACCAGGAAACAGCTAAAATGGTTAATAGTTATTTCAGAATTAAAAAGAAAAAGAGGCTGAACATCGACCTTGGGTATATGTCCAAATAGGCCTGTGATGAAGATGATTGCTGCGCTTGGCAGACCATGTTTCACAGGATTCAACCCTGCTTCAACAATTCTACTATGAGTCTATGGAACTCAAACATTTAACCAACTACAGTATTTTCAGTATGGTTCTTCTTGAACCTTTCTCAAAACTTGAAAGAGGTTTTGTTTGTTCCTTAAACCATGTTGTAGGTGATCCAAAGTACTTTGTTTCTTTATACAACCTTTGGAATGGTTCTGTATCTTATCTGGCGATTTAGCTATGTTAATGTATTGCAGTAAAGCCAACAAAGAATCTTGTAGCACATTAAAGGCCAGCCAAAAAATTAAATAAATAAAACTTGCTGGTCAAGTGAAACTGATTAGTTAAATCTGAGCTTTGCTGTGCCTTAGGATTCTTTGTTGATTTTGGTTTTGTGTGTCACAGGGGCAGTCAGACTCAGGAAGAAAATTGTATATTATCCACATACGTGCATCACATATGGTTTGGGTAAAGTAATCTTCAGCCAACAAAGTACATAGTCCAGCATGCTTAAAGAAGGAGATAAGTGGGAAGAGGTGCTCTGGAATACTTCTGCACTTCCGTAATTAGCATCCTTTTTATTGTTCCTTTGCTTTGCTGTTTATGAAGATTCCCTGAAAAAGTTTAGGAGGAAACTAGACAATGCATTTTTAGAGGATGCAGTGGACGATCTTTTTTTCCTTCTAGGGGCTTTGAACTGCAACAGGAACAGAATGTTGATATTGTTATTTTATTTAGATTTTTATTTTATTTTATTTAGAATTGGGATGGGTCTTGTAGTCAATCTATCCCAAACTCTCTGTCTAGAGTATATCTAAGCAGTCTCTGTACTTAGCTTGAAGGCTCCAAAGAGGGAAACCCCACTGTCACTGTGAATGGTGTGGGTTGTTAGCATAAAAACTCTGGATTATGACACGAACCAGGTGTTTAAAAGGGTTTTTTTTTCAGGTTTTGGCACAAACATTCTTGGAATCATCTTTATTCATTAAATATTGCATCAGTACTTTGTAATGCCTATGGATCTACGTGACCCATACTGCATAGAAATATAAACATAATTTCACATGGGTTATCCTTGCAGGTGCAGAATGAGGATAGAATAATTGTGATTTGGAGATGGTTGTAAGAGGCCAATACAAATCTGGACATAACTTGGACTTTATTATTTCCACTTTGTTTCCTTCAAGGCTGATTAAATCTGGAGCCAACCTGTTGACTGGCAACTCCATAAATGGCATCCATTCAAAAATTGTAGGCGTAATGGAGTTCTGGGTTACAGGTGTAGGTGTCTAATGGTGTGAAATGGGGCTCATGGACCACTCTTGAAGATGATGAAGTGCAATTTGTAATGTATCCTCTGGATTACACTCTAGGTCAGTGTTGGCCAACCTATGGCATGGGTGCCAAAGGTGCCACTGGGAGCCCTTTCTGTGGGCACCCAACACCGCCCCTTCACAGCCACCTGTATTCAGGTTAAATTGCTGTATTGGCACTTTGCAAAAATTAGTGGGTTTTAAATCACAGTTTGGGCACTCTGTCTTTAAAAGGTTCACCATCGCTGCTCTAGGTCTTGTAAGGACAGGTGCAGAGGAAATGAATCAGTGAATAGGAAGAGCAGGGAAGGGATTTAGGCTGGCTGGGGAACAGAGAGGACCTTTGTCACCTCTGCTTTGATTTGCAGTTGCATCTAATCAGGGATTTAATGTGAGCAAGTAAAATTGCATAACTCATTGAAGTGAATTCACTACGGAGGCATTTGCTGTGGAATAGATTTGGTTTTTGTGACATCGTGGTTATTAGCAATTCACTGCAGTCAGATACACATTTTAACTTGCACTTGTGTAGATCGTCAACACGAAGCATGTCTTTCCTGCAGCCTTGGTTTCTTCTTTCTCCTTAATCTGGTCTGCTGTCAAATGTTCTTGAAAGAGAGCCTTATTATTAGGCTTTCTTCTTTAGGCTCCCCCCCTCCTTTCAACATTTGGCCCTGACCATTTTGGCTTCTCTCAGGTGTGGGGTTGTGACGCTTCATAGGTTTCTGCCACCTGCTGCTCTTGTGAGCTGTCAAGAGATCTGGGCTGATGTCCAAGTTCTGCTTGGGCCGTCTGTGTGTGTGACCTTGAGCATGTTGTTCCTCAAAGAAATTGGAACGTGGACTCTGCTCCTGGCATTAAGAACCCGAGTACAATCTGGGCAGAGTGTGTTCAGATAGCCGCCGGCCCTGCAGCCTTTACAACTTTGCTACTTTGGCCTGCAACCAGAGCTTGGGAAAACCTTTTACCCCCACCCCACCACGTTTTTGGACTACAGTACAACTTGCAGAATCTCCCTGATTCTGAGAACAACATGAATGGGGGGGGGGAATCATTTTTGCTTACAGTTGCAGAGTTCCTCCTGCTCTTGCATTGTGCTTTTCACACGAGAATACAGTTCAGTTGTTGGCTCACAACCAATTTAGAAGTCAGATTTTTGGTTCTTTGCTGAAATGTCCTGGGGAGGCCACTGGTCAGTTTAAGTCTGAGTTCTTCCTGGTGTTCTTGGCCTAAAGCTCCCATCCAGCTGTTGTTAATGATGATGGTGATGATGTGCTGTCATGTCAACTCTGGCTTGTGGTGACCCTTTTCAGAGTTTCTTCAAGAGCAGGTACTCAGAAGTGGTTCACCATTCCCTTCTTCTGGAGGCGCCCCGGGACTCTGCAGTTTGCTGAAGGCCACATAGTCTGGTTCTGCTTGCAGGAGGCAGGGTGGGGAACTGAATTTAGCTAGATACCTAAAGCACTCAAGCTTTCTAGCTAGCCCCATTTAAATGCCAGGAGCTGTGAGATATACAGACAGAAAAATGGTGCGAGCCTAAAGGAACGGTGTGCCTGGTTTTCATATGTGCAGAGGGACTCTTAAGACCTTGTGGGTGGCAGCATATATCCCTGTTCAAATGTTTAAAAATTGGCATAGCATCCTAAAATGGAAGGAGTAGGGAAGTAAAGAAAGGCACAGCACTGTGCCCCCTGCTATCAACCTGGTGTGCCTTTGTCCAGAGTAAATCTATCCCTTCTCTCCCACAGCCTATCGCACAGATGAGGGTCAGCCATGGGTCTTGCCAGTGGTTAAGAAGGTGGAGGCGATGATTACCAAAGACCCTAGCTTGAATCATGAGTACCTTCCTATCCTGGGCTTGCCAGAATTTCGTGCCAATTCCTCCCGCATTGCCCTTGGAGATGACAGCCCAGCTATCAAAGAGAACAAGGTGAGCCTGAAGTGAAAATACCTATTATTGATCTGGTACAAAAGGGCTTGGACTGGGCGGGCAATGGGCTGTCCACTTCTAGAAGGGAGGGTTATATCGTTTAGCTTTTCGGGGTTGTGAATTGGTGACTGGTGGAGCTACAGAGCGAATGCAAATGGACAAGCACTTCCGAGAGCACAAATGAACAGGCATTGTGCAATTGAAACAATGGGTCTCTACTGAGTCAGAACTAGGGAACATTTGGCATTCTCCATGCTTTGACTACAGCCCCTGCAGTTCCTTATGATTGGCCGTGTTGCTGTAGTCCAAAGTGCTTGGAGGACCCAATGTTCCTTCCCCTTGCCTTGGTGGAGAGACGTTGGAAATGGCTGGCCACAGGATCAGCTCTTCAGGGACAGGAGTGGGGTTGATGCAGAAGGCTGAGGGTCCGAAGAGGTTGGCACTGTCAGTTTGCATGTGCAAACTCCATTCGCCCCATGGGGTTTGGCTGAATAGAGGAATTTGTGGATGACTTGGAATTCCAGTGCACTCGACATGTGTATTTTATAGAGGAAAGGATGCTTGCTGGTAGAATGCACAGTGTTGATCCTGAAAACAACATCTGCTTTCTAATGATTCCCTTTCTTTTGTTTCAGGTGGGGGGCGTCCAGTCCTTAGGGGGCACAGGGGCTCTGCGCATTGGAGCCGAATTCTTGAGACGCTGGTACAATGGAACCAACAATACAGCAACCCCTGTCTACATCTCTTCCCCTTCCTGGGGTGAGTGCTGAGGTGCTGGCTTGAACCATTGGCATGTTATGAAGGAATCGGAGAGAGGTGGGTGGTTGAGGCCTCTGCATAGTGTGGAAAGCTTCCCACGCTACAGTCCACAGAAACCTGCCTGGAACGATCCAAAGATCTAAAACCAAGGCAGTGATGCTTCCAAGCTCCTTGTCTTCATATTCTCACCTGACCTCTCCCCACCATTTCAAGATCCTTAAAGTGCAAGCCAGCCTGGCTCTGAGTGTCTTGAACTTGAATTGCAACAACTGCTTCTCCACATTCCACAGAAAACCATAACTCTGTCTTCACGGATGCGGGCTTCAAGGACATCCGATCCTATCGCTACTGGGATCCCGCAAAGAGGGGTCTAGACATCCAAGGATTTCTGGCGGACTTGGAGGTAGGTCAGTTTGCCATACAAGGGGAGGGCAAACCAGATGGAGAGTGAATGAGGCACACGGTAGTCTTTTAGAACTGGAGAGGTGTGCAGTTTCCTGCTGTTTAGAAGTTCTAGATAGAGAGCAGGAATAGCCGAGTGCAGTGCTTCCAGCAATGTGTTAGATTTAGATTAGATTTACTTTTGGCGAACCAACTATTTGCTCGGAGAATTTATGTTCCTTGCCCACAAAACTACTCAAGAATCCTGTACACTCACAAGGATTCAGATATGCACAGCCCATGTGAATCCTTCTAGGGATCTAATGGTGCTTCTGGTACCTTTCATGCTGCATCCATTGATTTCTCTTAAACAACCATTCCAGAAAATGGGTCTTCTAAATAATCTTCAACTTAGAGCTGCAGTTACAAGGGGAAAGCTGCGACACACACAGAAACCCTGGCCTCTCTTTTGATCCAAATTCGTACAACTCTCTCAAAAATATGTGCGATTTAACAGAAGGCTTGTTTGTTTTTACCCTTTTTTCAGGAAACATTGAAATATGGGCTCCTTTATTACCTCTCAGCACCTGTTGAAATCTAGCAATTTGTGCATTTCGTTTGTTTGGTGTGTGTATTTTAATATACACCCTCTGTTTGGTTGACTTGGAACTCATCAGTGAGTCCCAAACAGGAATGCTTAATTCCATATGGCTGTGATTATTTTTCTTTTTTTCTGCCCTAATCCAGAAAGCTCCCGAGTTCTCTATCTTCATTCTCCATGCTTGTGCTCATAATCCAACAGGCACGGATCCTACACAGGAGCAATGGAAGCAAATTGCTGCTGTTATGAAGGTATGCGCTCTCTTGGTGCCGCCAAAGGGTAACAAGGCTGTGTATGCTTCAGGCAATAAAGCCTTAAATTCTGCAACAAGGTACTCCTAAGTTCTGTGCAGGTAAATGTGACATAGATCAATTGAGCCAATTAAGATTCCTTCCTTCCTTCCTTCCTTCCTGTGATTTTTCTCACTGTTGGCTTTTTGATGGCAAGGAGCCCTACATGGGGGGGGGGGGGGAAACCCAAGAAATGGGTTGTGATTCCTGGGGGCTATGAAGAATGCACGGTAGCCCCAAACTCAAACTGGTTTTCCCTTTCTTGCAGCGCCGGTTCCTGTTTCCGTTCTTCGACTCAGCCTATCAAGGTTTTGCTTCAGGTTGCCTGGATCGAGACGCCTGGGCTGTTCGCTACTTTGTTTCTGAGGGTTTTGAACTCTTTTGTGCCCAGTCCTTCTCAAAAAACTTTGGCCTGTACAGTGAGTCCATCTTTAATTTTCCTAATTGGATTATTCAGTGGGTTTTTTCCATTGCTTTCTTGTTTCTTTCGACTAAATCCAGTGAAATCCACATGCATGTGACTGCTGGTGCAGTGGGAGTTTGTTTGTTTCCCCTTTCTCTCTTTAAATTGTATTTGGAAAATCTGCACCAAAAGAAAGGTTTGGAAGGCATACTGATGGGCAGGCTGTGGGAGGGGGGAAGGAGCCCTCCATGTTATGCCAATGGAAGTACAGTGGTGCCTCAGCTTACGAATTTAATCTGTTCCGAATGCATGCTCTTAAGTCAAACTACTCTTAAGTTGGGGCACCTATATAAAATTGAAAAAACAAGTTTAAAAAAAAAGAAAAAAAAGAAAAGAAAAGTCGAGCAGACCATATCTAAAATTTGTAAGGCGGCAGTTAAAACACCAACAGTTTTCCACTCTTAAGTCGAATTGGTCTTAAGTTGAGCTGCTCTTAAGTCAGGGTACCACTGTAGTTCTGTCAGTGGAACTAGTCTGCTGGAGTCTAGACTGTTCTTTAAAAGATTCTATATTGTATTGCATGGTTTTGATGCAGCAACCTTCCACTTTAAGGGCCTTTTTAAAGAGCTAAACATGGTGAATGTACCAATAAATGCATCCGTGACTCTTGGGAAGTGGGGCTTGTCGTTGCCCTATGGAGCGGGTGGCTTCCACTTGGCTCTTCCACTTGTCTCCTCAGATGAACGGGTGGGAAACCTGACTGTTGTGGCGAAGGATGCAGACAACGTGCAGCGGGTCCTGTCTCAGATGGAGAAGATTGTCCGCACCACTTGGTCTAACCCTCCATCCCAAGGGGCTCGTATTGTGGCAACTACCCTCACTTCCCCAGAGCTTTTTGCTGAGTGGTAAGAATCAGCAAGGCAAGATTAATTGGGAGGCCCCCTGCTTCGGCAGTGGTGAGATCACAACCAAGCTTAATTCTGTTCCTGGGCGTCGACGTTAATGATGTTTTATTTCCCTTCCCGGCTACAGGAAGCAGAATGTGAAGACTATGGCAGATCGGGTTTTGCTGATGCGGGCAGAACTCAGGTCTCGGCTTGAGGCCCTGGGCACACCAGGGACTTGGAATCACATCACAGAACAGATTGGGATGTTCAGCTTTACTGGCCTCAACCGTGAGTAATGCTATGGGCCAGGCAAAAAACTGTAATAGAGGATGGACCAAGAAGAGGAAGTCTGGGGTGAATTTGTAGTACAGTAGGACCCCAGTATTCGCTAGGGTTTGGTTCCAAGCCTTCCCATGGATAATGGAAACCGTGGATAAGAGAGAACACCGAAATGTCCCCAAAACTGCTGTTTTGTGATAGTAACTTGCTTTACAGCTGCTGTTTTGCAACAGTAGTTTGCTTTACATCTGTTGTTTGTGACGGTAGCTTGCTTTACGGCTGCTGTTTTATGACAGTAGCTTGCTTTACAGCTGCTCTTTGTGACAGTAGCATGCTTTGCGGCTGCTTAATTATTTATTTTTCCTCTGCCAACCGTGGATTACTGAATCAGTGGATAATGAATCAGTGGATATGGGGCTCCTACTGTATTGAATAGTCTCTACCTCAAATTCCACCCATCTGTCATATGTATCTCTTCACTGACAGCAGTATTTTCACACACCAGTTTGAATGGTTTAAGATTCTAGCTGATTGGAAATACAAATACTGCTCCAACTACTTACCACAACTAAACAAATCAGCAGACCATCCATTTTTTTTTCTTAGATGTCTAAACCTAGCAGTGCGGTTTGTTTGTTCCCAAATGAGCTAGAGAAGTTGTTTGTGATTATGTACAAATGCCCCACCAAACCAGGTAAAAGGCCATCCTGAGGTTGCATGCATTCCCTCCAACCCTTCCCACTCCACCAGTTGTCTGTGCAGCCCTCAGCCAACTCTTGGTCACTCCTTTTTCTGGTGAAAAGGTTGAGTGGTAGCTCCTAGAAGTCTCTAGGAGTGGCAGTTCCCCTGTTGAACAGCTCTCAGGGACTCCTTGCAACCTTTACCTGAGAGCATGACAAATGGAAGTGAAATTCTAGCTACAGTACTTTGCTTCACCTTTTTGCTTGGAATTTTGCACTTTGCACCCCTGGACATTCCCTAGGCAGAAATTTGCCCACTAGAGATGTTTGTATTGAATTTTTGACCCTTACTCACTTTTGTTGTTCTGTTTGTTGGTCTGATTTTTGGTTCCATCTCCCAGAATTCTCCAATCATTTCCTAAGCAGAATTCTAGGTGCACCTGCCCACCTACACACTCCCATATTTCCCTCAGCTAGAGCAGGGGAGTGGTATCAGGAGACAGATATCTAGTCTCATGCGCTCCCAAACGCATCTGGTGGGGCCACTGTGAGATACAGGAAGCTGGACTAGATGGGCCTTTGGCCTGATCCAGCATGGCTCTTCTTATGTTCTTAACAGGGCCTGTCTTCCATGCTTTCTCAGGCTGACTGCCCAGACAAAATGGAAACTTCTACAATGCTTCCTGGGAGGCCCAGGGCTTTGTGGAAAGTGTAGTTCTTTGGGGATACCCTATATCGGTATCCCCAACCCAGCAGTTCGAAAGCGTGTAAATGCAAGTAGATAAATGGGTACTGCTGTAAAAAGTGGCAAGGTAAACAGTGTTCCCTGCAGCCATGCCAGCCACATGGCTACTGATTTGCACAACACTGGCTCTTTGGCTTGAAAGCACAGATGAGCACCGCCCCTAGACGTGGACATGACTAGCACACATGTGCAGGGGGAACCTTCACCTTTACCTTTATATAGAATATAAGAGACAGCAAGACTGCACCTTCCACAAATACTCTTTCTTAGGCCTATTGCCTACTCTTGCACTAAACAATTTACAGATTGGTTATCTATGGTCTAGTTGCTCCTTCTTGTAGTGGGAACAATTGGGCAGTGCAGATTATCAATAAGCTGCTTCATTGGTGGTGACCCAGGTAGAGTTCTGTCTTGTTTCTACAACTAAACACAACTGGGCTTCCATTTGACTTGACAGACTCTGAATAATCTCTCTCTCTCTTTTGCTTCTTGTCCTTTTCTATTTTTATGGAAGGTTTTTCTTTTTATAAGCCTTTCTATAGCAGATACATCTTAGCACAGGTTGCTCTGTATTGTTGCCAAGATTCTGATCCATTCTTTTTTTCTCCTTCTACAGCTAAGCAAGTACTATTCATGATCAAGGAGAAACACATCTACCTGATGGCTAGTGGCCGCATCAATATGTGTGGTTTGACTACCAAGAACCTGGACTACGTTGCTAAATCCATCCATGAAGCCGTTACCACAATCCAGTAAATCTAAAGCCAGGCCTTGCATGCAGTTGTGTATTAACTCCCTCCCCCCAAGATGTTTTTAGTTGTTTTTAAACCAAGATTAGCTATTCAACTATGGAAATGTAAACAGAATAATGCCAGGGTGTGGAAAGAACCTACACAATCCTTTCCCCTGCCTGCCTGCCACTTTTCTGTTTAAATATTGCCCACGTTCTTGAAAGGCTACCTTTTATTCCCTTGCAGGTGCAAAATCCTTTTCCTGGCTACAGAAAAGTAGCCAGGAAAAGGATTTAATTATTCCTTTGCAGCCTTTCTTCATCTCTTTGAATTCGGATACTGCTTAGGTCGCATAGGGGTGTAGTGAACAGTGGGGAATATTATATGCAACTGTATGCAAATATTGTTTGGTTCTCAGCCACACGAACAAGTCATTCATTCATCTTATAACTTAAGTCTCCCTGGCTGAGCTCATTTCCATCATATCTGTGGCTCGCTTGAGGCTTGGAACAGCAATGAAGTCACCAAAGTGTCTCCCTCCCTCTTTAATGGCCCTCTCTTTGTATGTGAGCGTGTCAGTAGGACTGAGATAGCCACGTTTCTGTTCCTTCTCTGTGTGAGCTGTTGACTTTGCACACCTAGCGCTGAGGGTCGACTCTAGAACCCAAACACTTGGCCTCTTTCATTTGCCTTTTCCCTACGACCATTTGCACTTTACGGAACCCTCTCTGGCCAATGCCTGCTGCAGTCTGTGTTGAGATGAATACCAAAATGGTTGGTTTGTGTGTATTGGCTGCGTGGGCTGTTTCAGGGAGCAAGGCTGGTGCTGTTTCCAGCTTTGCCCAAGTGAAGATTGTAATCTTAATAACTGTATCTTTTTTCTGTCAGTGCACCAAAATAAAACATCTCTTCGTGCCATCTTCTCTATTAGCCAGTGTAGCAGCGATTAGGAGAGGGTAACAGGACTGCTTTTCTCAGTCCATTGGGCTGTTGCTGAAGAAACCAACCTGACATTTGGAGATCAAGTCCTCTCCACTCAATAAGTACACCTAAGACACTGAAACAACCTTTCTTTAATTCATTGTTCAGTCTGCAGTTGTCAGTTTGAGATACCTGTATCTGAATTGCTGGTGATCTCCAAAAACTAGATTCTGTACATCTATGTCCTTGTTAATTATAATGAATTGGTGGTAACCAAAGTTGAATTAATGCAGCTGTGAAGATGGTGCTTCCAGAACAGATTTTGGGAGATCTTCTCTAAATCAGCTGAATGTTCAGTGTAAGAGCTTCTGCCTCAAACAAAAACTAACCAAAGCAAACAGAAGAAAAGGTGTGGCTTTTCTGTGCAATGGGAGTTGGTAGTTTTCTGAAGGTGTTGTCATCCGTCATCTTCCAAAATGACATGTGGAACTCTGTGGAGGGAACAGGAAGCTACAAATAAATACAACCACATCAGCCTGTGAGCATAGACACCAGCTGTGCACCTTTTTGTTTCACTTTCCTATGAATGTGTACTTGACTGTTGCTGCTTAAGCAAGTTCATTCCGGTGAAAATCCGTCTCTTGCAACTCTTTTTCCTTAAATTCTGTTTTGGGGTCCCGTTTCCCACCGGGAACATAAGAACTACTGGTAAGGCCAGAACTAAGAATGTTTGCCACATTCTGTAAATGGACTGCAGCTCGGATAATCTGTCACCTGGGTCTGCTGTGCCAACCGGGTAGGAGTTCCAGTCCGCTAACAGGTAAAGGACTGCTCCTTCCCCACTGGAGATTGGTGAATGTATTGTTACATGTATTCTTTCTTTGACTGCAACTTCTCATTACCATCTCTTTCTGTCTACTATACCTCAGGGCTATAGGCAGCAAACTTTGAAAAATAACATTCCTGTAAGAGTTACGTTCTAGGTCAGGCAGTGAGGATGAGAGCAGCCCAGTACCAAAAACAGGCTTTAGAGTACTGAGAGTCATTCTATTCAGTCTCCTCTAGGCAATGGCTTAGGCCTCTGGATAAGTATCAACCTGAAATTATGCAGGATAAGAGCTTCTGTTCTGTTTTGTTCTGCCACTGGCAAAATGCCACCATACATGCTGTTGTGGAATGAAGTGGTTTTATTGTATTTCCAAACAAGCGCCAATGTGGACTCCTCCCCAATACTCATCACAGAACTGGAGAAACAGCATTGGAGAAGGGGGGGAAGAGACTTTCATGAAAGAAAAGATCTTAAGAGGGTCATGATAAGAAATCAGGATATGAATAACAAAGGATGGACTTTAAAGTTACAATTGCATACACAGTTATCTGGGGACAAGTTTCCTTGGGCTCAATCTTACCTTTGAAAAGCTATAGATAGGCTCCTGAGCTTGAGATTTTTCTATTTGTTTTACAGCAGAGGATACCTTGTAATGCTCTTGACTGAGCACTAGAAGGCAAGTACGAATCTCATTGGGGAAATTAAAGAAGTTGTAATGAGAGATGATGCAGTTCTAACCTTGGATGCCAATCAACAGCAGAAGCATGAACTGCGATTGAAACCTCCATGATCAATGAGTCCTTCCAAAAACCTGCTTGGAAGGATGTTCAATAGGCTGAAACTCCATTTGCCCACTCAGAACCTGAAAAGTAGAACTCTTGTGTATTTACTGTGCCTTTCACGCCCCTTCCTTCCTAAAATACATGTCCAAAGACTTATGTGACAGGGACTGATTTAATGTAAAACAAGTACATTTTATTTCCCCCCCCCTTACAGATGCCTGATGTCAAAACATCCTCTCTTGTTCTAAATTGCCCTGGATTTTTTGTTCTTGTTCTTTTACGGCCAAGGGCCTCTGTTTACGTTGCTTCGTGCTCACAGGTCAGTAGGTGGTCAGCACATAGATCTGCACTTCAGAGTGTTATCAATGGGTCAGGGCAGATATAGGTGATGTTCTAATGCACATGAATACGGTGTATGGTGTGATGCTGCTGTTGAACAAACATGCGCAGGGGTCCAGATAGGGAGCTGGACCATGCAAGAGGAACTTCCCACTGGAAAGAGGGCTGGTTGCCTGCCACTCCCTTCCCCTTGGGCATTACTTCAGTGGAAGTAATTTTGCGAGAGGGGCTGATGGTACTGTCCTGCTGAGCTGCCCACGGGGATACCCGACCGGTTGGTTTCTTCTCATTTCCACTTTTCACTGAGCCTCGGTGCTCAGCGCTCTCTCTGTGCTGGTGCTCAAAGGGCCGCCCTCCGACTTGCAAGCCCTGGAGGCAGAGGATTAGTTGATGGGACAAAGAAGCAGGTGCCATCACGCACACAGGAATCTTACCACGGTCGGCTGTCATGCTGCTGACCTGAGAGAGGAAAAACAGTTATTTGCAACGGTGCTTCTCCAGGACTTTCTCTCCCCCTTCAACCACAGCATTCCACCCAGCCCTTGTATGGACCAAATGTGCCAGGGACCCTTGCGCATGGCACCTCAAAAAGCCTAGGGCTTTTTCATGCAGGCGCTAAATTGTACCCTCAGCAGCGAAATCAAGTAGCAGCAGCACACTTCCTGTTGTGGGAGAGAACAGCCCCCAGATACAGTAATGGCTTCTGCATTCTTCAGGGGTGCTTTTAATTAATGTAATTATCATGTTGGTTAATTAAAAAGACATTGCACTTACACTGTGCTCCTCCGACCCTGGAGAACTCCGTGACAGAAACACAGACAAGTCTGTAATATAGGTCAATCCCAGAAAGCTAATTTTCCAGCATTAGGATCTTTTATAGGCTATGAAAAATCACCAAACCTACCTGTATATTTTTAAAGATCCTATCAGGTTATGACTCAGATCACTTTGTGATATGAAACAAAACAAAAAAACACGAGGCAGAAGAAAAGCTGTATTTATATAATATCTTCCTGGACTGTTGAGAGAATGCCCTTCTCATCTCAACCATGGGCTGTCTTTGATATGTTTCATGGTATTTAGGTACAGAGCAGGAAGCCCTGGGATATACAGAAAGCTCCTTTGTCCACTCCTCACTAGAAACAGGCCTCTCAATAAGTCCTAAAAGCATTACAAAGCTTTTCTAAATATTACTACAGCAAACACGTTCCGCTTTAAGCAGGGGATAATACGATAGCAATGTTGCAGTCCCCGCTTGTTCTAATGAAACAGAATTCCCTTTGTATAGCAACAGGAGTACACTGCTGCCACATCTCTTTCATTACCAGTATAAAAAGTTGACAAAGTGAGATAGCCTGCTATGCTATTGATTTTTAAAAGTATAAAATCAACACCGTGCTTTAGCACTTTAACTGCATAACCAAGATGTGATGCATTACTAAAGAAATAAGAGCAGCTCTACTAGGTGAGGTACAGTCCTAAGAAGTAACATTTCCAAGCTCTCCTATGTATGCCCACACATGCATTCAATGTGCAACAGCTGTACAGAGCTGAGGAAGAGACCAGTAGTGTCTGGCAATGGACAGTGAGCACTACAAACCTGTGGGAGGGAGCAAAACTACATTGCCACTCATGTGATGAGAGATGTGAAGTTAGTATTATCATCTGCGCTCTTCTCACTGTCTGCCGAGGGCTTTCTTCTCCTTCCACCTGCAAATCCAAACATGACACTATCACGGGCAGCAGCCACTGTGTGGACAAACATCTTTCTGCATTAGCTAACGTCAGCAAGACAGCCTAACAATCTCCTAACCTCCCACATCACCCAGTGTTAACTCCACAGGCTGAAACAGCATGGGGGGGGTGCTGTTGAATAGGAGGCCGCATGAGCATCTGCTCCAGCAGAAATGACCACCGATCTGCAAAGCGGACCAAGGCAAAGCTCACGCGACTGGAACGGTAGACCTGTGGTGTCAAAGGCCACTCCCAAGAGCTGCAGGGGGGAGGGTGCCACTCACTAAGGGTTCGAAGTAACTTCTTGCCCAGGGGTTCCTCGGGGCCACTAGGAGAAGTGTTGAAATCCATGTCTCTGTTGGAGGCCTCCGGTTCTAGCCTGACTAAACAGCCCTCGTTTTCTGCAAAGCAATAAGAACCAAGATAAGGGTAGGGCTTGTTCTGAAATTGTGTGTGTGTATGTGTGTGTGTGAGAGAGAGAGAGAGACAGAGAGAGACACACACAGATTTCCATTCCTGTCCGGCTGTTCTTACTAGCTTTAAAGCACTCACTCTGTTGTGTGTTGGTTTCTGTGCCACTTGCAGATCCCTGTTGGGTGTGAGAGATCCCCTCCATATGTAGGAACACAGAATCAGTGGGGCTCTTCAGATGCACATCTGACTGGCTAACTGCAAGATACACAGAGGGAAACCACATCATCAAGCAGTGCAGCCCCATGCAACATTTCAGAGATTATGATGACACACTGAAGACTGATGAAGGATGCAAGGAGAGCATATACAAATGCAACAACTAACACAATAACCGAACAGTGAAGCTAGTTCAACTTCTCAGCATGGCCTGGTTTTAACACGCGTTGAAGTCCTAAGTTAGGATGGGTGCTAATATAATTTGTGATTAAGACATTCAAGGCATGTTAAAGCCAGACTTTGAATGTGCCCACAATCATATGAATATCTATATAGGATGGATGGTACAGTGTGGTCCACAGTGTGGGTAGCTGCCTCCAAGGCACCCTTTTCACTCCCCTTCACCACCCTGTTCTCCAGAGTTAAAAGCATGTTGTCCCCACCCCCCAAAATGGTAATAAAAATTGAGTTTTTCTGCTCCTGGAGGACTCAAAACAGTGGTTTTGACATTAAAAAGGTTACAGGGATTTCTCCAGACCCCATCAACCAATTTACCAACAGATGTCCGGGCCCTTGTGAGGTTTCATTCATTCATTCATTCATTCATTTTGCCAGTTAAGAGCTTGGCATGCCCTCCATCCTTCAGATAGTAAAGACACAATTTTGGTATAACCAGGCATGCTAATGTTGCCCGTCCCTTCTTTTCCTAGCCAGTGCAATGAAGTGCTCCTCAAGTTGCACCTACCCACAATGCTGCTTCGCTCATTCAGGAGAAGACCAGGGTCATCCTTGGGTGTCTGTGGGGTACCTCTGACGGTGGAGGGAGGCTTTGTGGAATCCCCATCATTGAAAATCTCCATGTCAGGGGTCTGGGGTGAGCTATCCATCCGGCTTGCAGCCAATGCATTCTGATACTGTTGCCGAGTGATCTAGGCATTGGGCAGACAAAACACCCTTCAGACTGTTTCCTAGTCCTACCAGTTCAGTATCTTCACAGCCTTATCTGCTCTGCATTCTCTGCCACAACCTACAGTCGCAACACTTTATTCCTTCTCTGGAGCACTTCCATTTCATGGCAATACTGCTTTCCTGCTCAACACATCTAGAGTAGGAGAGTGTTGTCAAAACCACTCCAGCCAACCCCTGATCAACAAGATTGTGTCTCAGTGCTTACAAAAGCTCTGTAATGATTCATTATTGGCTCAAATTAAATTGTAATCCTAACAATTTCCACTGTTCTGGTCTTCAATAGATTGCTATGTCTCATCTTTTCCCCATCCGTTCTTTCCCATGCCACTCCCTTCTATTAATGGGGACATTTATGAGTCCTTTTCTTCAACTCTGTCCATCTTACATGGATAATTATCTTGCTATACAATCTCCCCATTGTCACATCTATTCTCAAAACCGTGTCACCTACAGTTTGCAGTAGGATACTTGTAGCAGTGCAGCACATCTGGCCCCTGAGCAATACATGCACTAAAATTTATATTAATTAAGGACCACTGTACTTAACTTCATTTCCCCCATAACCTTAGGCAGCAGCATCAACCTCAAGGCCACACTGTGGAATCATGGCCAAAGATCCACACCCAGAGCCACCTTCAGAGTCCAACATTTCAAATCTCTAAATTCCAGGTTCAGCATTGTATCTCCCTCAATCCCCTGCCACTGACTATGCTAGGTAGGGCTGATGGGAGTTGTGAACCAAAGCGTTAGGAGAGCCAATGCACACATTAACACGAAAACTGCACTGTTTCTCATCAGCTGAACCCAGAAGGAAAGCAAATAAGCAACTTTATACTGTTAATAAAGATACACATACAAAAAGTTGTTTTTTTAAAAAAACAAGACTAAATGTTGCAAAGGCACTACTGCAGATAATGGGCTCTTGCATTTTACGAAAATATTTTGTAATAAGCCATATGGTCACTGACGATGCACTAAGAAACATCTTACTCCTTCCCGAATTCCATCTTTGCTATTAAGCAAACTCTTTTTCAAATAACAGCAATTATGGAGACAGAGGAAAAGTGAATTCTACCTGGTATCAGCCTCCAATATCACATTTCAAGCAAGACCAAAGAGCACTACAAAATTGCTGGAAGGACTATTATGACACAACAGCATTATGACTATATTTCATCACACAAATCTTATCTTCTGAGTAGAATTTTAGAATTTGGAAAAAATACACTTGTAACACCAGAAACCAAAGAATTACAAAGATACTGTATCTCAATTCCGCTGCCTGACCTCCAAATAAATATTGCGCAAAAGCCTAGAGACTTGAAAATGCTATGCGATACACCTGGTCAAATAATTTACCTCTTTCCCACCCTTCTTTTGTTTCCCATCTCTTCATTTTATCCTCCTGACTTAGGATGTTAAACTTAATAGGTGGTATTCATGCCATCTGTGTCTTGGAGGCAGACAATGCTAAGTAAATATTCAGACTCATACATTAGTCACAGTCATGCTGTTACCCACAGGGCAATGAAGACTATACTGCACAACAAACTGCAAGTACAGTACTCCCCTGTTTATTGCGGGGGCTAGGTGCCTGATCCACCCGCAATAAAGAAAAATCCACAAAATGCAGACGCCTCAGCAAACTGACCTTGGGCTGCTCCTGCTGGCTGCACTTCCAAAGAGAGGTTTTTAAACCCCTCCTGACACCTCAGCAAACCTTGCTGCCAACGAGTTCAAGGTCTGTTTGCTGAAGTGTCAGGAGAGGATTAAAAATCTCTTTGGAAACAGCAGCCGGCAGGAGCAGCCCAGGGTCAGTTTGTTGTGGTGTTAGGGGTTGGTTAGAAAGGCAGGAGCAGTCCCAGGTCAGTTTGCTGAGGTGCCAGGAGGGGCTTAAAAACTACTCTTTGGAAGCAAAATGCAGACACTTCAGCAAACTGACCTTGGGCTGCTCCTGCGGCTGCACTTCCAAAGAGAAGTTTTTAACTCCTTCCTGACACCTCATTAAACCTTGCTGCCAACGAGTTCAAGGTCTGTTTGCTGAGGTGTCAAGAGGGGGGAATTAAAACTTCTCTTTGGAAGCCTGCTTCTCTCAAGGGGAAAAAAAGCGATATACTGAGACCATAACACATGAACCGCATTGTGGCGGGGGACTGCTATAGTCTGTATTTGTTAGTACTTCCGAGCGGGTACCTTAACAAACTGTACATCACAGAGGATGTGGACGGAATAATCAGGTGTGTAGATGTTGTTGCTGCTGCCACTGTGAAGCTGGGTAGTGCTGCCTCCATAGTCATTGCGTTCTCGAACAGGTGACTCAGAGCGGTTTAATCCACTACAACGGGATGGTGACTGGTTCACTAGAGGCAAAGATGAAGCAGTGAGCAAAATGATTATTTCTGCTACAGTGAACATAAAGTGCCCCAAGTACAGAGTTTGTAAAATATGTGGAAGCGCTGTTTAGACCACTCCTACAGCACATGTTCTTAGAGGTTAAGCCCCAGTGGGGTTTACCTTCAGGCTGCTGGGCATTACATTACAATCCAATGTTTTCTGATGATTGCCATTTTAATTTGTCTTCAGTGCCCTAATAATACATATCTGTGTGGCCCTTAGGGGGTAATTTGAAAAAAAGAGAAAGTGATGGGCATCTGCTGACAATAGAACTAACCGCAGCAGGTTGGCAATGGGCAAGAACACACTAGGCTGGCAGCAGCAACCTGCTGACTAAAGAGCTGTATATGACTTAAAAAACAAATACCCCCCACAACCAGGGCTGGCGCGTCCATTAAGGCGAACTAGGCAGTTGCCTAGAGCGCCAAAATGGAGAGAGGGCGCTGGCCAACCTGCCCCGCCGCCACTGGCCACCGCTGCCTGTCCCCCCACCGCCCGCCAGCTGCCCGTCGCCGTCTGCACATCGCTGCCCGTCGCTGTCTGCCCGCCGCCCCCGCGCCCATCGCCACCCCACGCCCGCCACCCCCGTCGCCGTCCCCCGTCCCCCGCCCTGTCACCCACCCCTCACCTAGGGCGCAAAAAAAAAACCTAGCACAGGCCCTGCACACAACATTTGCTCTCAGACCATGCACAAATGCACACTATATTCTTCAAGCTGATTTATAGGAGGACTCTGCAAAAAGGGTATTAGGAAGAGGGAAATGTAGAGGATTATTCACATGATGTGGATTCAGGTCACCACTGTAATTCTGCCTCCCGCAGAAATAAGCAGGCAAAGAGAGAGAGAATTAGGAGAAATTGTCTCTTGCTTGAAATAGTGCTTAATGAAAAAAAAAAAACAGATTGAACATGTTCTCAAAAGAAGCTGAGAGCATGGAGATGTACAGAGCCCTATTTTACTGATGGCCTGTGCGGAGAGCAGGAAGAGATGCCTTCACAGATTTGAGTGGGAGGTTGGTTTGCATAAGCGCAGCTTGAGAACAAGTAACGCCTTGTTGTTCTGTCAAATTCTTTCTCCTGGCAGAAATGTACATGTTCGATGGATGTTTTGGGTGGACCATTATCATCAAATGGGAACAATGAAATGTTGCAGCTTATTTCCATCTATATAGAGAAGTGCTTCTGCTTAGGGCTACAGCAACCCTGTAGCTAGGAGCTACCAGTAGCGTTGTTCTAAGCTTGAGGATCAGAATTTTCATGACAGAGGAAAACCAGTTTTTCACTTTTCCAGTGTTTGAAACCGGTCCCCCTCCCCAATGTTATCTATCAGGAATACACAGAGTGGAATGGATTCCATTCATACATCCAGTGGTTCCTGGCAGTAGAACTGGCTCAACAAAACCCTCCTCATATTCTTTGTTGTTTTCTTCTTTTATTGCTGCTGCTGATTTGGATTCCTTTAATCAAGAAAGCTTGGACAAAAATCAGAGTTGTATCTTTGTGTAGGAAAAGGCTGTGAGTGTAGGTCTGGGAATGGAAAAAAAACAGATTTTTATGCCTTAAAATGTTACTTTAGGTTTGCGGAGGGGGACTCATATCAGATCAGAGTTCATCTCTGGGAAAATGCAAGCTATAATAAAATTGTTAGATCCTAAAAGTGCTAAAAAAAACTCTTGTTAGTCTTGCTTCTAGAGATAAAGACCTATCTATTCCACTTGAAACCTGCTTACCACAGGGACATGACAGCAGAAAATAGTTTTTGATTCAATGGACTGGAGCCCACTTGGAAATCTAAATGGAGGCCTGTTGACCAGCAGTGAGAAGTTGCTGTGAGTTATTCCATTTGTCTTCCACAGGTGTAGCTATGCAATAGATTTGAAACAGTATTATCACGAAATCAAACTAAGGTCTAGAGCAGGGGTTCCCAAAGTGGGGCCCATGCCCCACAGGGGGGGCAATTTAATTTTTAAGGGAAGCAATTTAACTGATTTTTTGAGATTTTTTAGCATGAGTAGGAGTTCACTTTTTGAATAGTAAGAATTATATATCATGGTGGGAGATAGATCAGGATTTTAGAGATGCTTATTAGGTGAGGCATGGCAAAAAAGGTTGGGAACTAGAGTAAGGGTTCCTAGTGCAACTCAAATGCGGGAGGAGAATTATTCTGACTTCCACTCAGTGGCAGATTTCCCTTCAGGGATGTGCTTTCTTACTGTAATGTTTTTAGCATCTCCTTGCTAATTCTGCAGCACAGAGCAATATGGGTACAGTACTCAATAAGACTGGGGTGGCTTACTCAGGTCCATAAAGGGAATAACTAACTCATCTCCACCTCCATTCCTACTCTCTTGGAACACACTTTTCTTTTCTTT
>JAHTLZ010000379.1:17733152-17766578 GCA_023846285.1 Phrynocephalus versicolor | reverse complement strand
TTTTTTGGGTTCAGGCCAAAAGACAGAGCATGAAGCCTCCAAATACTTACTGTAAAGATCTGTCTCATCCAGGATCTCTGATTTGATTATCTCTTCAATCACATCCTCAAGAGTGACAATCCCCATCACCTCGTAGAAGGGGTCTCCTTCCCCTTCATTATTTACTCGCTGCACAATTGCCAGGTGTGATTTACCTGCAAAGGAGAGAACAAACTGAACAATAGTTCCATTGTGTCACCCACTAGGCCCCACAAAAGGTAGGAAGTGAAACGCTTGAGGGCTTATAGACTCCACTGGCATGGTTAGCACCAAGGCTGTCTTGAAATGAGTATGTAAAAATGCAAACACTCCACTTTACCCCATTCTTGGGAAGAGGAAGTAAGCATGTTGAGACTTAGCTCTGAGCCATTAATTGCACCCTCAGATTTTCTTCTTGCTGTAGAATGAACTATTCTATGATGCTAGAGATTGATAAAAGCAGGGTTTGAAGAAGTTTGTTCGTTCACTTGTTCCTTCCTTCCTTCCTTCCTTCCTTCCACTATTTTATGTTATTGGTGGGTAACTAGGATTTGTAGTCTAATCTTTTCCCACGCTCTGGGTAAGTCCATAACAATGGAAAGCAAAATAAATTTAAAAAACACTTATTTTGTAATGAGACAGAACTCTCAATCATTGCCAGTATGGTCCTCAGCAAAGAATGCTGCTTCCTTAGTATTCTCACATGCAAAAATAGAGTTATCACACAAGGGTTGGAAATTCAAAACACATTTGGCCTCTAAGGCCATGACAACACTCTTGAGTACTGTCAGTATTGTATTGGAACTTGAATTTGCAGGATCAAAATGCTGAGACCTGACAAGAGAAGGCCCTCTCTGCTCTCCTTTTGCCAGCTGGCAGACTGTTTTTTTTAAGAATGTGCTGCATTTCCCCCACTCTTTGTTGTACATTTAAATGATTTTTAAACTCAGTGCTTATTTCTAATGTTATAACTCATTTAGTTGTATTTTAATATCATAATAGAGTACTTTAGCAGTATCTGTTTCAATTCCTATTGTGAGCCACATTGGGTCCTACACTGGGAGAAAGATAGAATACAGTTGTCCCCCGCCATTTTACGGTTCATATACTGCGGTCCCAGTATATCACGGGACCGCAGTATATGAAGGCAAGACCCCCAGAGGCAAACTGTGTGGGCCTGTCTGGAGCCTCCAGGCCTGGTGCTGCCCCAAGTGGGCCTCCAATGGACTTCCCAGGCCTGTCGGAGGCCCCAGAAGCGGTTTCATGCGAACCGGAAGTGCCTTCCGAAAAGCCAGAAGTGCCTTCCGGTTGCCCGAAACCATTTCTGGGGCCTCTAACAGGCCTGGGAAGGCCATTGGAGGCTCGTTCGGGGCATCGCCAGGCCTAAGATAAGTGTAGGAGGCCCCAAACAGTGGGGGATTACTGTACAAATAAAACAAAGCTACAAGAAGACAGATTTAGGCTGATTATCAGGAAAAACGTATTTACTGTTAGAGTAGTATGACAGTGGAACCCATTACCTCAGAAGGTGGTGAGCACTCCAATACTGGAGAGATAACTGGACATCCATTTGTCAGATCTACTTAAATTTGGATTTCTGCACTGAGGAATTGGACTCAATTGAATTATAGACTCCTTCAAATCAATTATTCATTGATGAGTAAATAAAATATCTACCACCTTTTACCAGACTATGCCTTCTGAGTTTGGTTGTCATCCGTACAGTAACAATGAGGGAGATGAATTTTTCCAACCACATGTTTTAGGGTTGTTGTGAGCTGTAAATTATTCCAGAATGCCTTTTCATTTAATATGCAATTATTTATTTGTTTGTTCAACTTATATACTGCCCAATAGTGCATTGCACACACTCTGTTGTTGACAATCAACATAAATGACCTATAAAAATTAAGAACTATTAAATTTACAAAAACAGAAAAGATAAAAACTGCAAAAACTGATTTTTTAATATGCATCTACACAATTGCCTGAAGTTCTGAATTCTCTGGGTATAACTTTAGGCTTTGTCTCACTGCAGAGTGCCTGCACTCCACAAATTATTAATATATCACCATACATTGCAATTCTTGTACTGTACCTTAAAAGTGCTTCTGAAACAACTATCTTGATGTTTACATAATTTCATGTTGTTGACGTGATTACCCTCTACAGAAGGATCAGTATTTGGACCTACGTTGATGAGCAGCAGTAGCACATACCTCCCCCATGCCTATCACAGTTAATTAACCCGATCCCTGGGAAATAAGCAATGGCTTCTTGTGGAGCTAGGCCGGGAGTCCTATGGGGCTTCAAGGACCTAGAATCATTTCTAAATGGCACCATCAATGTCAGTATCAACAAGAAACCCAAAGCAAAATATGCCAGTTGGGCTCTGATTCGGAGAACTGTGGGAACTATGGCCACCCCAAAATCGGCTCCCTCACACAGAAGCAGAAGGTACAGAAAACTACCATACTATATCTTCCACTCATTGTTAGACAGAGATGTAAAGAGTCCCTCAGACTCTGACAGGCTTTAAATGGCCAGATGGTACTAATTATTCTGGGTTCAAAGTCAGACCACATTTTTAGAATGTATCAGGCATGCCTGACACAGGAAAAATCTACACAGTTGAAGAGCTAGCAACAAAGAACACTGTGATCCACTGAAGGAGTGACTTTCACTGCCCAGGATATGATCAAGTATAGATAAATAACTGGGTATACAGTACTGTATTATGTTCTAGTCACTGTTAAGGCGTTCCCTTCCCCGGTAACAAAAGAAATAAGTACAGCCATTCTTTTAACATACTTAAAAATATCAAGGAATAACTAATAGACCTCTTTACTAACAGGTAATAACAATTCTCCAGTTCTTGATGGGAAAAGATTGGGTGCATTAAACAGCTATTTGAAAAGAAATATCATATATGTCTCGAGTCTAGATGGTGGTACTGGATCAGAAATATGGGGATTCAAAATATAAAATGCAGTAGATCTAACTATAAACAGCAAACTCCTGGACTCACTGATGTTTTTGCAGGCCATTACAAATTAATTTTCCATGACCATTACAAATATTAAAAGATAATGAATCAGATGTGTTAGTAATCTGAAAGAATCTACAAAACCGGAATCAGTCTTGACATTTGGCACAGACTCACCTCATTATTCAAAACAGAAAATATCAAAACTTGCAGTGACAACAGGATAATAAGTTTGATGAGCCATTTGTTTGTTTACATTAAAACAGTACATGGTAGTATTTATGAGAATTGTGAAAAGGGGGTAGGCAAAATGCAATTTAGATTCACAGGAAGATTTGGAACCAGGGAAGAATTATTTTGCATAAATGCTTTTTTACTTACTAAAAGAAATCTAAAAAAATTCAATGTTGCAGGCTCAAATAATTCTTGATAAATAAAAGTTTTCATATAAAATATGTTAGTGCAATTAGCAACCTGTATTGTTAACAAAAAACAGCAATGAAAGGTGAAGATCACATGGCTGATACTGTACTGATACGAATACAAAAGTACAAGAATGTGTATTTGCTGCTTAAAAGAACACCCTGTAGTTTAAGAACATCATTAAAGAAGTATCATTGTTGATTCAAATGACAGTGCAGTATCTTTGCCAATCAAAGTTTTGCAAGTGTCCAATATACCAGTTATATAGTCTTATCTGTTCATGTGCAAATGTCACTAAGTAAAGTCAATGGAGGAATTTGGTCCAAAAATGAATAAGAAACCTAGGTTCACGAGAATCAATAATAAATAAGACCAAGGAGTTACTTAAATATTCAGAACAGAAGTGCAAAAAGAAGTATATGGAAATTTCACTGAATAGTCATAGACATATGGACACATCTTGCGTGCCAATGAGGAAACTGGCCAAAAAGGAGGTCCTTGGAGGACCTTGGAGGTCAGTAGATCCCAACCAAGGGGATGACCAAAACAGCCCTGGATGAACACACTTAACAACATGAAGTTGTTCCTGGTTCACCTGTACCAAGTCCATGACCATGCAAAGTGGTAGACAAAAACCAGAATAGCTGACCCCATCACCAAGCTGGGGGGGGGAGGAGGAGGAGGAGGAGGAAGAGGAGGAGGAGAAGAAGAAGAAGAAGAAGAAGAAGAAGAAGAAGAAGAAGAAGAAGAAGAAGAAGAAGAAGAAGAAGAAGAAGAAGAAGAAGAAGAAGAATTGCATCAAAATAGACATGGCCTATGGCAGCTTATTTAAAACAACAAACAAAATAAATCAAAAGGAACTTAAACTTGGCTATGAGAATGTGCATGATACTGTGCTATGTATCTGTTATCCTACTATATTACATGGTCTTGTGGATTTCAACACAGGTTACTATAAAAGATAAAAGCATTTGAAACGGACAATATTACTGTACTCAACATTAAGAATTTTTTGAATTGACATGGTGATCTATAAAAAAGTATTAAGGAGACAGAGTTCAACATAAAATGCATATTGAAAAAAGTGGGAAGAGGAAATCTCATTGGCAAAAAACCAAACAAACCTGGGAAATGACTGTGACACAGAGTACAATATAAATTCATTGTTTAGAGCTGCAGCATTCACATGAAAAAGAATAAGGATATTAACACAAAAAACATGAGTATTACTTCAGATCATAAATCAAAGGGACTATAACCTTCATGATGAAGAAGTTGGGGGAAGGTTCTGAGTTGTGCACAATTCTCTGCTCCCACGACATCACGTTATGCCAATTACAAAACAATGCTGGCAGCTGCTCTCGGCCAGTGCTTTGAGAAGAGCCTTCCAAACCATCTAAACGGGAAATAATTTGCTAGAAAATAGCTCTACAATGCAGAAGGCAACCTGAAGATGACTCAACAGTATTCTACTGAGCTGCATGAAGATGAAGCATGAAGGGGAAAATATGATGAATATTCAGCACTGACTAGATATTAGCTTCACGTCTAAGACTACTTCTGAATGACATTTTAAAAAATCTTCCAACAAAGCAGAGATGACTGTAAGGGAAGCTAGATTCCATAAATCCTCAGTACTGGTCTCTCTGATGGCATGTAGGAACATAAACATGTTTTTGTTACACTTGGATGAGCATAACATCAGAGGTGCTTTCTGGTAGCATTTAGATCTGTAGCATCAGCTAAAGGTCCATTGTGAGTGGGCCACCGCTAGGAGGTAAGACACTGTGACCATGAGTACCCCACTGCACCCGAGTGCAGGAATTCCACTAAATTCATTCAAATTATTTATTCAAATTAGCACAATGCTCACCACAATATTACTGCCCCACTTTTTCAAAGTTCAGTAAAAGGTATATCCTTGTAATTTGTCTCTTAGATGCTAAGGACCTTTTCCAGCTATTCTGTGGAGGCAATATCTAGAAAACTAAAATTTTAAAGAAGGAAAGCAAAAACCCAACTATTTCAGCTGCTGCAGCTTTAGCATCCACTATCGCGAGGTTCACAATAAAGTTGTGAAAGCTAGTGACCCTGAACAACATCAATGAGCTCTAATGATTTCCATATGGCCAGAGCTAAGCTGAACAGCATCAAGTGAGCCTGTAGAGCACACCTGGAGATTAAAGAAAGAAGTCAAATTCAAGACCAAAAATATAACTCCCTGCCTTTCATGAGGGCAGCTGCTTTAGATTGCATGCATCTGGTACATCCAGCTGCAAAGCAGCCAAATAATTCTAGCATCCCTCAGGGATGCCTGCAGATAAGCAGAACCACCACAGGGCACCATATTAAAAGTGGCATTATTCTGGTCCAGGGTACTCACACCATGTGCCCAAAAAATGCACAATGTTCTCCTGAAACATATGGAAAGTCAAGTTTCCCTCCAACAGTGTCTAGGACTCTGAGCTAACTGCAGAGAAGTACTAACAGAAACTGCTACATTTTATACTGAGATTGACGGATCAGGTGGGAGAACAGTGGAACCTCTCCTTAAATATCTCACAGACCTTGAAAACCATGTTGGTGTTGCAATATGTCTGAAGCAACTTGATAGCACATAACACGCATATTTATACTGAACAAGTACAACTATTGATATACATTCCTTAGAAACAGTTCCATCACTAACTGCAAAGCTTAAGCCCACAGTATAAGATAAAGTCACAAAGGAAAAACCAAAACATGGATTGGCTGTTCCTACAAGTTATTAGGAGGCTGAGATGCATTTCTGCATTATCACAAACCTGCAACTTACTCCTCCAGGGCCAATCATTTATTTATGTATTTATTTATTAGATTTTTATACCACACCATCAAGCAACAGGGCCCCTCTGTTCCTATCTGAGCATACAGCCATCCCTCTCCTAATACAGCTTTTCCCAACATGTTGCTGCACAAACTTTTTGGACTACCCCCATTTAGCATGGCTAATGGCCAACAATAGTAGGGGTTATAGTAAAAACATAGGGAGAGCATCCTATCGGAGAAGGCTGCTCCACATCTTGTATTTATTTATTTATTAGATTTTCATACTGCCCATTTAGCCCAAGGCCTATTCTTGTAGAGGATTTAAAATCAACCAGTGTTCTGCCTAACACTTTGTCTATGTACACATCCATCTCCGAGGGATCATACTTCGCCAGGTGCTGTGTAATATCCAAAGTCAGCACAATGTAAAAAACAGGTTTCACACACTAGCAAGGTTATGCTCAAAATTCTACAAGGCAGGCTTCAGCAGTATGTGGAAAGAGAACGTCCAGAAGTGCAAGCTGGATTTCGAAGGGGCAGAGGAACTAGAGATCAAATCGCCAACATGCGCTGGATTATGGAGAAAGCCAGAGAGTTCCAGAAAAACATCTACTACTGCTTCATCGACTATGCCAAAGCCTTTGACTGTGTGGACAACAAACTATGGCAAGTTCTTAAAGGAATGGGAGTGCCTGACCACCTTACCTGTCTCCTAAGAAATCTATATGTGGGACAAGCAGCAACTGTGAGAACTGGATATGGAACAACTGACTGGTTTAAAATTGGGAAAGGAGTACGACAAGGCTGTATACTGTCACTTTGCCTATTTAACTTATATGTAGAGTACATCATGCGAAAGGCAGGTCTGGATGAATTACAAACCGGAATTAAGATTGCCGGAAGAAATATCAATAACCTCAGATACGCAGATGATGCTACTCTGATAGCAGAAAGTGAGGAGGAATTAAAGAACCTCTTAATGAGGGTGAATGAGAGTGAAAAAAATGGGCTGAAGCTCAACATCAAAAAAACTAAGATCATGGTCACGGGTCCGATCACCTCCTGGGAAATAGAAGGGGAAGAAATGGAGGCAATGACAGAGTTTATTTTCTTGGGCTCCTTGATCACTGCAGATGGCGACTGCAGCAACGAAATAAAAAGACGCCTCCTTCTTGGGAGGAAAGCAATGGCAAACCTAGATACATCCTAAAGAGCAGAGACATCACTTTGCCAACTAAGGTCAGGATAGACAAAGCTATGGTTTTTCCAGTAGTGATGTATGGAAGTGAAAGCTGGACTATAAAGAGAGCTGATCGCCACAGAATTGATACTTTTGAGCTGTGGTGCTGCAGGAGAGTATTGAGAGTCCCCTGGACTGCAAGGAGATCAGAACTATCCATCCTGAAAGAAATCAACCCCGAATGTTCACTGGAAGGACAGATTTTGAAGCTGAGGCTCCAGTACTTTGGCCACCTCATGAGGAGAGAGGACTCCTTGGAAAAGTCCCTGATGTTGGGAAAGATCGAAGGCAAAAGGAAAAGAGGACAGCAGAGAATGAGATGGTTGGATGGCGTCATTGATGCAACCAATATGGATTTGACAAAACTCCGGGAGGCAGTGGAAGATAGGAGGGCCTGGTGAGCTCTGGCCCATGGGGTCACAAAGAGTCGGACACGACTGAACGACTGAACAACAACAACAACAATAAACAGGTTGCCAATTTGCCTGTGTGTATCTCCAGAATACACTCTTCACTGCAGTACCTGCCAGTTATTCCGAAAGGGTGCACTTGCTGAAAATAGTTTTTTTCTGTCTAAAGATCACAAACCATTGCCATTAGTTGTTACCACCTCTCTTTGTGTGTCTGGCATTCTATTCTCTTTCACACTGTGCTGAAAAGAGACAATGTTCCATACCATATGAAAATGGCATGAAACAGTGCTCTAGGGCAGCTAATTCTCAGTGGGGCCGATATGGCCCCCTTGGAGCCCTAGCACATTTGAGGGGGGCCATAGGCTGGGAAAAGTTTTTCACACATCACTTTATGTTATGCAACTCACTCATTCCTGATTTGACCTATACAGTACAGTGGTACCTCAACTTACAAATTAAATTCATTCAGAATGCATGCTCTTAAGTTGAACTGCTCTTAAGTCGGGGTACCTATCTAAAGAATCGAAAAAATAAGTTAAAAAAATTTAAAAACCGGAAAATATATTTGCAAGTAGAGCAGACCATATCTAAAATGTGTAAGGCGGCCGTTAAAATGCCAAGAGTTTTCTGCTCTTAAGTTGAATTGCTCTTAAGTCAAGCTGCTCTTAAGTCAGGGTACCACTGTATTTCCTTCATATTATGGTTAAGACCAAGGCCAAAAGAATGTTGAGAATGACTGGTCTAGGTTCATGTTCCAATGCATGGCAGATACACAAGTTACACGTGTGTACTCAGCGTTCCGCAAATTATGCACTAGGGGAGGCCACAGTTCATTAGAACTGTGTTGGTAGTCTGTGGAACCGGATGTGGTGATGGCATCTGGCCTGGATGCCTTCAAAAGGGGACTGGACAGATTCCTGGAGGAAAAGTCCATCACAGGTTACAAACCATGATGTGTAATCTCCAGGTTTAAAACCAGGGTATTTCAAGGGCCAGATGCAGGGGAGTGGTATCATGAGACAGATATCTAGTCTCTTGCGCTCCAAGACACATTTGGTAGGGCCACTGTGAGATACAGGAAGCTGGACTAGATGGGCCTTTGGCCTGATCCAGCATGGCTCTTCTTATGTTCTTAAGACATTATTTAAATTCAGAGGGTCCAATGACTCATTCCCTCGCCCCTCAAGGCAAGCTTGGGAAGGAACGCTGTTTGAGGCTCTGGAGCAGGGGTCCTCAACCTAAGGCCCCTGGGCCAGATGCAGTCCCCCAAGGTCCTGAATCCAGCCCCCGGGACCAATTGCAACCCACCCACCTACCCCCTGCTTTGTCAGCAAGCCAGCCTCTGCAGCTGCTTCTATTGCTGAGGCAGTTCAAAGCAGTGGGCTCTGTCGCTTCTCCCACTCCCCCCAACTACCACCCAGATGATCAGCATGCTGATCTAGCATGCTGGCTAGTGGGGCATTCAAAGTGGGAGGGCTACGGCAAGGTCCCCACTCCCTCCCCCCCTTTTTCCATGTTGGCCTTTTTTTTGTTTGTTTGTTTTTTTGGACTGTGGTCCGGCCCCCAGTGGTGTCTGGGGTGTGGTGGACCGGCCCACTGTTTGAAAACTTTGAGGACCCCTGCTCTGGAGCTAGCGAGATACACAGCACATAGCATGATAGATCAGATTTAGTTGAAAACCTCTTAGCATGTGTAGGGGAAGTGTGTCTTAAAATATTCTGAGTGTTTTGCTGAAGCACACAGATCCTGGCAAAACCACCCCTCCTTTCCAGTACCAGCCAGATTAGAGAATGGAAAGAGCATGGAATGGAAACACATGAATCACAGTACTGTATGTTCATGTCAGTTCATGCATGTGGACTTCTGAGTGAAAGTGGAGCAGTGACTTACAAACCCAAGAGCACCTCCCCAGGCAGATTCAGGTGCAAGTCTTATGTCAACCCTGATAAAAACTATGAGGGGAGGGGGAATCTTTGGATAATCCCAGTGAATTGCATGGGCCATGCAATGACCAAAGCACACACCCATGCACACACATGTGCACCCCTTCCAGAGGCGCAGCTGCAATCCTCCCCACCAGGCAAGACTGAGCTGAGGCCACAGGAAGAGGGCTGGCCAATGCAGGAGTCCCAGGGTACCTCGCAAGCAGGGCGCACAGGGAGCAGAGAGGCATGTGATGCTGGCGGGAGGCGAGCGGTTGGGGCCCCGGGCCCTCACCCTTCTTGAACTCCTCAAGCAGTGCATCCAGGCGGGTGTCGTGGAAGACGCAATGCAGAGGGCGGTGGTAGAACCGGGTGACCGTCTGCAGCGGGGTGCAGTCGTCAGGATCCACGAAGGCCAAGTCCTTGACAAACAGCAAGTCCACGATGTTGTCTCGCTGATCCCCTTCGTAGACCGGGATGCGCGTGTAGCCTGAGCGCAAGATCTCGGAAATGGTGGCAAAGTCCAGGATGGCATCGGAGCGCAACATGAAGCAGTCGCTCAAGGGGGTCAGGATATCCTCCACCACCTTGGTGCGCAGCTCCAGGGCGCCTTGCACCATGGCCAGCTCCTGGCTCACCAGGTCCCCGTGGGGGTCGGCGGCGCGCAGGGTCTCCAGCAGGCGCTCCCGGGTGGAGAAGGTGCTCAGCTCTTGGCGTAGGGCCCAGTCCAGCAGGAGGCTGAGCGGGTAGCAGATGGGGAAGGTGACGGCCATGAGGAAGCGCGTCAGGAAGAGGGTGTGAGCGGCGATGGCCAGCCCGTGGCGGGAGCACACCGAGTAGGGCAAGACCTCCCCGCCCAGGAAGACGACGCCGGTGCAGAGCAGGACGGGCAGCCAGGGCACGCCTTGGCCGGCCTCGGGCAGCAGCGGGACGGGGTCGGCGGCCTGCAGCGCGGCGCACAGCCAGCCGGCCAGGGCGGCGTTGGCGCCCGCCTGCCCGAGCAGCAGCGTGCACAGCAGGTAGGTGCCGCTCCCGCCGCGCCCGCGGGCCGCCTCCACCTTGCGCGCCTGCTCGCGCTCGGCCGCCGAGCCGCTGTTGCGCAGCACGCGCAGCTCCATCGGGTCGAGGGCGAGCACGGCCAGGCGGAGGCCGCTGAAGAGCGCCGAGAGGGCCAAGAGGAGCAGCGCCACCGACGCCCGGAGCCAGCTCTCGGCCGGCAGCGGCACCAGCCCCGCCGCCAAGCCCGGCGCCGCCGCCGCCTCCACCTGCAGCACGAACCCCCCCCGGCGCGCCGTGCAACTGCCACGCGCGCCCGTCCCACGCGCACAGCCCGAAGCGGCGCCCGCCCGGCCCGGCCCCCGGCTCGCCCTTGCGCGGCTCGCGCACCTTCACCTCCACCAAGGCCGTGCCTGCCGAGCCCCCCGGCAGGAGCGGGCCCAGCACCTGCACATCGGAGGCCCAGGCGCTGGCCCGCGGGCAGCTCTCGGCACGGGCCGGCTCCTCCACGAAGGCCAGACGCCGCTCGCTCGCCCCCGCCCCCGCCGCCCTCCCCCCGCTGCTCCGGCTGGCGTTGCCTTCGGGCGGCGGCGGCGGCGGCTGGAAGTAGAGGCGCAGCAAGAAGCGGGAGCCCTCGGCCGCCCGCAGCGCCCCCCGCTCCAGCCAGACGCGCCCGGGCGTCGTGTCCTCCGGCCGGAGCCCCAGCAACCACGCCGCCCCGCCGGGGGCCCGCGGCGAGAGCGAGAAGAAGAGCAGCAGCACCGCGCCGCGGCCCCGGCCCCCCCCCCCCCCCCCCCCACTCCGCCGCCGCCCGCCCCCCCCCCCGCCGTGCGCGGGGGGGGGGGGAGGGCGCGCGCGCGGGGCTCGGAGCCGGGGGTGGGGGGGTGGGGTGCCGCCGGCCGCACGTGACGCTGCCGCGGCGCTGGGGGTGGGAGCGGCCGCCGGGCCACGTGGACGCGCCGGTCCCATTGGCCCGCTGCTGGCCCTCGCCGACGACCCGCCCCCCCTCGCCCCCCCGCCCCCGAAGGCCGGAAGAGCCAGCGGCGCGACGGTGGTCCCTGACCTCCCTTGTCGCCCCTCGAGATCGCCTCCCTCCGGAGGGCTTGTGGCGTCGGTGGGTCTCGTTAACCCGAAACGCTCCAGATGCTGCGCCCGTAAATGAGTGGGTGGGTGGGTGGCGTCTTGTTGCCACCCAGGCCAAAAAGGGGGGGGGTTGGAGCCCCTTTGCTGCCTCGGATATCTGCCGAAAGGGAGAGTTTCACCTCTTTTTCTTTCACAAACAATTGGATCAAAAGGAAACCTTTTCAGGAACGCAAGATGCGCGGCTAATAAATGAGGGTATTTTTTTAAAAAATCACGTTACGTAGGGAGATCCATTGAGTATTTACCCCTCACTTGATCTGCTTGGAAGAATATTAGTTTAATGGGTACAGACGTCTTGTATTACAGTGAATAAAATCCTGAAATCGGTTATAGAACGGTCACGGAGAGTCGGTTACGATTGTAACGACACAACACACAATTAGAATCCATGTTTAATTACCAATCCAGCATAGGAAAGATCCCCCCCTGTTCTACTTCCAGGGATAAGGACGTGCTAAGGAAAATCCTCATTTGTAAAGAACATTTTGTACTGAATCATTTGTTATAATCTCAGTTCTGTCTCTTATCCTTTTGGGGGTTATGAAAACAGCTTTAGCTATAATCTGTTTAGTTTAAATCTGCCCTTGTCTGTCTAAATTCCAGACCCAAAGGATGTTGCATTGTCATCGGGGAAATTTTACAACTGAATATTTATTTATTTTTAAAATCCATATTCTACTTTTCTGCCAAAATAAAGTGCTCAAGGCAGCTTCATTAAAGATACATGTTGTTAATACTGTAAATTATTTATTTACATGAGTAAGGAAAAACAACTCTCAAGATAAGAGGTGAAAACAAGGAAGAAATTAATACACACACAAACACAATGCCAGGAACACCTCCAGCATCCCTGGCAGCATTGCCAACCCTTGCCAGGCAGTCTAGAGAGGTCTGACTAGAATACCCCTGATTTACCCACATCATGCCACATATACAACAGTGCTCCTTCTGTAAGTCTTGGTAGCGCAGGCAGTAAGCACACAATTGATCAGGGCCAGATGTAGTCCTTCAGAAAAGGATTTCAAACCCCACAGTCCTACATAAGCAGAACACTTTTTTTTAACATGGGATCTGCATGGGATCATCCTATCCTGAAGACTTATGTTAGCCAGTACCTGACAATCCATAGGGCTCATCTCCACCCACCCCATCCTTCCTATTTTTCCTGATAGGCCAGTCTGAACAACATCACAGGAGGCTTTTCACGCATGAGTTCATTCCAATCAGATCCACTCACACTGACTGCATCTCACACTGGAGACAGCAGAAAATGGAGGAGCCCAGACTCAAGTTATGTTCCATCCTATCATTCTAGAGTCTTGCTTTAATGCCAGCTAAACTCATTCTATGCTACAGTTGGGGAAAGGCAATTCTATCCACACCCCTTCAAAAAGCACAGAGACAATACATGTGTCAGATGAATGTGCCAGAGATGGACTGGATCCTGAAAACACCAAGGTATGTGTGCGTTCTAATGATGCTACGGAGTGATTTTTAAACAAGCAATATAAATACACTTTGCAAAGATCCATAATTTTAGGTAACAACAAAACCTGGCCGAAATTGGGTTGAACAGCAGACATGCTTGCACTTACATGGTTTCTACACACACCAAAAGTGGCTAAAGCAGGTCTGTAATACAACTGTGCCAGGAACCAGATTTCTAGACAGCTCCATCTTTCATAGTCTCTCACTTGTGCAATGATCCAGGGGTCAAGGAAGGTAGTTTAGGAGACATAAGAACAGCCTTGCTGGAACAGGCCACAGCCCATCCAGTCCAGCATTCTGTCTCACACAGTGGTTCACCATTTGCTTCAGGGTATTCCCAAGCAGATGTCTTCACCTGCTTAAGATTCCCAGCAAATGGCATTGAGAGATATCCTGCCTATCTCTCCAATCCGGAGGTTGTCCTTAGGCATCCATAATGATAGCCATTGATACCCTTGTTCTCCATGAACTCGTCCAATCCTTTCTTAAAGCTGTCAAGACTGACAGCTGTCACCACTTCTTCTGGCAGGGAGTTCCACAGACCAGTGATCCTCTGGGTGAAAAAGTACTTTCTCTTATTTGTTTGAGATATAGCACCCCAAAATTTCATGGAGTGCCCCCTAGTTCTAGTATTCTGCTATAGGAAAACAGCTTTTCCTTATCTACTTTGTCCACGCCGTGTATGATTTAATAAACTTCAATCCAATCACTTCTTAGGCGCCGTCGTTCAAGAGTGAAGAGGCCTAGCCTTTGCAGCCTCAGATGGTAAGGAAGGTGTTTCAGTCCCCTAATCATTCTGGTTGCCCTCCTCTGCACTTTTTCCATTTCCATAATATCCTTCTGGAGGTATGGTGACCAGAACTGTACACAATGCTCCAGAATCCAGATGGAGCCTCACCATAGATTTATAAAGAGGCAAAATGACACTTGCTGACTTATTTTCTATACCCTTCCTAATGATCCCTAGCATTGAGTTTGCTTTTTTCACTGCTGCCGCACACTGGGTTGACACCTTCATTGAGCTGTCCCCCAGGACACCAAGGTCCCTCTCCTGGTTTGTTGCAGAGAGTTCAGAGCCCATCAGTTTATAATCGTAATTGGGTTTCTTTGCCCCAATGTGCATCACTCTTCACTTGCTAATGTTGAAGCTCATTGGCCCCTGTTTTGCCCATCCCCCCAGTGTCAAGAGATCCCTCTGGAGCTCCTCACAATCTCTCAGTTTTTACTATCCTGTATAATTTAGTGTTGTTGGCAAATTTGGATACCTTGCTATTTACTCCTATTTCTATATCATTCATGAAGATGTTGAAAAGCAGGGATCCTAGTACTGAACCTTGCGGGACCCCATTCTTTACCTCGCTCCACTTGGATAAGTGTTCATTTAGTGCTACCCTCTGTCTCCTGTCCCTTAGCCAGTTACAGATCCAGGTCAAGACCTGTCCCTTGATTCCATGACTGGCAAGTTTATTCAAGAGCCTTTGGTGTAGGACCTTGTCAGAAGCCTTCTGAAAGTCCAAATAAACAGTGTCAACTGGATCTCCCTTATCCAAATGCTTGTTGACACTCTCAAATAATTCTAACAGATTAGTGAGGGATGATTTGCCCTTGCAGAAGCCATGTTGGCTCTCCTTCAGCAGTGCCTTCTCTCCTATGTGCCTATTAATTTTATCTTTTAGGATGGTTTCCACCACGTTACCTGGGACACATGTCAAACTGACTGGTCAGTAATTTCCTGGATCACCTCTGGATCCTTTTTTGAAGACAGGTGTTACATTCGCTACCTTCGAGTGAGCAGGCACAACACCTGATTTGGAGGAAAGATTTTATATTTTAGCTAGGGCATCAGCAATTTCATCTTTAAGTTCCTTGAAAACTCGTGGATGGATGCCATCTGGTCCTGGTGATTTCTTAGCATTTAGTTTAACAAGACATGCAAGAACCTTCTCCCTGGCTATTTCTATCTGGCTTAATTCTTTGGTTTCTCTCCCTATGAAGATAGGCTCTGTTTTGGGCATGAGGTCTCTGTCATCTTCAATGAATACTTAAGCAAAGAATTTACTGAGGCTCTCTACAATCTCTGTTTTCTCTTTAATAATCCTTTGCCTTCCATTATCATCTAATGGTCCAATGGCCTTCCTAGTTGGGTTCTTACTTCTAATGTACTTAAAGAAGTCCTTGTTATTTCTTGTGTTTTTAGCTATACACTCCTCCAAGTCTTGCTTTGCTTTCTTGATTGTTGCCTTGCATTTGTTCTGCCAGAATTTATGTTTCTGCCTGTTGTCCTTGTTTGGACAAGCTTCCATCTTCTAAATGAGCTTTTCTTGTTTTTGATCACTTTCCGAAAAGCACCTGTAAGCCACATCGGAGTCCTCTTGGACCTGGCAGTGCCCTTTTTCCTTTTGGGTATGCATTCCAATTGGACATCTGTTATTGTTTTTTGTGAGCAGGCTCCATGCCTCTTGAAGTGTTTGGACTCTCTCAATTTTCCCTTTCAGCTTCTTTTTTACTAGTTTCCTCATCTTTGGCAAATTTCCTTTTTGAAAAGTTAAGGTCTCTGTGTTAGATTTTATCAGTGATTGGCAGTCTATGATAAAGTTAAAAGTAATTTTGTTGTGGTCACTGTTCCCTATTGGTTCAGTCACATTAACATTTTGCACCAGATCCTATGTATTACTCAGGATCAAGTAAAAGATTCTTGTACCTCTAGTTGGGTCTTCAACCATCCAGGAAACAATAATTTAGCATATCTAGGAACTTTATATCTTTAT
This sequence comes from Phrynocephalus versicolor, assembly GCA_023846285.1. Classification (NCBI taxonomy): domain Eukaryota; kingdom Metazoa; phylum Chordata; class Lepidosauria; order Squamata; family Agamidae; genus Phrynocephalus; species Phrynocephalus versicolor. The sequence goes on along the minus strand of JAHTLZ010000379.1, from coordinate 17,750,373 downwards.
CATGAGCTGAACAACAGTTCACCCAGTCTATGTGAGGGTAATTGAAGTCCCCCCATTAGATCCAGGGTTCCCTTCTTGGATGCCTCCTTTACAATATTCTCCAACTCCCAGTTTCCCTCAGGGGCTTAGGTCAGAGGCTGATAGCATATGCCTACTGTTAGACCATCCTTTTGGCCCGATACTCTTACCCACACAATTTGTAATGGTGACTCCAAATCACCTGGATATTCCAATTCATACAGTTTTATCACTTCTTTGACATACAAGGCTACACCACTTCCCGTTTGCCCCTTCCTGTCCTTCCTGTACAGTTTATGGCCTGGGATAACTATATCCCATTGGTTATCATCCATCCACCATGTTTCAGTGTTGCCAATAATATCAATATTTTTATCTATTGCTAAGTATTCCAGCTCCCCTATTTTGTTCCGGAGGCTTCTGGCATTTGCATGCAAGGATTTATGGATGCTTTTCTGATGCATTCTTTTGAGTCCAGTTGCATCATTAGACTGCCTCTCGCATCTTCTGCTGCAGTGCTGGTGACTAGCTCCTCACTCTGCTCAGTAATTATTGCATCCTTCTCACTACTCAAGTAGACACTTTCCCAAACTGGATGCTGCCCAGCTCCTGTTGGATTTCCCCCAGTAATAAGTTTAAAAGCTGCTCTGCAGCCTTTTTGATGATGAGTGCCAGCAATCTGGTCCCATCATGGTTCAAGTGCAACCTGTCCCACCTGAACAGGTTTGGCTTGTCCCAAAATGTTCTCCAGTTCCTGACAAATCTGAAGCCCTCCTCTCGACACCATTACCTTATTCAATATTAAGGCTACTGAGCTCTGCCTGCCTGGTGGGTCCTGCACAAGGAACAGGCAGCACTTCTGAAAATACTACCTTGGAGAGTCCAGGACTTCAGTCTTCTTCCTAACAACCTGAATTTGGCTTCCAGGACTAGAGATGGGCACGGAATGATTTTTTTATTCGTTTCATTATTCGTTATTCATTTTGTTAGGGAACAAAACGAATAACGAAGGGACCCATCAAAGAAAAATGAAATGAAACAGAAATTTCCATTTCGTTCAGCTTGTTTTTCGTTTTTCCATAGGATTCTCCCCCAGCGTGCCTCATCGGCACCGGAAAGGTCAGGCTCCCCACCCCCCCCCGTCACCGCCAATCACCTGGAGTGCAGTCTTCCCCAGGGGGAGGAATTTAAAAAAACTGCACTTTCCGGTGCCCACCTGTCATGGGCTAGACCCCTTTAAAAATGGCCCAGTCACCACTAGGGAGTCTCCCCTCTCTCCTAAAATACATGGCAAGGTTCAAATGCAGACTTTTGCAACAAAAAATTCCCCTTTCATTGCACCTCCTGCAAATGTACTGACATTGTTACCTACATTATGATAAGAGCCAGATTCCTGATCAAAGTGAAGAACACCTCCTATCTCTTTCTTAAGGGAGATGTTATAATCACAGCTCCTTCCTCTGAATTTCCCAACAAAATGAACTGAACCAAGAGGCTTCTATGAGATTGCCAACCACTGACCATAATAGCGACTGTGCTTCATGGTGTCCCTAAAGAAGAGCAGCTGGCTGCATTAAAAAAAGTGCAGGACAGGGACCCTGCAAGAGTGGGGTGGTGTTGGTGGAAAGCTTACATGATTCCCTTCAGCTCTGCTTTTAGGTAATAGAATATTGTAGCTAGGCAGTATATGGCACCTGAAGAACATAGCCTGAACCCGTTTGTGATGGCACTAGAGGTGCCAGCTGACTTGGATGTACTGCCAGGGCTTATGTCTCAGTTCAGGGACCCACCTCAAACTGTTCGCATGCCTGGATTTCCTCCTCTTCCTCCATCCCTGCTTGAGAAGGAAGAAGAAAAGCAAACTAGACTCAGCTGGCAGTTACATGTGTACGGCTCATCCACAAAGACAGTGCACAATACAATGGGAATCTCTATTCTTATCTCTGATTAATGCCTGGAGTTCACCCATTTATGGCTGTAGTTAACCCAATGTTTTATTGACAAACTTGGCAGCATTCAGTTTCAGGGTTTTTCCCCGAGTTCCCTTCCCACCATCTTATAGGGGAGCCCCTGCTGTTAGCCACGTTAATGGATCTGAGATAAGAGTAGGGATTCCCACTGTGTGTTGTGAGCTGTCCTTGTTGGTGAGCCACACACAAAGACAGAACTGAGCTGGCATATACTTGGAAGTGCCAGCAGAGTATGCCTTGCTTTTCTCCTGCCTTCAGAGGCAGGAGCTGAGGAGGTGGTAGAACTCCAGGCATGGGAACAGTTTGAGAGGGGTTGGGTTTCTGGTTATTCCAGGAAGGGCCAGATGAGCACACGTCCTTCCCATTGTGGGCCAGGGAGAAGAGGAGCAAAACCAGGTCCCCAGGTGGAGTGGTGGCTGCAGGAAGGTCAGTTGTTTCAGCGACAGGTCTGATGAAGCTGGTTTGAGGCCTGCATGTGCTGATGAAATTTGGTCTTGCGGAACTTTGAAAGGATGTGCTCTCCTGCTCTGAAATGTTCCCTGTTCCTAATACATTATAAATGCAGGATGAGAGATTCCATGCTTCAATAAAACATTAGGAAATAGGCTGTGTTGGAGGTGGTGGTCTTTTTTGTTAAAATAAAAAGTTGGATGTTCTGCAGTTTGAAAAGATAGGAGAGTATTTAATTCTTAAATAAAATAAAATGTGAGTGAACAAATGATCTCTATTCCAAATTAGATACTTGATGAGGAAAGATTCCTGCCAAGGTAAAAAATAACCCCCTCTAGCAATGTGGGTTTCTGTATAATACCACTTTAATCTCTCTGAGACAGTCTTTGCAAGCAACACATTTCATCTCTGTAGACTTCATGCTCTATCTCTGTTTTTGAACATGAGATTTCCTGTTATTGCTGCTTTCTTAGTGGGGAACACCATAGAGCAGTGATGACGAACCTATGGCACGGGTGCCAAAGGTGGCACTCGGAGCCCTTTGTGTGTGTACCCGACAACGCCCCTTCATAGCTACCTGTATACAGGTTAAATTACTGTATTGGCACTTTGCAAACAAATTAATGGGTTTTGAATTGCAGTTTGGGCACTCGGTCTCTAAAAGGTTCGCCATCACTGCCATAGAGATTGCTGGCTACCCAGCAAGCACTATGCTGGTCCAGCAGTTAGCTGGGTCTTCCATACAGCTGAAGTTACTGTACATTAGGTGGCTGCTCCCGTGGAGTTTTTGGTGGAATTGAAACTGTTGAAGCCTTGTTTTCATTTACACAGAGAGACAGAGCTCCGATTCTCCTTCAAATGGGTTTGCACTGTCCTGGGACTGTCCCACAACTTGGAGAGTAATGTTTTAGTGACAAATTTGGCGACATTCAGTAATCTGGACATGCTTGCAGGTCCAGCTGATGCCACACATGGACATGTAGAAAGTTCAGAGGAGATAACGATTGGCTTGTATACCCATGGATTACAGCAGTCAGACGGAGCTGTTGCACATCCAGCAGTGTGCTTAACAGTGGTTCCTGTTAGCCACTGATAGCAGAACAGCCAGTGGAAGGGAAGCCAAAGGCAGCAGCAATAGGTGGCATCAAGCCATTCTGTTTTTTCCTTGTTTGAAATGGCATTGCAGTGCAATCCTTAACATTTAATATGAAATCAAACAAAATACTAATATGATTTTATGTTGGCTCATTAGGCTTCTACCCTTTCATAGTTGATTCCCTAGTAGGAAGAAAAATATGTGCTCTACCATCCTTTCCAATCAACAGGGAGATAGGAGGGGTAGTGCCTCCCTTGCTTAAATAGATCCATGCCTTGCCTTATGAAAAGATATAACCATTGGGTTTTATCTGTTGTATTCTGCTAGAAATTTTAGAAGTCTGTGGCATATGACTTAACTTGGGTTTAGTTCTATAAGTAGAATTCCTATTCCCTTGGGAAATTATAAAAGTGTACAGCTTTATATTCAGTATGACAGTCAACACAGAACAAGAATTTCTTAACACTACATTAAAATTTTTGGTTGAACTGGGACATTATATTAGTACTTTTCTTCCTCCTCTGAGCTTTTATTTAATGTCTCCCCTTTCTACTCTGTATATTTAAAGATCACACAAAGAGCCATGGGGTGTCTCCCTTTCTCCATCATTCTACACAATTCCTGCAGTACTGCTGATTTTCAGCAAGTTTAGATGAGCTGTGCATCTCTTTAGCAGAATTCCACATGACCGCTGATGATACTAGCTAGGGGATGTTAAGAACTGTAATTCAAAAACGTAACATTTCTAAGCTTTACTTCTTAAGGGGATTTCTGGCCATGATGCATGGTGTTATGATGCACATTGAAAATAATAATGTCTTAGATAGAATGTAGCAATGAGACTTTCCCGTTAATGTAAATTAAAATATGAGAACCTGCAGAACACCAAAGCTGAGAAGTATCTCTGATCTGTTTTTTTTTAATTGCAATTTGAGTTCATGCACTGAATCATCATAATGCAGTTTCTCTTGATTTCAAGGTTTTTCCTCAGTGAATTTGGAGACTGGGAATGGGTGGGTGGTGCTTTGTTCAGTTCATATGGTTAAAATGTTATTTCACACATTGTGGAAGGTGGATTGTAACGTTGGCATTGGACAAGTTCTGCATCCAGTTTCATGCTCTCAAGGAGATCTACTTGGCTTTATACTAGAATGCTAAGGAAATAACTCACTGGGTTAAAATCAATGACTGGGTGGGAATCAATGTCTGCCCAAACAACAAGGAGTCCTGTAGCACTTGTAAAACTAACAAGATTCATTTGACATAAGCTTTTGTGGACTGCAGCCCACCTCTTCAGATGCATGCTCAAGTCAACACCTAAAGGTCAGTCACAGAGCCTCCGAGTGGGAAAAGCTGTAGCCTACTAGTAGAGTACTTCCTCTGAAAGCAGGAGGGTCCATCTTCATCCACCAGCACTGCCAAGACCAGAGAAATGAGCAACCATAAAAGTAGAAACAAGTCGTTTAGAGTTCATTGTTTTGTTTGCTCTTTGTCTTGTCCCATTTCATTTCCTCACCCAGAGTCTGAGACTGTGAGGTTTGAAGACACTTCTACTCATACTGCACCCTAACCCTAACCCTAACCCCCCTCTCACATAAACACACATTGTGAGTAAAGCAACCAGTGGTAGCAGACCCTATCCTTGATCCAAGGTAATGCAGCACATTCTAATAAAACTTCATTTTCTTTTGCATCTATCTGTCTGTCTGTCCGTCTGTCCATCCGTCTGTCTGTCTGTCTAAAAAGGACCAAGGCAATCAACATGCATCATTAAAAACAAATTAATAAAATAACTCTGTTTATAGTCAGAATAATCAGTAAGGATAATAATAGCTCTCCTCCCAAAGCTTGTCTTAAATGCAATGGGAATGCAGGCTGATTGCAACTCTGTGGGATTACCAGTATGTTCCATAGTTGGGAAGCAACTCTGAAGAAATCCATCAGTATATATCTGTCAAGTGGATCTCAGCAAGCAAAGGTATTTTCAGAGTAACAGTTGGTTAGTCTAAACACTAACTTGTATACAGGCTAGCATGGTGATGACTTGTAATTGGGGCAGGAGGCACTCCCCCATCACATCGGCTTGAAGACACCTATAGCAGAGCCAAGAGATACCCCTTCCTTAAAACTCTGAAGCACACCTTGCACCCATGGTGGCAATAACGAGCAAGAGGAAACATGGTCTGACTCAGGATATGTCAGCCCTTGATGTATCTGGGTTCCTGAGTGCATCAGCAGAATAAACTCCTCTGTGGAAGACTTTCTGCCCCTCTTACTTAAACAAGACATAATACAGCGTCTTCTCAGAGCCTGCCAACAGCATGTGCTGTTGTTCCATGCTCACCATTCCTTCTGCCCCTTGAGAGGGCGGTGAGGGCCAGGTATCCTATCTTTGAATTAAGCTTGGATCTTAGTTCTTGAATTGGGGTCTTAGCACTTGGGTTTTTACTTTCCTGGGTCCACAAGCAGAATACTGAGATAACATAATAATTAGGAGGGGGAAATTGTTATCGTTACTTCCTTTAACAAGTTGATCAGCCACTATAATTCTAGTTGTTTAATAATAGCAATGACTTAAAGTTTTTCTCCCAATTCCCTCCCCATGAAGCAGGCAGGCAGGCAGGCAGGCAAACATATTTAGGAGACAGTGACAAGTGGGTTTTAGATGTGAGCAGAAGCCAAGGCTTGAATGATGCCTGTAGCACTGAAAACAAATTGTTCGGTGAGCATATGGTCAGAGAAAATCTTGCTCCCTATGTCCTAGATTACATTTTGAAATCTGCTTACTTGGGCACATTTCTAAAAGAAAAAATTAGAAGGGGACCAGGTAGGCACTGCAACTGATCAAAGGTCAACCAACGAGATTCATGGCACTGCAGGGTTCAGAATCTGGATCTCTAAGGTCCAAGTCCAACACTTCTGTGCTACAATGAGTCAATGACTGAAAGTCAAAATTGAGGGCTGTTTGGTGAGACCTCTCCTCAAGAAATGACAAAACAGTGGCTGTCTTCCCCTTGGGCATATACCATACTCTGTTTTGTTACTCTGGGAGCAACATGAGAGAGGTGTAAGGCTAGGGCCTGCAGCTTGTGGGAGGTACGTCTTCTTTTCATTTGCCAAAATCCCCCAGCCATCATCCAGAGCTTAGTCAATACAGAGGCAATACAGAGGGGCATGATGGCTCAGTGGACTAAGGCTTCTGAAAACTGTCGGCTGCAAAGTCGGCAGCTCAATGGTTTGAATCCCAGGTGTCATGCAGCAGAGCGAGCTCCCGCTGATAACCCCAGGTCTTGCCAATCTAGCAGATCGAAAGCACGTAAATGCAAGTAGATAAATAGGTACTGTGTTAGAAAGTGGAAAGGTAAAACAGTGTTTCCTTGCAGCCATGCCAGCTACGTGGCCATGGACTTGCACAACACTGGCTCTTCGGCTTGAATACTGAGATGAGCACCGCCCCTAGAGTCGGACACAACTAGCATGCATGTGCAGGAGAAACCTTTACCTTTTTACAGAGGCAAAAGGTGAGACAAACACAGGACTCATCCAGACAGGACCACATATTAGTATCACCTGATTTAGCCCCACCACCACCATCACCACCTCCATTTTGTCTGGCTTTGTTTGGAGAGCATGACATTCTCCTGGATCTGTTATGATCTGCGCCCCCAAGCTCATTCCACCCTCACATCTGTGAAGCCCAGTTTAGTCTTGGTACCTGAACTGACATTCCTTTGTTTCATCCAAAGACACACTCCTGATTTCCTTCCAAGTGTTTTCATTCTGGCAGCTTAATTTGGAGGAGGAGGAGGAGGAGGAGGAGGAAATATTTAAAGCAAACAGTTTTAGCTCTTTTTCTTAACGTCTGTTTTGACATTTTTCAGTTTTATGATTCATTATTATATTACGTAATTTTACTGAATTTTGTAAAAGGAAGAAATATAAATAAAATATATTAATTGTATTTTGGTTTGATAAAGTTAAACAACTTGGAATTTAAAGCTATCCTTTATACGGCCTTCTGCCAGTCCTGATATATCGAATGTATTTTAGAGGAAGAGCTTAAAACAGAGATCTCAGTCAAGGAACAAAACAACATTCAGACAAAGTGTCTTTTTGTTTTGATTGAACGACTGTGCAGTTTTTCTGGAAGACCTCTGGGCAGTGCCTTACAGGTTGTAGTGCAGATCTGAAACATTCAGCCAGGGTAGTCTGTTCTCACTGGGAAAGTTAAACAGAGGAAGTTGAGGGAATGTGGTCCTTGCCCCCCCCCCCAAAAGGTAGTACACTCTGGATTTAGTTTTGCAATTTAAATATATAATCAGCGACAGATGGTAGTATAACGGCAGAAGGAGCCATTGTACCTTCTACTTTGCTCAAAGCCCCGGATACAATCTTTCTATACTGGCCTGTCCCTCAGGAAATCAACAGTGGCCAAGGAAGGCTACTGACAGGATAGCATGATGTCACATTGTGCTTGGGTTTGCATTTAGTATGTGCCCATGTGCCCATACTATGTCTGTGGTAGAGTGTAGGATTATGTTGTATACATAGCAGTTTCCAAGCTGGGGTTATGCTGTGTGTGCATGTAGTCCAAAGTGTCCAAGTTGTAAACAGCTGGTTCACCCCCTCCATGCGGCCCCCACCTCCAAGGCAAGATATTGATTGCTGCATCTGTACACGTTTCCTGCACAGATGAACCAACATCATGGACACCCCCATTGCAGAAAGAAGAGCTTTGATATTCCAGGCAGAAGATAGAGAAGAAGATGTCCATAGAAGAAGGTTGTAAGTAGCCACTCATTGCAATGAATATACTGTATATCTCCAGTCTCTGGAGCTTCTTAATTAGTGGAGATCAGAAGCAGGACTGATGCATTCAGAACTGATATATCAGCTCCCTATTGGTATCTGGCTGGCCTCAGTGCACACCAAACGCTGCACTGGGAAGGCTTCTGGTCTGATCCCGTTCTGCTCTTCTTATGTGCTGATTGTCTGTGCATAGAGGTGCCTGTACAGAGTAGTTTCCTGTGGTTGCCATTACTACTTGCATGCAGTAGCAATTTTCAGTCGTCACATGACATCCCTTGTTTGTCATTTGTACTGGGATCATCACACATTTCTCTGTATCAGAGGTATTCTAAGAATGGTGGGGGTATTCTAACGGGTGTGTTATGGCTTTTGTGTGTGATTGGCGAGAACCTAAAGAAATAAGAAACCTGTTACCCAATTGAAGCAAAAACAGCTGTAGTTTTACTTTGTGCCCTTGGAAAGCAATCAAAGCTTTGACAGACACAGTCATACTAAACATAATATTCTAATCAAATATGGATATTTCCTTTTTTGCACACTGTAGTTTCATACTTTTGTAGGGTTTATTTCAACTAGTTTAATTACCTATTGATAGATATATTGCTTTTAGAGAGCTCTGTATTAGAATATTGAAGAAACTATAGAGAGACCCTACATTATATGAATATTCTGTCTTGCTGAAAACAATTAAACTGTCTTCATTGTGTTGAAAACATATCAGCTATTGTCCTTTATTTTGTCCTAATTAGTACAGCTATTCTTCTGGAGATTCCTTCCTCAACTTAATTCCTATGCTTTTCACAGCTCAAAAGCCTTTCCCTTACTTAGGAGAAATATGTTAGAGTCCTCTTTTAATATATCATATCGGATTGCCACTTTTCCCCCCTTGGCAGTAGAATGGATTATCAGATTATTGCTCCAATCAAAGAGAGAGAGAGAGAGAGAGAGAGATGGTGTATACAGTATGTACCCTACTAAAAGCTCAGCAAACATATGTGAAGAATTATGAATTACAGTGGACCCTTGTATAACAAACAGCTTGTATAACATAAAATTTGTACAACATAAAAATTATGGAGATAGGGGAAATTTGCTTAACATAATCTCCTATGGGGAAAATCTGTACAACATAAAAATGGGATTACTCCATTTTCAATGCATTCCTATGGGAATCTGTATAAAGGAAAATTTGCTTAACATAATTTCATTTGGAACAAATTAATTCCTTTATACAAGGTACCACTGTACTATAATGTAAAGATTTCAGAATATTTCTTCTGCTGAACATTGTATACACTGTAGGCCAGTATTGGCAAAGCTATGGCATGGGTGCCAAAGGTGGCACACAGAGCTCTTTCTGTGGGCACGCGACATCTCCACCTCAGAGCCATGGCACTTCCCTCTCCGCTCAGAGCACGCCACTGTGCTCCATGCAGAGAGCTTGGTGAAGGGGGAGGCAGCAGTTTGTGGTCTCCTTTGTAGCCCCAGTTTACTCTCCAGCCATGCAGCTTTGGGGATGCCCAGAGTGACATGGCTGGAGGTACTTCTGTGTAACTTTTTGTGGTCCATTTCTAAATCCTTGGACAAATTCCCATTGGTGCTTTGCCCAGTGATGATTTCCTACCTTTAGTTTCCAATCATTTATTATTACCACACACCCCATGGTTTGGTGTGTGTGTGTGTGATCTATTTTTCTTCCTAAATATTTCCATGAAGCTTTCAGTTCCTTCATTGTTAACATCTGTAGCTGGAGCCCGGGCTTGAATGATGGTTATATTAATAAGTTTTCTTTGAGATCAAATTGATCTTTGTTGAAGTCCTTGTAACTATCTGGTCTCTAATGTTACAGGTATAACTGTCATCACTGATGGCCATTAATAGTCCTTTCTATAATTGTCTTTTAAACCCATCTAAGTTGGCGACCATCACTACATCTTGCAGGAGATGTAACACTGATTCAGCATGTTAGTGAGTGTACACTTCTTTTGGCTACATCTCCTTTTGCTGCATACATTCACCTATATACCTACAAGCACTGCCATGCGCATACACATGCTGTCCTGTCCTTCTTGTGGGTTTCTTGTCTTCTTTTTTGTTTCCCCATGATAATCAATCCCACTGGCCTGGAGGCAATTGGAGACTCAATGATACTTGGGCTTTAAGACATTCTAGATTTTTTGTTTTTGTTTGGAAGTATATCATGATTTTTACACACATTACTGATTCTAGGAAGCTCATAGTCTCATTTGTATCATCTCAAGACCCTGAAAACAAAGACGGCAAGGAAGGCACCTAGTGCTGGGCACGTTGCTGCGAATTTAGTAAGTCAGAAGAGACTGAGTCCCAGGATGCTGTTGCAGAGATATTTTTTTTATTAGAAAAGATGCCCAACGCGTTTCGGCTGAAAAAGTTACACAGAGATACTTCAAAAGGTAAACACCATTCTTACTCCTTAAACTCGCTGTAACTTTTTGTGTGAAATACAGCCCCCGAAGAAGGCTTTTTCAGCCGAAACGCGTTAGGCATCTTTTCTAATTAAAAAAAATATTTGCAAGTCTCTTCTAACTTACTTAACTTCATTGGATGCTTCAGTTCTGTTGGTTTACACATTGTTGTGAATGAGAGAAAGCAAGGAACCTTAGGCTAAGGATGACTTAGGCCAGGCATGTCCAAACTTTGGCCCTCCAGATGTTTTGGACCACAACTCCCAGAATTCCAAGCCTGTATTTCCAGTGGCAAAGGGCTGTGGGAGTTGTGGTCCAAAACATCTGGAGGGCAGAAGTTTGGACAAGCCTGACTTAGGCTATCTAGGTGAGAATGCTGGGCCATTCTGATGCAAAAGAGCACAAGTAATCCTGGAAAGAAAGAAAGAAAGAAAGAAAGAAAGAAAGAAAGAAAGAAAGAAAGAAAGAAAGAAAGAAAGAAAGCCAAGGTAATTCCTTTAAAGATTTTAATTAATGTCATTAATAAGCAACAGGACTCATTATATTGACACACTGGTTAAATCCAGCAGTAAGTCACAGCTAGAGTTGGTGCCCATTGCAACAGGAATTTGGTGAGTCAACTCCTCAGTGGTTCCATTGATTCAGTTGGCCTACTCTTGTTGTGACTTACTGCTGGATTTCAGCTATTATTTGGTGAGGTTGTTTTGAAATGGCTTTTTATTTTTATTTTATTTTATTTCAACTACCACCTCCATAAGACATTATTAAATAATTCATGTATTATGGAAATGTCTGGCAGATGACACAGCTAATTTCTTTTTTAAAATAGTGGGTGGGAAGAATAGCAGTAACAAATTGACTTGGTCTCAAAAATAATCCTAAAACTACTATGTCAGCTTTCAAAGTAATGTTTATACAACAACATGTAATGATGTCCTACTACATCGTCTCAATCAACTTTCAGCATTTTGCAGTATTCAAAGAAGTAGCATTTTCCCCTTTCTCTACTCCCCCCCCCCAGCACTTTTACCTAGAATGATTTGAGTAATAATCTCAGCTTTTCCCCTATGTCATCAATGTATTCTAGCTTGCTGCATTTTATATGCTTTATGATTTCTTGGTCTTTAATCTGTTTTCCTTGGACTTGGTTGCTGCTGACTCTATCAATTGAAGAAATCTTTACTGAAGATAGAGCCTCTGCCAGAAGTCTACATTTCAAACGTTTTTTTAGCCTTTTTTATCAAAGTCTTCTGTGCTATGCCACACAAAGACTATACAGCACTCCACGATAGATATTTTCAGCCAATACTGCCTTTTTCTATTTTTTTATCCTAAGTAAGGCATTAGCAGGTGATAATGTGTATTCCCATCCCCTAAGAATTGCTCCTTCCACCACTTGCATATCAATTTTTTTAAAGCTGCTCATGAACAGACCAGAATTGATAGCTCTGGTCAGTTCACAATGCTGTCTGCCATCTTCAACACCCTTTCCTCTGATTTCAGATTTTTTGTGTGTGCGTGGTGTGTGTGTGTGTGTGTCTGTCTGTCTGTCTGTCTGTCTCTGTGTCTCTGTGTCTCTCTACCTCTCTCTCTCTCTCTCTCTGTGTGTGTGTAAGAGAGAGAGGTAGGTGGAACAAACTGACTTAAATGAACTGTAAAGAATAGACTTCCCTCAGCAAAGAAACAGCAGACACAGGACGCCTTGCTGTACTCCTCCATCTCCCAAGCCATCTGGATGTGATCTACAGCAGTGATTTCAGCACCTGGCCATTACAGCGATTGGACTGTAGAAATAGTTTAGATAACTCCACTGCTGCATTCTTCCAAGTATTCGTTGGGAGCTTTGTGCTCTTCATACAAGCTTTTATAGTGGTAATATCCCCAAACCTGGGCAGAGCAGATAGAGATATTAATTTATCTGCATACTAACTAGGCTTCTGCATGGGCTTGAATTGACCTCAATGCTGCGCCAACGTTTTTTTTTAAGTAATAAATCTTTCCATGGACTTGGATGGGGCAGGATCATTCTTTTTTTTAACAGTGCTGCCTTGCAAGTGTTCAAATCTGTCCCTGGAAGAAATAGCCATAACTAAGTAAATTGCCTTGCCATTTGTGCCTTATTTGTACCGTAAGTTGGCAGTAAGCAGGGATATCAGCATTGTTTGAAAATCCAGAGGAATGTAACATCAGCAAACAATACCCAGATGTCTGTTTGCAAGCAAGGACTGGAATGTGCACCAGCAAAATAACACTTCACTCTGCTCTGCCTGCGCATTTGGACGAGGGAGCAAGTACAACAGCTGTGTCCAATTGAATTTGCATCCATGTAAGGCTGTAGCCTTCTCCATGCTTACTCAGGAGTAAGTGCCATTGATCTCAGGGAAACAACTGCCTATGCAGTGGGTTCGGGCCAAGGCGGATGTAGATATCAAAAGGAGGCCTACAGGATAATGAGTGCACTTTGAGGTCACTTTAAACAGTTTGTTTGATTGCAGGCACCATAGCTGTGAACTGAACGCAGGTAAGGAAAAGAACATCCAGCGACTCCTCTGAGCGAAGTGGAAGGTAGATTGACACTTTTGTGTACACCCTCTTTCTCTGTCTTTTGCTTTGCTCCAAACACAAGACCTGGTTTTCCTGGGACTTGGTGGGCAGGTTGTTTCCATGCATCAGGAGAGCTCCTTTTCCTCTTTCCAGGTTAAATCAAGTGCATAGGGAGTACTATCACTGTACTGAAGAGGGGCAGCCAGAGGACATGCCTTACCACCAGCAACAGAGACAAAGTCTCTTGCAAGTCAGACCTTGGTGAGTTTGCCCTGTGCTGGAGCTTGGAAGCAGCACTTTTAAAAAGACCGTAACTCCAAGAACAAACCTTCCTAGCTAGCCATGGGCATGCCAGCGGGGGTGGGGGGATTCTAGGTGTTGTAGTCAACAACAAGAACAACAAAAGCTTATATTTCCAAATTCTGCTACTCAAACCAGCCTGGTGTGCTGAGCGCCCAGGTGCAATGAAGACAAGCAGTGCTAAAGTTTGGGTCCACCTCCACTCGCGCTAATTTTAACATGCATGACAGCAACATCTCTTGGGGGCAGTCCTGGCAGTGCCCTTGCTCCTGCTTTCACTTGGTGCTATAGGAAGGGCAGTCAACTTGGCTGAGCCTGGGGATCGTGACTATGCAATCAATGGCCACAGGGTTTGTGGTAGTTATGGCATGGGTAGGTGGAAGGCAATTGTTTTTTTCTGGTCACAAGATTGCAACGGCCAATTTGAATTGATCCAGACCTTTTTACTCCCGATCCAGCTTCTTTTCTCTGCTGATGGAGGCTTCTACTTTTTTAAAAGCCAAAATGATTCCAACAGGCTTTCTCCCATGGGATCACTTGATTTGTTTTTGTAGAGACAGGATGGATGTCTGTGGGTGGTGTTTCAGTGATGTATTTGTTTATTATGCATTATTTCAACTGAAATCCTGTCCCATGTTGCAAGGAACTCTCTGGCCTATAAGCAGTTGGAGTGTGATGTTCAGGAGTGCATGGACAACTGTCCCCATATTCTTTCCCTTCAACTGCCTTCCAGTTTTAATACAGTATATCAGGCCTGCACAATAGGTAGACCACGGGCTACTGGTAGCCCATGAAGGGTTCAAAAGTAGCTCACTGGCCATCAATTTAAAAGATGAGGGGATAGGTTCTCTACCCTCCCTCCCCCATCCCAAGGACCACCACTGCCCCAGCAAAGTTCTGGGTCTGCCAGTCCATTTTCTCAGCTGAGCAGGGCAGTTCAAGGGCCATAGTGCACTGAAATCTTTTCTCTCCAAAACGGATTAATTGGTTTTCAATGCATTCCTATGGGAAACTGCTGCTCTACATACAATTTTTTAAAAAAATTATGAGCATGTGCTAGGAACAGATAAAATTGATAAGTAGAGGTTTTACTGTAGTAGCCCTCAGGCACTTTGGGCCAGAAAAAGTAGACCTCACCCTGTTCAAAGTTGAACAGCCCTGCAGTATATATCGTTTTGAAAAATATATATTGTATTAAAATATATATTGTTTTTAAATTGGGGGCTGTTGTTCTTGCAGTCTTAAGAACATAACTTAAGAAGAGCCATGCTGGGTCAGGCCAAGGGCCCATCTAGTCCAGCTTTCTGTATCTCACAGTGGCCCCGCCAAATGCCTCTGGGAGCACATGAGACTAGATGTCTGTGTCCTGATACAACTCCCCTGCATCTGGCCCTTGAAGTACCCTGGTTTTAAGCCTGGAGATTATACATCCTCATCATGGCTTGTACATCACACTCCAAATACTTATATCCCAGAGAGTATCTTGCACCATGAGACTAGTGCTGCTAGATCACCTTTAGTACCGAGTTTAGCTCTAGAGGAGAATATTTTTCAAACGAGCAAACAACTCAGATGAAATAAGCAACATTCTTATGGTATGTGGTGTTTCTGTATATGTTAAAAAGAAATTGAAATACCGCCACCTTTTCCAGAACACTGTACAGCCCTTTCAAAACCAAAGAGGCATGACAGCAACCATAAAAGTATCAGCAGATGTAGGACTACAAAAGGAAGGAAGGAAAGAAAGAAGGGCAGACATTTGGGCAGAAATGTGAATGGTATTGCATCAAATGTGAACACTGAATTCTGAAATCCATCTGCAGCCCCGGTGTGACCCACACCCTGTGAATTCAACTGTAATGCAGGCTGAGGATCAAGTTGCAGCAGAGCTGATTTGACTGGCCAGTCCAGTCACAGCCTCAGAGAGCCATGCTTTGCTCCAAGAACAACCGGGAGCCACAGAGACCACTAAAGTGGCCAAAAATGCAAAACATGAAACCAGGAGTGTACAGAAGCCCAACCCCTGCTTTGAAAAAATGTGCTTTTCCTGAAGTGTTAAATGGTGCCAAGTTCTCTGTAATTATTTAAAAGGCCTGTTGCCAATCTCAGATCTTTCCATGAATGGCCAATCATCCCTTCCTGCCTGGAAAGGAGAAAACTAGGCTCTCAGACACCAAAGCCACCCTGAGAGCTGACCCTTACCCAGTCTCCCTCTACAGATACAGTAGATCAGGCATGTCCAAAGTCAGGCTTGGGGGCCAAATGCGGTCCGTTTTCAAATTCTGAGCGGCCCACAGTTTCTTCTCTCCACCAGCTAAGCTTGTCATGCATCCCCGCCAGCTGGCCCTTCCCCATACCGGATGGAGGCATTAGCTTGCAGTTTTTATGTTGCCCTCCCCGCCTCTGTCCATCCCCCCAGCCACCTGCCCAGCCTACCCACCCGCAGCTCCGTTGCTGCAGCATCCTCCCCGGCTCCTTGCATGTTATAGAGAGACTTGTCCAAAGTCTGGCCCGGGGGCCAAATGTGGCTGAATGGTTGGCCCCCACACATTTTCACCTCACCAAATCTGGCCCTCCTTGCAAAAAGTTTGGACACCCCTGCAGTAGATCTTCCTGCAAAGCAATGGACCACTCAGTCTTTGCTCCTCTTGATTGCTTATTAGTTATAATGCTCCTTTTTCCTTCCCACATGGCATCACACACAGAGAGATGGTAGATCCCAGTGTCACACAGCGTCCTGCTTTCTCAGACCAGTTCGAGGTATGAACAACTGGCTTATTCTTTGGAAATTGTTCTCCTCTGAAGCCAAAAGAGTTGTATTAGGCTCATGAACCCTGCAAGGTTAAATAATAAATAATGTGAACAGGCCCAAGACAATTAAGAACATAAGAACATAAGAAGAGCCATGCTGAATCAGGCCAAAGGCCCATCTAGTCCAGCTTCCTGTATCTCACAGTGGCCCCACCAAATGCATCTGGGAGCGCACGAGACCAGATATCTGTCTCCTGATACCACTCCCCTGCATCTGGCCCTTGAAGTACCCTGGTTTTAAGCCTGGAGATTACACATCTGCCTGCAACGTAACAAGCAATCTCTCTTGGGGCATGCTGTCAGTTTGTACAGGGAACCTGGTGGTGCATTGAGCACTGCTGAATGGGTACCCAAACAAGAAGCCTTTTCTTTTATGGGGGTTTCTGCCCCAAGTTCCTGCCAGGGTAGAATGACTGGGCAGATCAGCCATGCATCCCAGCAAATTTGCAGGAATTTGGAATTTTATTGGCTGGCCCTCCTCTGGATGAAGTTACATACAACCCCTTTCACACACACACACTGCCTCTTGCGATTCCCTTTTTATCCAAGGCTGCTTTTATGATTAAAAACAGCAAGCTCTGAAAAAGGAAAGGGGGAGCTTATTTACAAGCCTAACAAAATCGTGGGCTAAATATTTACAGGGGGAAAGAGTTTAAAAGGAGCCAGGCTTTCAAAAGCAATTATGATAATGTCTGAAAGAAACAACCCATTCACACCAAGTGGGTGCCAGATCCACAGCTGATGTTAGTCTTGAAGATGTGAGCTGGGGACTGGCCCAC
>JAHTLZ010000379.1:17692242-17733142 GCA_023846285.1 Phrynocephalus versicolor | reverse complement strand
TGTGTGTGTGTGTGTGTGTGTGTGTGTGTGTGTGTGTGTGTGTGTGTTTCTCCTTCTTGCCCCCTGCCCCCAACAATATGATGAATGAGAGGAGGGATGCCACTAAACTCTCGGAACGTAGGCATTCCGCTTTGGAATTCAAAATCACAGCATTTAAAACCCCAAGAACATTATCTTCTACTTTTGGAGCAGTTTGTGCAACTGACTCCTGGAATTAATTTATTTGTTTGTTGATGAAAAGGTGTACCCAGGTAATGGTGTTCAAGAAGGCTAATAGCACTGGATATCAAAAGCATAAAAGTGAGTCATGGTGACATATATTAATAGAATCAATAAAACTGATAGAAACAGTCTCTCTCTCTCCCCTCCCACATTTGATGCAGTTTCTCTTTTCAACTTCAACAGTTGACCCAGATCCCAATTTATTTGATCCTTGGTACACCATCTGAATAATCTTGCCCTCCTTCCTCTCAATCCAGCATGAGGACACTTAGGAGTCCAAAGCAAACCCCCAGAACTGGTGGTGATGAGAATAACATTGTGTAGCCAAAGAGGCATTTTGCAACAATTGCAAGTAAGTAGTTAAAACCAGCAGCCAACACAGTGTAGTGCGACTCACATACCTTAGAAACTCAACTAGGGTTAGAATGAGTTAGAATCAAATTGATGGCATATAACACGTTGTTAGAACTGACTTGACTGTGTGGTTCTGTAATAATGTGCTTCTGACATATGGTGCTCCAAAATATCTTGTCATTAACAGCTCTGTTTATATCTTGCACATTAAAGGCTGTGAGTTCCTTTGCTGATTAAATCCATCACGTAGTTGGTATTTTCCCCCTACTGCCTTCAACTCTTTCTAGTATTATTGTATTTTCTAGTGAGTCTTGTCTTATGATACTCAGTTCTGAATTCAGATGACAAGGAAATATACATTTGCTAAATAAATCTAATACAAAAAAAACCTGTCCATGGGATTAACATGATTAACTATATTCTAGGAGAATTTTTGGGCACCCAGCAGTACTCATCTCTGATCTGACTCTAATCCAATGTAATGGATTCTTCTGGCAAGTTTTCCCCTCAGACTTTGTGTGTGTGTGTGTGTGTGTGTGTGTGTGTGTGTGTGTGTGTGTGTTTTAAATTGATGGTTGTGTCTTACCGCTTTGAATGTGGGTTTGGTGCTTCTTTAGTTTACCATTTTTAAGTGTGGTGTTTGTTTGACCCTTTTTAGTATTTATATACTTACCATTTTTTGTTTTAAATATTGCTGTTTTGTGATGCAAGCTGCCTTAGGCTTTTTTAAAGGAGAAAGGTGGAGCAAAATATTTCAAACAATCAAACAAACAAAGCTCCCAGCCATCCCCCAACCAGCATACCCATTATACTCGGGACAGTAGGATTTGCCATCTAGCATGTGGAAAGAACTTGGTAGCGAAAAGTCATTTTGTTCCTAAATTCTGCTACCCTTCTTCCTTTTTTTATATGGGGTACTTCCTAGGGTATGTCTGTGCTTCTGTGCAATCACTATGCTTCATGGCCAGTTGTTGCAGGGTCCCAGACATTATCATGATTCTGTAACCCTTGCATGTTTTCCCACAACAACTTCCTTTAACTGTTGTGAGTTTTTCAGGTCGTTTGGCTGTGTTCTGGAAGTTTTTCTTCCTTACATTTCGTCAGACTCTGTGGTTGGCATCTTCAGAGGGGAAGGAGCTCAGGGAACTAGGAGTTTTCTCTGTGCTCTGAGGTACAGAGTGATGAGACTGTGGGGTTTTAAAGTTGTGGGAAAGAGGAAACTTGTCCTATTCAGGAGAATAGGTGTTAGCCGTTGTATTGTGATGGAGGGATTAAGAAGTTTCACTGCAATCAGGGGTGGCAGCTACGTATTCTTCTCTGTGATTGATGAGTGTCCTTAGCTGTTCTATTGTGTGTATTAATCACTGGTGCTTGTGGCTGGGTGGGAATCACTGAACTTTGATCTTTTGCAGGCTGTAGTTTTCAGTACTGGAAGCCAGGCTTTGTTGAGTTTTAGACTTTCTTCTTTTCTGTTGAAACTGTGCTTGTGTTTGTGAATGTGAACAACTTCTTTGTTTTTCCCTTACTACATGGAAACTACTAGGAAGGGCAAGAGGCAACAGCTGTACAGCATCTCTCAACATCTTGTGGCAATACCAGAAGTCATATATCTGAAAGCGCCCTATCTATCTATCCCAATCTCTTGTGTCCGTTTGACAGCTTCTAAGATTTCAGTGATCATGGTTGTTGCCAGCTCTTCTGTCGAGATTACAGGACACATGCTTCTCTTTTTCCTCCATGCTTTGCACCTTTCCCCAGGCAGTTGGGTAGGGCTGTTACTGAGATACACCTAAACAGCAAGCATAGACATTAGTTTCTTGTATTAGCTTGTTCTCTCCTTCCCCTGTGATTTACTGGATAAGCAAAATTCCACAATGGTCTAGGCAAAATGGGGTTGGGGAAGAACTGGGCAGACCAATCTTTGGTGACTGGAGTTTAGCAAGATCCTGAGAACCACAGGTTCCATAGTCTTGGCCCATTCTGGATCCTCAGGTGAGCTCAGTCAAGGTGGAACTCCACCGGGGTCCCTGCAGCCCTCAGCAAAAGGCAATGGAATGGGACAAGTCAAAAGGAACAATGTGCTGAGCTTTTTGTTGCTTGGATGCAAGTATTGTGGTGTAGTGGTGCCAAGTTTCAGAAGGTCAAAGTCCTGGGATCTTCTAAAATAACAAGGATGATGGTATCGTCTACCTACCTGGAATCTTTTAGAAAGTAAAACCGATATGAATTTTCCCAGGAACAGTATATTGTTGTAATAGTTGTGTTATGTGTGTGTTGTGTCATTACAGCTGTGACCGACTCTTTGTGACCCCATGTCCATGGTGTTTTCTTGGCAGGAATACTGGAGTGGTCTGCCAGTTCCTACTCCAGGCACCTAGAGCACCTGGTATTCCCTGGTGGTCTCCCATCCAAGTACTAGCCAGGGCCAACCCTACTTAGCTTCCAAAATCAATTGAGATTGGATGCACTTAGGGCATCTAGGCAGCTGTTGTAAAACTTATCCCTGTTGTAATGCACTTGGATCTTCAATGGGCAATCAAGTGCCATTAACGTTCCACAAGATCAAGTGATTCAGGGGCATGTTTACTTGGACCCTCTTTATGGAAGCAATAGGCATTGGGACTCTCATGATGAATACCTATAATGTCAAGTTTACCATTACAGTACTGAGTAATCTTGATTGGTAGCCCCACTCACTGAGCTAATGGGCAGATCTGTAGGTAAGCATGCAGCAGATTTCTGGATTAAGCAATGCCTTTATCTGACCACTAGAAAATTAGAAAGAAGGGGAAGTGTTCAGGTTCTTCAGAGCTCTCAAGTTGGGGTGGGTGGGTGGGGAAATGGCTGAACATTTGAGTTTAAGACAAGAAGTCCAAAAATTGGCTAGAAGTTAATGCCCTTGGCTCTTGAAACCATATTGCTGGTAAGGTCAGATGGAGTTTTCCAGATTCCACATGAAACGGATACATCAAATGTATCAGATTACAGTCTGTCTTCTCTCTGTAGATGTAGCCATGAGTTACCCAGAAAAAGAGCAACCAGAGCTTGCATCAGGAAGGTGAGAATTGCAAGGAGGAGAGCCTTTCCTGCTGGTATACTTTGAGCACCTGAAGAGTGGTAGGATGGGGAGTGACTGAAAAAATGGCCCCCAGATGGAGGTTGCAGTTCCATCTGCTCTCCAGAAAATTAAAAATGCCAGCCTTGACTGGTTTTAGAAGACTGTGATAATCCTTCCCACTTTTCTCTTTATTTTAATGCCAGGTCTGCTGTGGGAGCCCTCTCCCAGACTGTTATACAGCTCTACAGTTTTACTTTCTGTCCCAATGGATAGCAAGAGAAGAGGTACTTAATGTGTCAGAGAAAATCTATGGCCTTCCATGGTCAAAACCACAAACAAAATACAGTCCAGGAAGAAATAGGTTAGTCATGGGCCATGCGTGTTTTGACTTGAAATGTCAGTAAAGGTTCCTTTTCTGGCGGGGAGACGGAAATGTCTTGATTTCTTTCTTTCTTTTTTCCAGTGCACTCTGTCAGCACAGTGAGAATTTATTCCAAATGAATATTTCCTGCCCCTTACATCCGTTTAAAAATGTGAACAGTGCTGCCATTCTGACTGTGGATGGTGTGTTGTAGTCAACCATATGGAGAGTGCTGGGTTGGAGGAAATGACAAGGGACTCATTACAAGTTCCCTACGTTTTTTCTCTCTTCTAATAAATGCCTTAATTGGGCAACACTGCCCCTCCCACCCACCCCCCCACCCCCCCCACACACGTAGGACAGAAAATTTAGGAGAGCTAGGATCTTATAATAGGTAAATCAAGAAAGGTTTTACTGCTACTATAACTGATTTGGGGGATAGTATTACCATGACTGAATGTCATCCACTGTCCTAACAGCCCATTAAGGGCCAATCAGTTATGTAGTTTGGCTGTGGCAATTACAACTGAGTTCAGAGAGAGAAGAGTGAGGACACATGACACAGAAAAGTCCCTGTACTCTCTCCTCATGAGCTGTGTTTCTGGAACACCACTACCAGTAGAGGCTTTTGATCTTGCAATGCTTCAGTGATACTGAGGGAGGAGATAGTATTAATCTTTTATTTTATTTTTCTGCACTTCTTTTTACTCACTGCCAGAGATTGGGAAAGTAAATTTTTCTGAGCCTTGCTGTCTGAGGTTGAAACCATGAGCTGTTTTCAGTCCTGCTGTTCCCCACTTTGTGGCAAACTGAGCGTGGACTGGGACAGTAAAAACACCACCTGATACTTCAGATGCAGCTTCACAACATCTCAGCTCCGGACCTCAACTAAGAAACTACCTGGCATTTTTTTTTCATCTTGCCAAGAACTTTATGTCTAAGGATTAACTCCTGGTAACTCCATCTTTAGCTGCCTGGATGCCGTTAAGCACACCCAATCTGGCCTGATTTCGGAAGCTAAGCAGGGTCGGCCCTGGTTAGTACTTGGATGGGAGACCACCAGGGAAAACCAGGTGCTGTAGGCGCCTGGAGTAGGAACTGGCACTCCAGTATTCCTGCCAAGAAAACTCCATGGACATGGAGTCACATAGAGTCAGTCACTACTTTAATGACACAACACCCAACTCCATCTTTTGCCATGCTTGAACTTTTGGTACAGCTCTGAGGAAGAGGGTATTGCCCTCAAAATATTAGCAACTTTTTTGTTATTTTACTAATAGCCTTTTGTACAGTGATACCTTGTATAAAGGAATTAATTCATTCCAAATGAAATTGTGTTAAGCAAATTTTCCTTTATACAAATTTCCCATAGGAATGCATTGAAAACAGAGTAACCCCTAATCACGACCATTTTTATGTTGTATAGATCCGACCCATAGATGATTCTGTTAAGCAAATTTCCCCTATCTCTGGAAATTTTTATGTTGTACAGATTTTATGTTATACAAACCGTTTGTTATACGAGGGTCCACTGTATTTGGCTTTTGTGATGCCTACAAGGCTTCCCAACCTGTTTTTGCTTCCTGGCCTTCTTAGTGAAAGAAACACAAAGCCTTGGCCAGGACGGCCTGTTGGAATAATAAAGGGTTCCTCTCCTTTCAATGGGGGGCCTTGGGAACCAGGTTCTGTGCAGAGCCTCTCCTGCCCCCCCCCCCACACACACTGCTGCAGTTAATTTAGGTTGCCTTCACTGGAGAGGCCAATGGAAGGCTAGACGGTGAGATGCTGCCCTGTGCTCTGACGCCACCTCCCACCCTTGGCCTTGCCCTCCTCCCTCTTCAGCCGGCCTGGCTTTCATAGAACAGAGAAAAGAAATGGGGGAAGACACTTCCCTCCCCCTCCACCCTCCCTTCAGCTTTCTCTATTTATCTTAAACGAGGCAAAAAAGGGCTTCATCAGCCTGTTTGAAACTGTATCTGAAGCAGAGCCCCAGCGACAAGCGAGAGCATCACTTCATCAAAGGCGAAGCTGGAGACTCGGGGGGGGGGGGCAGAGACCCGTGGGCCTGAGGCTTCCTTTCTAATGTGCAGGATTCTCTTACATCATCTGCTTTCTGTAAATCTTTTCCCCCCTCTTCAATTTTGGCTGGGCGTCCAACCCTCCAGTCTCTTCATTGATGTCTACCTCCCAGTACGACTCGACTCGCCGGCGGGCGGGCATCCGTGGGACAAAATGTAATTATCAGAAGCAACAGACATTCGCATGCCACATTAAATACAAATTTATTATATCACGAGTCTCCATAGTCTTGCAGCCCATTTCATGGGCTGGATGAAGTGGGCAATGGTCCTTGCAAGCTCGGATTGTAATGAGTTTGTTGGTCATTAAAGTGTGGGAGGACTCCTTGGCTCCCCATTCCCCGCCCCCCACAATAAGCTAATATGACTGTCATTTCAGAAATAGCTATCATTTTTCCTCATCCAAGCTGTCTTTTAAAGAAAAGGAAAACATTTTGCCCAAAGATGAGCCCTTTTAAGACTCATGGAGTTGAGTGTGTGTGGGATGGGAGGTTGGGGAGGGAATCTAACTATAAGGTTACTGCTATG
This sequence comes from Phrynocephalus versicolor, assembly GCA_023846285.1. Taxonomy (NCBI): domain Eukaryota; kingdom Metazoa; phylum Chordata; class Lepidosauria; order Squamata; family Agamidae; genus Phrynocephalus; species Phrynocephalus versicolor. The sequence goes on along the minus strand of JAHTLZ010000379.1, from coordinate 17,726,541 downwards.
ATCCTTTGCCACACATAGAATGCATGTCTAACTGAGCTCCATGGAGCTCACTTTTAAGCAGGGATTGTGTTGCATCCCTCTTAAAGGTGCTTGCTTTGGCTTTGGCATAGTCCATTCTTTTATATGTTTGTTTGGATAGAACATGGGTTCTTGTGGCCAGGGCACTTTGTAAGACAATATGAAAAGCAGGAGTCATGCAAGTTTGATGATACGGGTTGTAACATGACTTCCCTGCAAAATAGTTGGAGCATACGCTTTGTCTCAGTGAGAGAACACTAATATAGTCGTAGGACTGTGCACTCCATTGGACAAGTCACGAATGTGGAACTGAATCAGTTTGATTTGGACACATCTATCTACGCACATCCAATCTCACCTTGCTTTCGGAAGCGAAGCAGGGTTGGCCCTGGTTAGTACTTGGATGGAAGACCACCAGGGAATGCCAAGTGCTGTAGGCACCTGGAATAGGAACTGGCAAAGCACTCCAGTATTCCTGCCAAGAAAACTCCATGGACATGGGGTCACGAAGAGTCGGTCATGACTGTAACAATGCCACACACACACACACATATAAAATCTGGATTGAAGCAGACTTGTTTTGTGGGGTATAAATTGTGTCACCCTTTTCTTTTATTTGAACAAAAATGTTAAAGGTCAATAGCATGCAAGCCCCTAATATTATTTTCTGAAGTTTGGCAGGTTTACACTCCTTTTTAGGGTATTGAGATTCCATGTGCATCAATGCAAACAAACAAACAAGCAAGCAAAAATCTGTTTCCATTTTGGTGTTTCTGACAAATGGACTCAGATCCAAGTCACATACAGAATCTGATGGAGTACAAATTTCTCTGGACCAAATCATGATACATTCAAAAGTCCCAATGAGGCCTTCAGATAAAATCAGGGGAAGCCTGCACAGCCCTGGTAGAAGCCGATTTAAAAATGAACACAGATATACCCAATCCTGTGATATGTTAACACAAGTAACGATTAGCTACAAAACTAAAAGAAAAAAAGAAAAGAAAGGAATATTTTAATTTCCATACTTATAAACAGAAAATGAGCAAGTCTGCTAAGAATTATGATAAAATAAACCCTGTCCAAGCCAGTGAGAATCTGCTGTTCATTCTATAGACATGTTCGACTTGCAGTGGAGTGGGCCTTAGATTTGGGCTGGAGAAAATAAACCTTGATCCAGTGTGTTAAATGGGGCTTACTTCCTTTAAGTGGTCTTAAAACTCTTTCCTAGGGAGCAAGACCTGCTTAATTCACTGGGTACTATTTCCAAGTAAACATGCATGTAACTGAGATGGCTTAAAAGCCATTTAAGCAGTTTATAGTTTCAGAAATTTACGTTCAGATTCAAACCAGCTAGGCCTGTTTTATCTACATAGAACAGTTGCTATCAGTATGTTTAGGTTTTCAATACAGAAAGTTGAAGGACTGAAATCCATAATGTAACTTAGATCTATTACCCAAGTGAAGAAAAGTGTATAAAGGCAAATATCTAAGAGCTACCATAGAAGCATTGGCCTTCTGTGATCTAGTAAAATGCAGGCAATGTTTTCAGTGGAAGAGATCTGATACAAGTAGTGTTCTCTCTAAAGTAAATTAATTAATTAATTAATTCACAGGTCATTAGTTTGACTGGAGTAGACCAGGATTTCCACAGATTTATCAGTCCGCTGGTTAAAACTACAACAGTAATTGAGGTAATATTCTCAGGACATTTGAGTAACAGTATCATTTGTTTCTGTGAAAACAACGGAGAAACCATTAGAAGAAAATACGGGGAGGGGGAGGGAGGAGGGCTGATTACAGTAAAAACAGTGAAAATCTGATGGCATTTTAGAGAGCAATTAGTTTTATTTGGTGTAAACTTTCATGGAGGGCAGGAAAGTCTATGCCTCACCAGCATCAGAAGAAGTGGCCTGTCCTCCATGAAAGTTGATGTCAAATAAAACGTCTTGGATGCCACAAGACCTTGTTATATTTGGTGGGAAAGACCAACTGGATCCTTGTTTCCAGTTAGAACTGTTAGGACTCAAGGCGGGCGATGCAGGTAGACATCCATCACCAAACTGCGGTAACAGTCACAACAAGACGGCAAATGTTTTTATTCGTCAGAATCTCCGTTGCTGGACCAAACTCCGTAGGACCCCTGGAATCGGAGGCGCAGAAACGCTGCTGGGTGGGAATTAATTAGGTGCCGGGTGAGAGGAAGATGTGCGGATGTGTGTGTGTGTGTCTGCGCGCGCGCACCATCTCCTGCCGCCTTCCAAGGCGATTTTCCTTTTAAAAGCCGGGGCCTGTTGATGACCTCCTTTAAAAACACGCTTCTCTTTCTTACCCTTAAACTTGCTTCGTAACGAGAAATGTGTTTTTTGCAAGACGTTGCGTGGATTAAAATCCACCCAAAAAAGTCCCCTCCGTTTTTATGTTCGAACTGTTTATACGCCGCCGGTTTTGTGACACCGAGATGTTCAAGGCGGTTGGCTAACCAAGCTATAAAATCCACATAAAATTAAGACAGTCTATAATGTGTACGCCAATAGTTACTCACCTGCTAGATCTTTTGAACGTTATCCTTTGCAGCCTAGCCCTGTGTTTTGATGGGCGGCGGGGACAGGGGCGAAACCTGATGTAATATTTTGGTTGAGACATTTTAAGGGGCCTCAGAATTCTGCTCTGGGATAACAGGAAAGAAACCTAGAATTACGAGGATCAAATATACAGATTCTATAGCGATTCTGTTACAGCAAGCACAAGGGTCTTAGGAATCCCTTAAGGATGAACGGGGATGAGCGCTTTTCTTTCTTTCTTTCTTTCTTTCTTTCTTTCTTTCTTTCTTTCTTTCTTTCTTTCTTTCTTTCATAACTCTTCGTGGACTACACCCACTTAGTCAGATGCAAAACGGGAAGGCACTGGGGCGCTTTAAATCGAGGGGCCAGAATTCACCTCCAGACGGAAGTCCAGTGATGGGGTTTCCCCGAAATCCTCACCTCCAATGCTCAGAAACGACACTGCTCTCTCCATCTGGAAAAAAGAAATGCAAGGGGACAATGAAAGTATCGTTCATGTCGGAAGCTAGACCAGCCCTGAAGGTCGCCGGGGCACGTGCACGCGCGCGAGGGAGTGGGTGGGTGGGCGGCGGGGGGGGGCTAGGAGCCCACCCGGGAGGGGAAGTAGGCAGGGCACAGCGTTGGTCAAGTCCACTGTCAGAGAAGACGGCCAGCAACACAGGCCGACATGCCGCCAAAGAGGGCACATTTTCCAGTTTCCCCGACCTCTTCTTTAGCCCAGGTGGGATGCTCAATTTAAAAGGGGAGAATGAGCAAAGAAGCCGCAAAATTTAGCCACATGTGGTGGTGGTGGCGGCGGCGGCGGCGGTGGCGACCAGGAAGTATCTTGGAAGCATATTCCTCTGCTTCACGGCCAGCCGTCTTTGAACCGCCATCAGCTGGGAAAACTGCACCCCGGAAACAAAGAGTGCTTCCAACACACACACGCGCGCGCGCGCGCGCGCGTGTGTGTGTGTGCCTGCGATAGAGAGACCAGGTTCCTCTAGAACCCAGGAGGTCATCAGCCGAGGCCTTCGCTGGTGAAGGCGGCGGAAGAATTGGCCGGCTCTGGCCCGCTGATACCTTGGCCACGAGCTCCTTCCTTGTGCCTTCCCTCTCCGTCCTACTCTGGTCGGGAGCCGATGGTAAAGCCCAGGCGATTCGGCGGAGCATCCCTTGCGCTTGTGGGAGGCGCTTCCGCCGGACTTGCTTCGCCAAACAGCCAGGAGTCCAAAGACACACGCACGCCCGGCTTTCGACCAAGAGCCTGCAGGTGCCAGGCTCAAAGTGGCCCAAGGTCTGCTGTTCTTCCTCCTCTCGTCCAGGACGGGGTCGGGTCTGGAGGCCCAGAGGCTTCAACCGTGGTGTGTCCCTCCCTCCCTCCCTCCCTTTCCCTGGACAAAAACGCCGACCGCCCTATGAGTACGAGTCTGCTCTCTTTCCTCCGGTTGCAATGAGAGCGAGAAATCAGGCCCGCCGATATGAAACGAGCCCGTCTACTTTCTGTTCCGCGGCGCGTCTGCCCTGCTAGAAATGAGAGCTCTGGCCGTTTTCCCGGCCGGATCCTGGATAACGCCCAGCGCTGCCCTGCAGCCTAGATCGGAGAGAAAGCTCCACAATGCCGCTAGGTAGCCGAAAAAAAAGGGTGTGGTTGGAAACTCCGGAAGGTCTTCGTTACTGGGTCTCGAGTGGGTAGAAGAAGTGGGATACTCTGGAAGGAGATGCATGGGCGAGGGCGCACAACCACGGCTTTCGGTCTAATTCTCCCCAGGGAGCAGAGGGTGAGCAAAGAGGCTAACTGTGCTCCGCGCTCAAAAGTAACTGCGCTGGGTCAATGGGGCCGTTTATTTCCTCGTTAAATCAGTGAGTGGAGACGAGCAGCGCTCCCTTGTCCTGGTGCCCCGTGCGTCGTATCTTTTCTGCAGCAGAAGATGCAGGAAAATCTCCAGGGATACTGCAGGATTGGAAATCTGCAAAAGAGCACAGTCAACATGATCAAGGGCTCGAGTAATTCTCCATGAAAGACGGCGGGAAGCACTAGGCTCCTTCGATAAGGCCGAAAAAAACAATAGACCGACAAGCAGAGCCAGGATAGTAGGAAATGAAGACGGAGGAAACCGGGAAGGGAGCAGCTTCTCACCCTCTTCCGTTATTTGAGAGATGCATCGGGCGAGATTTGGGACCGATGGAACGTTGACCTTTGGAACCCTCTGTTTGGAGGGCGATGGATTTCGGAATCCAGTGGCCAAGATAGCCCTTTCTGGGATAAGTGGTCCAATCAACCCAGCTGCGATGAAAACCCCACAGTGTAAATAAAGCGTGGATCGCCACAGCGCAAGGCCTCCAGATGATGACCGCCACCCACCTGAAAAAGTGAACAGAAAAATTGCCGGAGTACAGGTAGGGCACTTTAAGGTTGGCAAGGGAAACAAACGAAATTGTTCAAGGTTTTGCACACACTGTTTCAATCAGCAATCTGAAGGGAAGCTGAAGCAGAGGAACCAGAAGACTTGGAAGGGGATCTGACTAGGGAGCAACTGCAAAAGACTCTTGAAGCTTAGGACTGTGCCCCTGCTGCAAACGGCGGCCAAGATAATCCACAGTGGGGTCTCCCCCTGTATGGATATGAAAGCTGAACCAAGAAGAAAGCAGAAAATACCCTGACCCTTGAGAAATGAGATTCAGGAGGAGAACTTTAGGGACAGGATGGGCTACCAGAAAGAGAGAGCAGTTGATTCAACCCAAGTCCAAACTCTCTCTAGAAGCAAAAAAAGACTGGATGCAGGCTACAGTGCTTGAGATACAGTATACAGGAGCAACAGCTGCACTGGGAAAGAGGATAATGGCAGGAAAAAGCTGAAAGCAACAGGAAAAGGGGAAGACCTAGAGACCTAGGATAGGGAGTGGTTTGAACAAGGCAGTCAATTGGAGGGCTTTAGGAGTCCTTCACATAGTCATGTCGCCCTCAACAACAAAGTCATGAAAGCTATATATTACCACCAGTGTCAGAAGCTCTTTCCCCTTCTGTTGCAGCTAGCATTCCTCTCCTGCTTGTGAGCATCCCTTAGGCCAGTGGTTCCGCACCTTGTGTCTCCAGATGTTCTTAGACTGAAATTCCCAGACGCCTTCACCACTAGCTGTGCTGGCCTGGATTTCTGGGAGTTGTACTCCGAGAACATCTGGGCACCCAAGGTTGGGAAGCGCTGCCCTAATCATTTCCCTGGCGGCCAACCCGACCTGGAGGGCTGATGCTAAATAAAGCGGAGATTCTTTGGCTAGCCTGGCTTATCCTCTTCAGAGTTCCACAGAGGAAAGAACAGCTGTGCAGAAGGATTTGCTAGGATGGATGTATTCCGTAGACTCAGAGTTCGGGAAAAAGTTGCTTCTTTGGACTACACCTCCCAGGAGCCCCAGACTCCTAAGGTCATCTAGGCTGGGAGTTGTAGTTCTCCTCCACCCACTCCGCCCTGCACCATAACTTTTTAAGGCTTTGATTCCTCGCCTCCCAGCTATTGGCAAGATCCGGAGGTCTCAGGAAGGCTTTCTGCCACCAGGCGGCGCTCACAATGAGTCGTCGTTTTCGGGCAAAGCGACACGCTTCGCAGCTTCTTAACGCCGCAAGGCAAGCCCTTCGTACAGTGCGCCCTCTGGCGGCGAGTTTTTTTGGCCAGGGTCCGATTCTCCACGCTCACTCACCACCAGGGAAAGGCGGGAAGAACCAGTTGGAATTAGAATTCCTGTGATCTTTTCAATGATTCCCCGACTTCCTAGTCTTTGTTAGTTCGGACGCTATAGCTTTTCAGGGTCAGCAGGCCCAAGAACAGACCTTGTTGTGAGTGAGCTTGAGAGACAGACTGAAATAGACCTTCGCTGTCCGTCTCTCTTGGTGACGCTGCAACAAGCCCGGGTGGCTGAGACCCGAAAGTCGTCTAGGCAGTTCGCCTTATATTGCCTCCTGGGCTGGCAGAGACAACTTTACAGGGCTATAAATCCAGTGGAAACCGGCTAAAACTCTTGGCGTTGAGGTCACGTCCTTGCAGGATGTACCAAAAGAACCTCCGTTCATTTCCAAACCAGCCCCCATCGATACTTCGTTCGGTATCCCACAATCTCGCAAGAACAGCGGGATTTCTAAGGCCAGGCGGTAGACTGTGGCAGGGGATCGAGCTTAGCGGGAGGGAAAAAAAACAAGCTTCCAAAACCACGCCGCCGCCGCCGCCGCCACCCCTCCGCCCCAACTCCTCCGCACTAGTATTCCATATTTATGTTTACAACCTCCCATTCGGAAATGTCCCGGGCTCGCTTTGCAAAACGGCCGGTCATTATTCCAGGTTAAATCCTGACTTGCCAATTTGCCGCTTATTATTATTTTTCTATTTTTCTGCCTAGAGGTATTGGCCTTCGAGCATATGTTACCAGTTACAGAAATATCAAAATAATGAATGACAAATTTTGAATTCTGAAGCCATGAATCACAAACTGTGGAGTCCAAACTGAGCAAATAACTGCCAGGGAGGTTCCCAAAGGGCGGGAAAGCAAGGGATCACTTAAATCGAGTGCATTTTGTGCAGGAATTCGAATGGTCCTCCCCTCCCCTCCTCCCCGTGAATGTCAAGAAAGGTGGATATCATGGATTTTTGTTCAATACTTAAGATGTTTGAAAGCAGTTCATAAACGATTGTTCATTATATGCTGGATAAGGGATTCTGGGACCTGTTGTTAAAAACACACGCCCTCGAGTTTTCCAACCTGTGTTTAAACAAACGAGCGAACCAGCCACATCCAAAGTTCTTGGGAAGATCCTCAAAGTCGTATCTCGAGGAGGGGGACGGGCGATGGCCCAGAATGTTTAGGTTTGCTCATTAATGAACAAAGCGAAAGGAACGGCAGGTTTTGTTGGATATGACCGAATCCAGCTAAATCTTTAAAAAGACTGGGACTGCAATCCTCTGCTCTCTGTTTTGGGACTAACTAAGCCCCAATGCACTCGATGCGGTTTCCCACTCAGTGGACATGGATAGGATCGCGCAGGTGAAAAATGGGCCGCCTTCCTTTCAAGGAAAGCAAGAGCAGGAAAGAGGCAGCTCAATGTTGCTCAGCGGGCCATTCGCGGCCACCGCCGGGCACGCCGACGCCCGCTCCTTGAAGCAACAGGAGACGAAAAGCTGGCCATGCATTTCAGCGGAGCGGACTTTCAGCCCAGGTCTTTGGCCTCCCGGACGCAAGCTTGCAACGCCCGGCTCAGGCTAGAGTCTAGAGATCATATACCGTGTCAATGTATAAATGTTACACACAGGCATTTTTTTGCCCGATTTGCAAAGCTGTTTTCAGGGGGACGCCCTTGCCACGGCGGTGTACTGAGGACCTCCGCTCTCTCTGGTCCCAGAGGGGCTGGGACACAAAGGCCAGATTAAATATAGATGGTGAAAAAGTTATTTTTGAGGGCAAACGCCTCCGGAATCCCCCAGCCATTTTCGTCAGAAGATGCCGGTCTCCTGGAGCTGTCATTCCACTTCTCCAGACTCTTAAATGCCCAGCAGAGTTTGCTTCTCAGTCCATGTAGCGAAGGGAAATGTTGTCCAGGAAAAGCTACCAAGAACTCTTTGGCTTTAAAAGAGGGGCATGTTTTATTTAGCACAAAATTTGAGGGTGGATTTTGGCCCTATTGATATAAAAAGCTCAAGTCCAGGAAAACATGTGCCCAATAAAACCTGTTTAGTCTTCAGGCTACTACAAGCTTCTTGGCTAGTCCTGCTGCCACAGACTAACCCACCAGAACCTCACCCTACTCACCCCTGAAAAACTGCTTCTGAATAAAAGCACTGGAATAGTTGCCATTTTCAAAGGACACGGCCATTTTCAAAGGACACCACCACACCCAGATCCCTTAGACCTGCCAGATTTATGAGCGGGAGCTGCTATCCCAAGAACAAAACTAACGGTGGGCGTCTAGGGGAAGATAATGTCTGTGAAGATTCTCAGTCAACCAGGTGATTTTATCTGGAAGTTGAGTCGTGGCAACTGGACTTCTTTTCTCGAGAGAGACTGAAACCTTTCGCTGCTCATCCAAGCATCCTAGAGGAAGAAGGGCTACTGGAATCTCTTGCAGCGATGCCAACGAAAGAGTCTTGTGATATCTTGAGCTGGCACTGGTTGGCCTTAGGTCGATCAGGGCCCATCTGGTCAGATACCCGAAGTCTTGTCTGGTTTGAAAGAGACTCCTAACTCTTTTGGCCCCAATTATCTGCCCAGAGGGGTTAGGAGGAGCATCAACGTCCACGCTGCCTTAACTGAATGGGTGGCGTGCTTCACCCTCGCAGTAAAAACAGAGAACAAATATAAACAAATATAAAACCGGTCACAATTTCATCGTGAAAATACAAGGATTTCAGCCTTCGGAAAAGGAAGGGGTTAAAAGCAGGGATATTTTCTGAACTGGGTATAATTACCAAAACGTTCAGACTAGGCATACATGCAGTCCCGTTAACGTCAAAAAGAAAGAAAAAACTCGCCAGGTCAAGTGTTCCTTTCCTGAAAGGACTCTCTTATTTCCTTTAAGCCTCCATTACTTTGATGCAAATAAAGGCAAAGAAACTATTAATAGATGCTGGCCAGCAAAGTCAATGACCACGTCCTGACATTTTGCGGGTGTTCCTAAAATGTAACACTCCCAGACTCGGCCGATAATTCTTTGACTCTCCTCTCCCCGCTTTGAACCCCCCCTCCCTCTAAACCTTCCTGGCATATCTGGATCTGGACACTGTCAGAGTCAAGCTACTGGGCTGGATGACCCTGTCGGGCTACTGTGATGAACGGGGAAAAGTTCTGCTCCAGCATGAATAATTATACCCACTGGAAGAGAAAGGGGGGGGAGGGAGAGTCTCCCTGTCTTCCCTCATTTTCTGCCAGACCTTTAAGTAACCCAGGCCAAACACACACACACCCGTCCCGAAGACCTAACATACGCTCTAATGACACAGGGTAGGGAGACAATTCCTCGGCACTGGGGGTCGGCCTTTCAATCCAAAGAGGTGTTTGGCCAAGACACGAGGGCGCCCAATATCTTTTCAAAGCCACAGTAAAGCCCCGCTCCTGTTCCTGCTCCCCGCTGGGTAAGGACGCCCTTACCAGAACTCCATGCCCAGTTCGCTCCTATTAAGCCCATAAGGTACCGGGCTATTTGTTTGCTCAAGCGGAGCTCCCCCCCCGCCCCCCCCCCGACTCCCTCCCTTGGAAGCCTCCTCCTCGAAGGAAAAAGGTCGGTCTGCCTCTCCTCCCGAAAACAAAACTCGTATCAGCAAACGGGGGTAGAGAAGGGGGATACGTGGGTTCAGCAGTTTCCCCAGGATACGAAGACGAGAGTACTAAAGAGAAAAGCGGCGGCTTCCACCGGTGGCTGACAACAAGCCGTCCAGGGCCACGATCCCTACCTACGCTCCCACTTCCTCCCGACAACCAATACCTATTCACAGAATGTGAGGCTGTTCACAGAACTGTCCACCGCAGTTCTGTTAGCAGCCAACGACCCCTTGGTAATTTCAAAAGAACTCAGCGATTTAAAAATCATCCCCCCACTAACTTTTCAGCCACCGTCTACACCACTTATAAACCTTGGAAAAAAATTAGTTTTTGGTTTATAACTCTCCAGATTTTCCTTGCCAGTGACTTGCTGGCTGGGAATTGTTGTGGTCCCCCAAGGTCACTTTTCTACATTCCGAGTAAGAAGGCTTCCCTGCCTAAGCACGCGGACAAGGTACGGCCGGCCATCCCACCCCACCCTACCGTCAAGGCACTTTGCATAGCAGGCAAGCGGGGGCGGGAAGTGCGGGAAACATTATTCTCAAATGGTTTAATGCAAGACCCATAACTTGAGACCAAGCAAGACCGGGATCTAATGACGAGACTCGGAGTTTGGTTCGCCTCAAGTCCGGGTGGCCGTCTCGTGACCTCCAGCGGCATTTTTTTCCAAGGAAGACGGTCAGGCCGCACAGCATTAAATGAACCAAGAAAGCCAATTTTTCGGGAGGCTGTCTCAGATCTTGGGGACCCGGCTGGCTTCTCGGAAGATGGAGCAAGCTTCCCGAAAAGTTTCAGATCAGGTGGGCGATTCTGTTAGACTTTAAAAAAATAAAATATTTTTTTTAAAAAAAAGCTAGGATATAAGACGCTATCCCAGCTTCTGGTATAAGGTGGGGCAGTTCCTGCTGGATGTGCGCCAGCCTTTCCTAGCCAGGCGATCTGCCTAACGCTTTAACGCCCTGATCCCAGTAGCCCTATATGAGCTTGGAAGCAACTGGCCCCGGTTTCTCTGGAGTTGGTTTTCAAAACAACCCTTTCGCTGAGCGTGTGTGAAGAAGTCCTATAGCCCAATCCTGTTACATATGGAGATTTATTCAGAAGTATGAAATGGGTGTACTGAATTTCATAAAAGCCAAGCCCCCCCCCCCCGTCTCTCCTCTCCAACGGTGCTTACTTTCAGGGAAACGTCTTCGGGAACAGAGGAAATCTTGGGACATGTAGGTCCCAAGTCCTTGGGGAGGGAAGGGATTTCCTGGGATTAACAGAAGCAACAGCTTTTGTTCCCATTCTGTCCTTAGGTCGTCTCCCGTCCCGCAGATTTTCGACAGGAATTTCCCAGAGAAAAAAAGAGAAGGCGCACAGTGGTTTGTAAGCCGAGCAGCCTAACAGAAGGCCTGGTGTCTATGTACACCAAAACAATACATTTAGGATTGGGGGAGGGTTGGGGCAAAGGCCTGCGCAGGCATCTGTGCCTGCCCCTTGCCCCGATGGCACCACCGGCGATTCCAAGGGAAATACCTCCGGTCTGCCCCTAGGATGACTCTCCATCACACCGATCCCCGCTTCAAAAGGGCCTCGGGAGGGATTCCGAAGGAGAGGAGGAAGAAGGTGGGTCGGCAGGGAAAGGGAGACAGGGGAGCGCGGGAAGAGGGGGAGCCGGGTGGGGGTGGGGGTGGGGTGGGTCTTTTCTTTAGCTCTCTGGGAGATGCTCCCTCTGTCGAGGACAAGGACACTTTCTCGGCTCAGGGGTGGGTTTGACTCACCGGCCTCAGCTCCCCTGGGTTCACCTCCAGGACGGTGCCCCATCGAAGGCCACCCAGCCGCTTCCCAAGAGCGCGGCTCGTCGGAGCCCAGGGAGGGCGTCCCTCCCAGCGGCCCGAGTTCACGGCCTCGCTGTAGCGGCACAAGGCGTCCTGACGGCCCGGTCCTGCCGGCATCCATCGCGGTAGGCGAGGCGCGGCCGTTCGTGAGCGTGGGGCTTCCTCTCATCCCGAGCCAGGTCCCTGCTGGGCCCGCACAAGAGAGGAGCGCGGAAAGGGACAGGAAAGATCGCGTGGAAGAAAGGGCGACCCCCCCCCCGGCCCGCGGCCGCCCGGCGATCTCCTCCGCAGCCTCGCCGAGATCTCTTCTTCTCGAGAGGCGTTGCTGGCTGCTGTTTCCCGGGCTTGGAGGGAATGAGGGGGGGGGGCGGTGGGAGAGGCAAGGCAGCCACTCTCGGGGATGGGAAGGGGGCTTCGGTTCACCTCCGGGTGGCGCTCCCCTACAAACCGGTTCGCCTCGGCCAGGAGGGGAGGCCCCCCTCGCGGTGGGGGGGAGACGGTGGGAAATTCCTTTCCGTCCCCCAGCCCCCCCCCCAGGCCCCTCGGGGAGCCGGCCCGCTTCCTCTGGGGAGCCGAGGCCGAGATGGTGAACCCGGGAGAAGGGACTCCCCGGCACCTTGGCGGTGGCGAAGAGGATGTCCACAGGCGGCGGCGGCGGCTCTTCCAGGGGAGGCGCTGGTGGTGAACAAGGCGTCTTGGCACTGGCCCCGGGGAAGGCTGGTCAGGGGCGTGAGCTGCTCCCCTCTCCCACCAGCACCAAAACATTGGGGGGGGGGGAGGGAGGGAAGGAAGGAAGGAGGGAGGGAGGGAGGGAGGGAGGGGGGAGGGGAAAAAAAGGCAGCGCGCCCCCACGCTTTGCACTCCGGACAATTAGCCGCCCGTGACAGGCTGTGCCCTGAGCGGGACTTAATTAGGGGAGCCCCCCTCGGCGGCCTCGGCTCCGGCCCAGCATGTCCTGCCCCAGCGCTGGCTCTCCCGGCTTCCTGGCCCTCTTGGCCCCTGGCCTGGCCCTGCTGGCTCACCTCTCCCTTCCCTCCCAGGCCGGGGTGAGGCGACCTGCCTCTGGGACAAGCCCTCGGGGCTCCTCCTCGGGCAGCCGGACCCTCATCCTCCTGGACGTGAGCTCCCGGAGCCCCCTCCGGGTCACCCACGAGAACTTTCTGTCGCTCCAGCTGGACCCCTCCGTTCTCCACGACGGCTGGCTTGACTTCCTCAGGTAAGGCGGCGACCTCTCTCCCGCTTCCCTGGTCCTTCTGGCGCCCAGCCGTCCGGGGCCTCCCCGGTCCCCCTGCGATGGCCTCGGAGCGCCGCGTCTGGGGCGGGAAGGCGGGCCATGGTTCCCATTAAGATGCACATGTTGGCCATGGAGGACGCGTCTCCTTCCTCAGCGTTCCGCTTTTCTGGCAGACGGGAAGGAAACGCTGCTGCTCTTTTTGCTGGACCCCCTCCCCCTCCCTGCCCCCGCCTTGTTCCCAAGATCTTCCCTCGCCAGGTCCGGGGACGGAGTTGCTGCCGTAGGAGATCCCGTGCTGCCATCCGTCGAGGCGTCCCTCGTCGTCGGGTGGCCAAGCCAGCTCCACTCCTTCCCGGCTCCTCCGGCGACTCCCGGTCCGGGGCAAAGCAGGGAGTTGCTGCCAGCTGGGAGGGAGTTCTAGAGCAATGCCGGGGAGGGGGGGGGTGTTTGGAAAATACAACCCCCCCCCTAGACGAAGGCCAGTCCTCGGACCCCCGGCGGCTCCGAAGGCTGGGCTGGGCTGGATGCCTACTGGGAACCACCAACTCTGCGGGACCCTTCTTACATTTCGACACACCACCCACACGCACACTCCCCCCAAAAAAGGGGGGGAGGACGGTCCGAGAATTCGCCTGGGCGCCGGAGGGTGCGGGCAAGGGTTGCTGGCCACGCGGGGGGGGGGGGCGCCGGTTCGACTCCGAAGCGGAGAGCCCGGGCTGCCAGCACATCTTCGCTCTGCCCCTCTTCCTGGCCGAGCGGACTCGCCGCCGCCCTTCTTCTCGGCAACTTCCCGAAGTGCCGCCGGGCGGAACACAACGTCCGTTTCGGGGGGCCGCCCCTCTCGTCGCTGGGGCGGCAGCAGCAGCCGGGCCGGCCTCAAGCCCTCCGCCTCCACCTTCGGGGCCTCTCCCGCACCGCCGGGAGCTTCCGGGCCTGCGGGCGAGCAGGCGGCTCTTCGGCGGGCACCGGCTGGAGCCACGATGGCGGGACCGCGCCTGTGTGCCCGACGGCCGTCGGGGCTGGCTCCCTGCCTCCCTGCCTCCCTGCCTCCCTGCCTGCCTCCTCTCTGCCGCGTCCTGCTGCGCGTCCCTCCTGGCCCTCCTCACTCAGCAGCCCCTTTCTCTTCGGTGCAGCTCCCGGCGGCTGGTGACCCTGGCCCGTGGCCTGGCGCCCGCCTTCCTGCGCTTCGCCGGCAAGAGGACGGACTTCTTGCAATTCCAGAACGTGAAAAACCCAGCCAAGAGCCGCGGCGGACCCGGACCCGACTACTATCTCAAGAACTACGAAGACGGTGAGAGTCCCCGGCGCCTCGGGCGGCGCGACGGCGGGGCGGCCGGAGCGGGGAAGAGGCCGAGAGGGTCAGCCCGACCCCCTGGGGAGAAAGTGGGGCGGCAGAGAGAGAGAGAGAGACGGGGGGGGAGGGGGCAGAGACTCGGGTCATCCATCCAGCGAAGACGTCCAACCTCCCGGTGGCACAAGTTAGGCACAAGTTAGGTATGCTGTCGTAAGCCAGCTGGCCGCTGGGATGAGGGGACCAGGAGGTGGCTTCCTTGATGGGGAATGGGCTCCAAATGTCGCTGCGGTCTTCCTTGTGGCTTGATGGCTAGAGATGGAGGCCTCTTTGTCAAGTGGAGGTCCAGGAGGTAAACGTCCGGGTGCGGGACGTGGTCCTCTGCAGAGCTTCGCGACCATGTGGGAAACCGGAAGAGATCCAGACTAAAAGCTACAAAGCCCAAACATCGGGCCAGGACCTGCTTGAGTGGAGTGGGAGGTCCCCCTTCTGTGGAGAACCCCATGATGTGGACTTGTGTCTGTGATGCAGGGCATTGAGATGACATGTCTCATAGTGTTGATGCCATTTTTATGACACTGATTCTAGGCTTGACCTTGGGAGAGGTAGATTACAACAGTTAAGACAGGAGAAGTATCTAAGAACGGTCAGGAGAACATAAATACATTTTCATCAGACCAGGCGAAAAGCCCCTTCTGCCGGTTGTTCTATCTCTGGCAGTAACCAGAATGTCACTGGGCTTGGATGGAGATATACTGCCTCAAAATAAGAAGGCTCAATTTTTCAGCTATTGTGGTGGCCAATGTCATGTGATCTATCATTTTCTACTCTGTTGGTCACTGTCCTACGGTGTAATAGCACACATTCCCAAATGAGAGTAACTAAAACCCTAGAATGACAAACTACTCTTAGGGAGTGAATGACCATGGGGTGGTGGCAGCAATGGTTAAAGTATATCTGGAAAAATAATCAAACAAATACAATTAAAAACACGTTTAATTTTTTAAATACTTGCATACAAATCTAAATCTGCAGAAGTTAAAAGGAAGGTCTCAAAAAGTGAATGACGTGACACCCTAGAGAATATATCAGCCTGAGTTTCAGCCTCAGACAATTTCCCCATGTAAGATGTCCCTACACCTCCTTTTACATCCTTTTAGATGACTTGCTAATTAATTGAGGCAGTGTGTTATAATCAATAGAAAATCATTCTGAAATAAATCTGTTAATCTGACGTGTGCCATAGTTCTTATAGTTTTACTTTCTGTTTTTATTTATGATGCACACTGAGACAAGTTATGGGGCGACAATGAAAAAAGAATTAATTGAGTATTTAGCATCCTTTCTTTAATAGAAAAAGAGTTGGGTTAAAATTAGGTTGATAATATTTTCACGCAAGGAGTCATCATGATGTATACCAAGCAGGCCATTGGGGAGTGTGGCATATTCAGCTGGTTTGGAGGTCTGTCTTTTAATTTATTTTGTTCTTAAATCTTGAATACAGGGTACTCTGGCTATTGATTATAACTATGGATTATTAATGTAGAAGGAGACAGAAAGATGTCTGCAACTTTCTATTTGAGGCAGAAAGAAGTGAATGCAGTGGATTTTATGGGATAGGACTTCAGAGGTAAAGAAAGGTAAAACAGTGTAGGGGACCAACTTTCTACTGACCCCCCCCTTCCAGTGAGCTGAATTACATCTCCCATCATCTGGCATGATAAGGGAATGCTGATACATGATAGACTGTTTTCTTGCCCAGTTCTCTCAAGACATAGTTGGGGATGATAACACTTTATTCTTTTGCTCAAGAGAAAAGCAAAAGAGTAATGTCCACCATCTCTCTCTCTCTCTCTCTCTCTCTCTCTCTCTCACACACACACACACACACACACACACACACACACACACACAATCTCCTGGTAATAAATCAGGAATAATTTCCAAGGGAAGGGAGCGTCTGGAAATGCTGGTGTGCTTGATAGCAGTGGCACAGTTAGGAAAAGAAACCACAAAGCAGATAGCATGGAAGGAGCAAAACCAAAGCATATGGAGATGAGAGCTTTGTCGCACATGCTGTTATATTTCAGAAATAGAGATCAGGGCATATTTCAAATGCATTTGGGCACAAAACTGATCATAACTGAGTCTTTTGGCTAAAGGAAGTGACAGCTAATCCTTCTCAGAGGGAATTCCTGGTATCCCTGGTATAAACCATCTTTGTACCTTTCTAAGGAATGCCATAATGTTCACCCTAAAAATGCATAAATGGCCCCTATGTATCTTGACATGAACTGTATTATTATTATGAATCACATTATTTATTTTGAATTACATCTAAGGTAACGGAGCATTTATTTAAAGTTACTGAGCTGGAATTAACTGTTCTCATTTTAAAAGTGCAACTGTCGATACAACTTTTATTCATTCAGCCTCGCTCTGAGATGATGTGTTGGCACATGGAGCACAATCAGTATAACTATTGTAGAGGAACATAACTGCTGCCTTTGGAGCACAATCAGTATAACTATTGTAGATGAACACAACGGCTGCAGTGCCTTGTTGCCATGTCCCATGCAAGGCTCAGAAGGGATGTTCCATGAATGATGGATTGGCAGTGGTGGTCTTGCCGGGGGGATGGGGGCGGGGAAGGGCCACTAAATTTTGTTATGTTCTTAGATTCTCTCCAATTCTTCCAAAGGCCAGCTGTGCCTCTCCTAAAATCTGTGCCATAAACATTTTGATAAAAAGAACATTGCCTTCTCAGTGTTCTGTTAAGAATAAACCTCTCATCCATTAATGTGCTGCAGACAAGGGCGCATGAGAGAGAAGGCTGAGATGCAGTATCTTCTTATGTACAAACACCCAGGCACTCCTGACGGAGATGGGAAGTGCGGATTTCTGGCTCAAATCCCCAGGGATTCCAGAGGACATTGTGATACTTCAGTTGAAAAACAGGACATTTCCCCCCCCCCTCTCTTATTCCAAATAAAATCACTGGACTTGGTTCTCCTTTCTACTCCTTCCCAAAGCAAGCCAGTAGAAGGGCTGTCTGGGGAAGGAAAACCAGTTGGGTGGCAGATTTAATTCCCTGCTGCGCTGCAAAGGAATGGTGAGGAGGCCTCTGAAGAACACTCAGAACAGTGCTTCTGATGCCCTCAGTATCCGTCACCTGAGACAGCAGCCTCACTCTGCCTAATCATCATCCGGTAAGGCCAGCTGTGTTCACTTTTAATGACGGTGCTACACTTGCAGTCCCTTTGCCAGATTGTGTACTTACTAAGGGTTAGAGATGGGCATGAATAGAAAAAATGGAGTTTCGTTTGTCGTTTGGAGGGTCCGTTTTGGTTCTTTTCCGTTTTTCGTGAATTTTTGCAAAAAATTCATTTTTGTGTTCATTCATTTCGTTACCGTTTCGTTACCATTTATTTAAAAAAATTAAATTTTTTTGCATTTAAAGCAGTTCACTGTATTGCAGTAACGGAAACGAAATGCACGACAAAATTTCTGGTGTTTCTGTTCGTTTCGTTTCATTTTGGAGACAAAATTCGTTTGTCGTTTCATTTCGTAACAAAACGAAAAAACGAAAATGGAAATGAAAAATTGTTCGTTTCGTGCCCATCTCTACTAAGGGTCCATCAGCGCTAAACTGATACGGCCCTTGATTCTAGTACAACTAAGAAGAGTGGAGGGATTCCATTCCTAGCCTTTTTGTACTTACAGTGTGGCTGCAGCCGGTATGAGTGGAAGCTGCCTTCAGTCTGGCCGGGTTGCTCAGTGGCTTAGGGATCTGTACACGGGATGGGAGTTCTGTTCTCCATTGGGCCTCCAGAGAAAAAAAAGCCAGCCTGGGCAAGCTGCACAGTCCTAGGATGGCCCCAGGAGAAGGGAAGAGTCAACCACTCCTGGGTGGTCACTTTCTAGAAAACTTCGTCAAAATTAATTTTGAATTAAAAATATAGAGGAGTGTTTGGCTTCACAGGGAAAATAGTTCAAGTGTGTTAAAGGTGCAAGTTAACCACTTTTCAGTGTACCTCAGTACAGTATAAACCCAGAGCCGCCTCTTTAGTTTCTAAAGACGGACAAGTACAGTCAACATCATCACTAGTTCATAAATTTTAAAACAAATTTATTTTCAATAGGAACATTCCCCCCCCCCCCCCGTAAGATATGATTAACCTATTTCAAAATCCATACTGGGGTGATATCAGCTAAAAATGTCACAAATGCCCAAGGCCTCACTCCATTATAGATTTGGGAATTCGTTTTGTGATAATGCAGTTACCACTGCTATTCACTGTAACCTCTAGTTTGGAGGGAAGCAAATTAGGAATGAAGATGCCACTTTCCCGTCAAGAGTAAGATCGGGCAGGTCTTTTGGTCTTCCGTCAGCTCCATAACATGGAAGATTTTCTAGCTTAATACCCCTGTTATTGAGGAAGTCAATTAGTCCCAGGTTGACCATGAAGATTAGTTTGATACTTGGGAATCATACTCCTGTGCACCATAAGTGGATTTCAGCTGACAAATTCCCTTTTCTGCTTTCAGTTGCTTTCTTTTTTTGTAGTGCATCATTAGATTTTCTTTGCCTGTACATGCTCCATTTCATCCGATAAAGCTTTCCCCTCTTTTCATTTATATTAAGAAATGAAGGCTCCCATCCTCCACAGAAATTTGCTTTGATGAGGTAGGTGTTGTTAAAAATACCGTACAGCAAAATCCAGACTAATTAAAAGAGAAACTTCATTGCATAGCATTTCTCTGACAAAAAAAAAAAAGCTGTGGTTGTTTCACACTAAACATTTGCAGAAATAAGTGTTCGTGCGGCCCAAAGGTCAATATTTCAACAAGTTGTGACACAGAGCTTACACTTATTAAATGTCTTCACCCAGGTTCTTGGCGGTTGAGTGACTGAGGCCTTTGGTTTCTTCATTTTTCCTCATGGCAATAAAGTTGAAATGTAGCAGCCCTTCAAAATGAAGTTTCTCATAGAAGTTGTAACCACAGGTCTTAACTTTTCATCACTTAAATGTGGAACAGAACCATTGAAAATGGGGAGGGAAGGAGGGAGGGGACACATGTGGTGTCTATCAGGGATCAGTGTAAATCAGAAAGGTGTGGTGCGGAGTTTTCCCGCTCACTGACTCCATGGTACGTGCTTCATGATACTGCAAGGAAGACCTTTGACAGAGAGCCACAGAAAGTCTATAGTGTTGTAAAAAGGCAAGTAATTATTGTGGCAAATTGCTTTATCATGGCACAGTCTTCCATTATATGCATGTTGGAGGGGATCTCTATCCCTGTCACATATAAGGATTATGCCTTTTATCTGTTTCTGTTTGCTCTGGAAAAGCCTTTCCAGATAAAATCTGTGAAAGGAGAAACATATCTTTCTCTGCATTTCTGTATTCTTGGGTATCTCACTAGAACTTGCTGAAGGGATAGCTCTGGAGCTTTAAACTACTGAGCATCTAGACCAGTGTTGGTGAACCTATGGCACTGGTGCCAAAGGTGGCATTCAGAGCTCTTTCTGTGGGCACCCAACATCGCCCTTTCACAGCCACCTGTACTCGGGTTAAATTGCTGTATTGGCACTTTGCGAATAATTAGCCGGTTTTGAATTGCAGTTTCGGCACTCGGTCTCTAAAAGGTTCGCCATCACGGATCTAGACTGTTATCCCATAAGTATGAAGAAAGAGGATAACAGTTTTCATGTTAGTTTATAATTCACCTTCTCACAAAGACTCTGGTTAGGGTGTAAAGGAGATTTCAATATTAAATACACTAAGAGTGTTTACTCCTCACTTTCTAAGTGGACCAAGATGTGCACTCATTCCTTACCTTATACCAAAGTGTTATTCCATAGTTGTTAAAAGCTTCTCTTTTTGTTTATGACAATGGAAAGAAATGAAGGAAGTGTTGTGTGGCAAAAGAATTCTTCTTGAAGGGCTCCTCTGGATTCCAGACAGACAGTGCTGCAATTCCTCAGAGGATGGATGTAAGGTTAATAGAGATTTTATTTATTTATTTAGGGTATGTTTTAGGTTGCCTAATATAAAAGGTTCTCTTGGCAACTTACAATCAGATGTACACAATTCCAATAAAGATAAAGACAGACAATAGGAAAAATACAACAGATTAAAATGCATCACTTAAAAACCAAGAACAAAGGAGGGAAAATTCGTAACACTAAACTAATGAGAGTGAGCAAGCAAGAGAGATCAAAGAAACTAAATCTGCCAAGCTTAAAAAATTCAAAAGATAAAAAGGAAAGATAAAAAGCTATTTTGATGATGCCTCTCTCAGTCAGGTTATGTATCAAGTAGCACTGATATTTCATGCTGATATGCACACATTTATTTTTTTCATTTCGCAATAACTCATTCTTCCATCACCTGGATCGGCATCTGGTCTTCTGTCCCAAAGCCATTTCCCATGTTCTCCGACCATAGTAGTTTTCTACATGTTTCAGTGCAGCAATGAATTTATATTCTGTTAAAGACATAGCTACAGAATGCTGTTTGTGACTAGTCCATGAAATAGGGCCACCAGTGCAAACAAACAGGAAACTACTAGTGGACTTACAATGTGTACTATCCTCTGCCCAATCTGCATCACAGTGTCCTACAAAGTACTTCGGGGTTTTGCTAACTGGCAGTCTTAATGCAATTCCACGGTACCTTTCAGATATCTAGGTAGGTACCATTTTTATAGATGTCCAATCATTTTGTGTTGGCAAACTAACTTTAACATTCCTGCAATGATAGCTATACCTGACCCAGTAGTGGTTGTGAGCTACAAAACCTTACCTCTAGCTGTTCAGTATTTTCTATTATTTCGTAAAGGTTCATCCTGTTTTTTTTCAGAAAACCTGTTTGCATGGCTGTTGTAACACTGTGGGCATCTTGGAAAGTTACTGTCTTCAGAAGCTTAACTATCCTATGTTTCCGATTTAGCAAATATGACCCATCTGATTCCCTTTCAGTTTTAACACCCAAATATTATGATGCATCCCCATAGATAACGTATAATCTCTTTATACTGTTCTATTTTAGTAGCTACAATTAAGTGGTCTGCATAAGCAAGAATGGAAGTTAATATCATTTTCTGCTTCTGGTATGCAAACACTGATTTTTTTTTATCATCTTGCTTGAAGTCTTGATGCAGTAATGTTTTTCTCTGTCTTATTCCAGGCAGCTTGCTCAGTCCATAAAGGCCTTTCCTTAATTTAAAAACAAAATCAGGAAGTTTCTGGTTGATGAAGCTCAATGGCTGCCCCGTGTACAGCTCATCTGCAGTTTCCCCACATAGAAAAATAGTCTTGATGTTGAAGTGTTGGACTTCCATCCTTCTGAGGGCTGCCATGTTCAGGAGTTGTTGTTGTTGTTGTTGTGCTGTGCTGTGCTTGGCAATGGGAGCAAGTATTTCACTGACGTCTTCTCCATGTTTCAGTAGCAGGCTTTTTGCAACTCCTCTTGCCTTGTATTGCCCCACTTCTTCATTTGCACCTTCTAGTCTCTATAAGAGCACAGGTTAAAGCCCTTATGATGATCAATTACTGGCTAAAACTTATATTTTTCTCAGAAGATCTGGCGTCACTGATCTTACTCGATTCTTTCCAGTCAGAATGGAAACACCTTATAGCTAAAGAAATACAGCAAATTGGTTTTTCTCCCAGTATTCTTATAGCGATGGGCTACATTAATGCTAAAGCAGCAGTCAAACGAAGGATTTGGGGCATATAACTTCAGGAACATGTGAGCCTTTTGGGTAATCACATCGTATTGACATACAACACATTTCCTATGTCCCCATAACTGTCCAGTTCAATGTCCACAAAGATCATAAGAGCTTTCACCTTAGCTAGACTGAATGTGCTGCCTTCCAAGCTTTTGGATGGGAGATTCCAAAACATCCCCTTCTCAGAGTGCTTATGTCCCTGCAAAAACAAACAAACAAACAAATAAACAAATAAAATCAAGTAGAAACTGTGGCCCATGTTTTTCTTTATTGCTCCTTTTTGCATGACCTACGCAAGGAACTTATCCAATCAGTCATCAACAAATTCCCTGGGAGACCTGCCAGATTCTATGTGAAGCTGCTTCTTTCTGACAGGTCTCTGCAGATCACAAATTGTGCTGCTACATTTTGTACAGCCACAGTAGCTGTACATAGGCTTATGACTGATAGCAACTCCAGTTTCTGAAAGTCATAAAGAGTGTAGTTCTCACTCAGGGGCACCATGTTGGCTTAACTTTTAATCTCTTGCTAGCTGTTTAAACCCTGAGCTGTGTCCACAATAGATGTGTTGGGGGGAGGCATTTTAAAATAACTTACCACAAATGAGCCTTAAAATCCCAGCTCCTGGAAAAATTGGATTTCACAATAAAACAATCTGGAAAGCTCTGCGGAATCTTCTAGAATTTACTAGCCAGATGTGATCAAGAGCGATGGGTAGTACCAGATTTGGTGGCAGGAGGAGAAACAGACAAAACTAGTTAATAAGGAAGAATGAAATACAATTTTGCCTTTTCTTGCTGTCAGTCTTTGGTGAGTCCTTTTAATAGGCCAGGAAGGGAGAACAATCTACTCAAGGGTATCCAAAGGCTTCCTTTAAAACAAGTGTGCTTGGTGGAATTTTCTCATTAACTTCTACTCAACACAAATGATGTGTGTCTTGATGTAAGGGATGGAGCAGCAGAGCCTTACTTTTGCAATTTTTACATTTGCAAATAAGCGATGTGTATACTTGATTGCATTTGCTAAGCAAAAATTATAATAAATTAAAATCAACATAAATTGTTCTGTCTATTTTATGGGTCATTTCTTATTGTATGGAAAAGTTTTGCAGAGCAGCTTACATATTCAAGTAGGTAACTCCCAAAACAGAAGCACAAGATTGCGGGGGGGGGGGATGTTTGAATCCCACATAAGAACTACTGCACTTGCTTAAGCATTCCCCTCCAATAGCACTTGGGAAGACTTTCATCCTCAGTTTCTGGACATTTGGTGGCAATCTTGTAAAGTGTCGAGATGATTGTTTTCTCTGCTGAGTGGCTTTTGTTGTGCCTGGGTGAGCTGTGAATCCTAGCATGCGGTTTGCAAGCCTCTCCGATAAGCTGCCTGTTCTGCTATAAACATTTTAAAAGTCATAAAATTATTTCTGAGGTACAAAGTTAAACCCATAAACTAGATTTCAGCTATTACTTTTTTGATTGCTCATCTCTCGGGGCAATCCCTCCACAGGATGACTCACAAAATATACCAAGGCATCTTGTGGGAACAAGTTCTTTTCTGGATATTCATATCTATATATTAACTCAGAATTGCTTGTGGATCAAAACATCTGGAGTGCCAAAGGTCCACCAGTACTGATCCAGGCTAAACATCTCCAGTTCTTTCAGACTTTCCTCATAGGGCTTGGTTCCCAGCCCCCTGATCATCCTTGTCGGCCCTCTCTGAACTTGTTCCAGTTTTCCAGCATCTTTCTTCAAGTGTGGTGTCCAGAACTGGACACAATACTCAATGTAAGGCCTAACCAGTTTAGAATAGAGGAGGCTGAGCACCTCATCGGATATGGAAATTATACAGTGGTATCCCACATGTTTGCCTTGCATAACGAAAAAAGAAACGCATAGCAAAAAGAAATTTCTGGGAATGGACACGTCTCGCATGACAAATTTTTCAATGGGATGCTTCGCATAATGTTTTTCCCATTAGCATTGTGAAAAAAAGTGTACCCAGGATGCATTGCACCCCCGTAGTTTGTAGAGGAGTGGGAGGAGTTGGAGCATTTTTTTCATCAAGTTTTGGAGTCATTCTGGACATTTTTGCAGTGGTTTTTGAACTTTTAGAACTTGTTGGGTGCATTTCTCAAGCGGTGGAAAGGTAGGGAGCTGATCTTCATTGTTTCCATGCCTTTTTCTGCACAGGGGGGGAGGGGTGATCTGATTGCTGCTTACTTGCTTTTTACTGTGCCTTTGCATTGCATTGTATTGCACTGGATTGCATTGGATTGTGATGTGTGTGTGTGATCTGATCGTCGTTTGCTTACTTGCTTTTTACTGTGTGTTCCATTTTGTGCATGGATGTGTGTGGGGTCTGCTGTGCAATGCTTTTTTATTTTTTTCTGCGATCTGGAAACAAATTAATTGGTTTTCAGTGCATTCCTATGGGAAACTGTGCTTCACATAATGAAAAATTCACAATACGAAATATCCCATAGAAATGATCAATTTTGTTATGTGAGGTACCACTGTACTTATGTTAATACAGCCTAAAAAGTGTTTGCCATTTTGTGGCCACATCACACTGTTGGTATATAAAAATAAATACGGTGCAGTGAACTGTGAAAGGAGATGCAGGCATTGACAAAGGATGGGATCAACGAAAGAGGGGCCATGGATCCTGGCATGGATTAAACCACATCAGATTGAGAGGCCAGTATGGACAATTACCATGTGATTTCTTAACCTCAACAGAACAGGGAAATAGGCTGTGTCTGTGAACCAGGCTGCAGCAAAACCAAATTGCTCTGATATGGCCTGCCAGTTGTTGTCACATAAATCTCATTTTCTTCATCCCTGATATGACAAGTAGGGTTGATGGGAGATCTAAAATAAAATAATAAAATAGAAAACTCAAAAGAACTGAAGGCAACCATTTGGGAAAAATTGGTAATACTCTTCCTGCACGCAGTCTTTCTGTATCAGAAAGCTGTCCTCCTTTTTGAAGTAGTTCTGAAGGCAAACTGTGTGACCAGATAAGCAGGAAAGAAAGCAAGAAAGCAGCATGCTAAATTAAATTGTAATAGAAAAGGAAAGTCAAGTGCCATCATTCACACCAACCACTTGAGAAAATTCCTGGTGCCGCGTCATGAAGACACTACCTATTTTGGGTTCTTATCTCGGGGTTATTTTTAGCTGCTCTGTTCCAATGTCAGAAGAAATGGCTGAGCTAAGAAATCTACAAAGTATTAAGAAGCTGAACACTATGATCCTTGGTTGGTTTTTAAAACTACTTAGTGATAAGCATGGAATACAAGACTGTAGTTTTATGGGCAAGTTAATTTGTTCACAAAATTCCGAGATTTGTACAATCAGTCATGTTAGTTTGCTGAGAAACATACATGTACATCAGAAAAAAAACCCTCACCCCCAAAGTTTCATCCAATTAACAAATACTGTACCTCATTAGGGTAGTTAACATAAATCCCCCTGGGGCAAAGTACTCACCTTATCTGATTTTATACAGGGGCTCCACACACCCCAGTCATGGAACACTTAAAAATATTTCCAGGGAGCTGAGAGAAATTACAGAAGCAATTTTAATGGCTACAACCTTTCTAACTAGCTATTTGCAGAGTTTTATAGCCTTCCGTTTACTAGCTGAGTTGTCTGATGACCAAGAGACAGTGGGTTTGATCCCTGCAGGATGTCTCACTTTCCACTGTTGCCTTGCCTCACTTGTTTCCATAAGTTGGAAAGTTTTTGTCAAACAGTAGATGCAATTAAAGTTTATTTTAAAATTCATTTGATACTAGTTTGAAAAGTTTGAACAAAGCCCCTTAAATGGTCCTTAGGCTGTTGCTATGTAGTAGGCATTGAAACCCCTGGAAAATATTTCCTCTGATCTGTAACCACTTCAAAGAAATTCAGGACTATACCTCAAAAGCTATTTAAAGGCTCTTAAGCACACACACACACACACCCGCCTCAGGCTGACTGGTCCTTCTTCTGTCCTTTGATACCAGCTTAGAGAAGGCTGATGGATGTGATATGGGATGCACCGATCTCAGCAGGAATTTGCCCTTCTCATTGCAAAAGCTGGTCCAGATGAACAAACCATTGGGATCCGCCCTATGAGAAGTGTGGTGTACATTCTGTTATCAGCAATGCAATGAAAAAGAGCTTCTAAAATTGGCCAGAGGTTCACTGTGAACATTTTAGCCTATCATAGCTGGGGTGCTGCAATAGTATACAGAGGCTGGGAAAAGCTGCATATTGAAAGCCTTATTATTCTTCCATGATTTATTCTTAGGGGGCCTGTTACTTGCCCTCTTAGCTATTGTGGCCCCCCAAATAATGGATTTTGTATCCTGTAGTCAGCCGCAGCTCACCCACCTGCCACATGGGTGTGCTCCCTCCATAGTATTTTGCCAAATGGAACTGCATGGTCCAGGTGATATTAAGAAGTAGGTTAATGTGTATGAAAGATAGACAAGGGTATTAAAAAAGTCTTGTAACAATTTTTTTTTGTAATGACATTAGAGATCTGACTATCCATAGTCTGTTCTCTCCTGACCTGGTAATCTCCAGATGGCAACTATTATTGTCCTAATTAACATTGTTGATCCAATGCATCACTCTAGATTAGGAAGATGTCATATATTAACACTTCTTAGGATAACAAAGCTCAAATCCTCTACATACTACTGCCAAAATGCTGGCCATTATGAAAGCCCCCGCCCCCGTTGGCACACTTCAAGAAATATGGGCAGCGGTACAGTATGTTTGTGCTCTTTGCAAATAAGTGCTGCCCTCTCTGTTAACCCCATCGCTAAATCTACCCCACAGGTCTGGAGTCAGCTGTGTACTTAGCAATACAACTGAGTAGGATCTTAGATCCCTTCCGCAGGAGACTCCATTGTTTGCTCTGAAGGTTATTGTTCAGTTCTTTTCAACTGTGTTTCAGTCATTTCTTCTTGTCAACTTTGTGATCCACACACATGGGATTTGCACCTGTACAGAACCTTCCAGAGCTAAATTGCCTTAAGAGAAAAGTATCCTCTCCACCATGCTAGCACGCAAGATCCAACAAGGATCACTAGCACGCTCCGTGTCCTCCTCTTTCTGTTGCTCAAGCAGCATGCAAGAGCACTCCAGAATAGCCTACTTTCTTCTTCTTTATTCATCAGTTGTTTCCCCCCCTTCTTCTTCTTCTCCACATTTTTTCTTCCCTCACGTTTATGGCTTCTGTTGGTCTTTTCAAAAGGCGCATAGTTTGCGAAACTAAAATCCCTCACGCAGGCAGGCAGTTAAAGTGGTTTGGTTTTTGTTTTTCTTGTATGGAAAAATGTCTGCAAAACTGTTCTGTTTGGACAACATTTAGAAAAGTGGTGTTAAATAAACTGCCAAACAAGACTAAAGTTTTATATCTTGGGATTTTATTTAAAAAACGCAGTCGATTATCTGAAAAAAAGAGTGAGAATTAGAGATTGGCACAATTTGAATTGTCCCACTTTGTCTGAATTTGTATTGGCAGCAAAATGGGTGCCAAGCGTTCCCCACCCCATCCCACCCCATCCCTGCTTGGCTGCCACACTCACTTTCTGGCACCCACTGTCCGGGTCCTCCTCCTTGGGTGGGTGGACAGTCTGGGCAGGATCAGGGCCTTCCCTTCCCTGCCTCCACTGGCAGTTGTCCACTCAGACAAGGAGGTGGAGTGCTATATAAGCAGCATGTGCACATACATTCTGAAATTAACTGCCTATTTGTCCACAATAAAGGAAATACTTAATGATTCACAAAAAATCATCTGCAAAGTGGATGGATGATTAACAGTGGAAGACATTGTCAGTATTTGCAAGTCTCACAACCAAGCCAAGTACTGTATATTAGTCACCTTAGAAATGGCCCTGCAGTTTCTATTCCGTCTCAAAGAAATCAGTTTATTTCAACCGTCGCTCAAAGTACAGTATACCTGGCTGCCGTTGTAGCACGTCAACTGAGGAACTGTCCATCAAGCTGTTTCTTTTTTCATCCAGCACTGAAAAGATTTATGAAGGGTTGAAGGAATGCACATCCTGATGTTAAACCTCCGGCAGCACCATGGTCTGTGCCTGCAATTTCAACACATGTAAGGAAGTTTCCATTTAAAGTAACCAATGAAAACATCAGACCTTCATTGACTGATTCTTAAGGCTATTAATGTGTATGAGGAAAGCTAATGAACTCTGTACTCTGAGTTCCATGGAGCTAAGGTTATATTGTGCCCAGGTCTGACTTTGCCAACAATACATCCATCACTCTAAACACCTCTGGAAAGATCCTTTCATCCCTTAAATGTCTTCAGGTCTCTGGCATTTCTGTTTTTCAAACAATTATTTTGATGTTCCCAGTTTCCTCACCTAGAGAAATGAACCCTGGGTTCCTTTAGCAACAGATTTCTTTTTAATTCACCACTTGAATAGTGACAAAATTGGGTTATAACATAGTGAGATTACCACAACCAGTATCCCTATGAAGTCACTCAACAAGGGCAGTGGCTGCATCAACAGCCGTCCCGAGAGATGCACAACTTCAGGATGTGTTTGTAAAGCTGCAACACAGTCCCAACTAATGATCATTGTGAAGCCCTATAAACTAGAGATCCATGCCCAGTGAGATGTCTTCTTTAGGTGTGCATTACTGTCCTCTGTTAAGGTGTGATAAACCACCAACCTGTAATTCAGGTTGGCCAGCCCTGCATATGAATCAGAGAGTCCACAAAGAAAGATTGGTTACTTATCTGTTACTGCAGTTCTTTGAGAGATGATTTGTGAATAGGGATGGGCATGAACCATAAATATGACAAATTGAGTTGGTTTGTGGTTCATGGTTAACCATGAACCCCCAGAAAAATGAACCAGTTTGCCGTTCCTTTATTTTGGTTCATGGTTTTTTGGGGAGTGGCTACCTGTTCCTGCCCTCTGCCACCCATCCACCCTCTTCTCACTACCCCCATTGCCTCCCTATTTGGTCTTGCTACTGTCATATCCTCCTCCACTGCTGCCATCCTCAGAAGCAGTGGGCTTGGCCTCCCTTCATGGAGCCAAGTGTTCTGCCTCTGCTCATGGGCTTGCCTGTCAGCTGAGATGTTGAGCCTGGCTTTGAGGGAGCCAAGCCTGTGGAAGAGGGCCAGCTCCTTCTTTACATCTGTGAAGATTCTTGGTCATCCAGGTGAGTTTATTTGGAAGCTGAGTCATGGCAACTGGACTTCTTTTCTTGAGAGACTGAAACTTTTCACTACTAATCCAAGCATTTTCTTCAGTCTGAGGAAATGTGGCGACTCTTCCATTTTATAGTTTACCTCAATTTCACACCCTGATCTGAATAAGGTCATAAGCTTGACAAAGGCCTGAATAGGCTCATTAGGTGGACAATAGCCTGAATAGGGTCATAGGTGAAATCAAAGTGAACTATAAAATGGAGGACTGGCCACTAACTTTCCTCAGACTGACAAAGCTGCTTGGATGAGTAGTGAAACATTTCAGTCTCTCAAGAGAAGTCCAGTTGCCATGACTCAACTTCCGGACTCCTCCTTTACACTTTTTCCCTTACCAATGTTAAGTCCCAGAGGAACTGCCCTCAAGGGAGTTCATTAACTATTCAATTAGTTGTAGCTTTTCTACACTGTTTTTTATTTTTAAATGTCAGATAGAGTGACAACAATATAATAAGCCAAATGCCTAAAATAAACAATAAAATGCATGAGGAGAAAGACAATGGAATGAAATACTTAACAAACTCTTCTGTGAACAGTTGATGAAGAAGGCGAAGCAACCATCCTATCAAGTATATGTGGTATCTGGCTATCCCTTTATGTGAGACATTGAAAAACCAGCCTGCTTAAGAGAACAGTCTAGGCTCATCTTGGTTTCCATCTATGGATTAAAATAAGTGTGAAGCGAAATGGAGAGAAATCACCAGCGTAGCAGCAAAATGAAGGAAAATATCTGAGAAATTATTTTGTAACAAAGCATGTGCAGAAGGGATAGGTTTGCTTTATAGTGATCATGCCTAAGACGGTAGCAGAAATACACCGGGCCAGATAAATAATCATATAATACAGTTCAGAAACCAGCCACAAGTGGTGTGATGTGTGAGTAGGGGTGGTCTCTTATCTGAAACTGATGTGATGGGTGAGTAGCCCCCATGCCCATGATCAGACCATGCTGGCAACATTTTCTTTCCTCCTTCAACCTCAGTACCTAATGACTCAGCAATGTTTGAATGAGTTGACCTAATTTTTAAAGGACTGAAAGCTTTGCTTTCATTATTATAATAATACAGTATTGTTAAGAAGAATCAGTACAATCATCTTTATGTTGATGTGGAAGAAAGTGCTGAAGGCAAAAGGCAGAGGTGTCACATTACCCCATCCCCCATGTGTGTGCATGCTGGAGGCCACAACTGGAAGCATTTGCACCTGCTTTTTAAAAAATTGTTGTCGCCCATGATGTTCAAACTTGGGGAAAGCACTGTTCTGTTAGAACCATGGCTCCAAGTTCCTATTCAGGCTGACCTTTCGTGCATCAGCTTGTGTGCTGTTCAAGGATGCTCATTGCTGACTACGTCTTTTATGAATGTATTTTCAATTGTACTTTTATTCTTAGGCTCTTCTAATGAAGATTTTGTTTGACTATGTATTTTATTCTTTTTTTCACATCAGGCTTCTCTTTTTTGTAGACAGTTAGACTAAACGAAATAAACATGGTTAATGAGAACAAGTGAAGATCAAACTGGGCTTTCATGTCATGGCTGGTTTTGAAACCTTGGTTTAAAGAAACCACAGATGTCCAAGTCTGGTCATATTGTAGAACTCTCACTTTTTTTAAAAAAAGGAAGCAAATGGCTCCAGTGTCCTTCTCTGGCACCTGTAATTGAGAAAAATGAATTTTAAGAGAGAGAGAGAGAGAGAGAGAGAGAGATTTTCTGCTGGGTCAAATGTAATACTCAACATTTCCTATGAATGTAGATGTAGACAGGTATTCACTTCTTTTCAACATGTACATTACTTCTAGGTACACTAAAATATCTGTACTTTTCTATCTTGCTTTCATCACCATTCATATCTGTTGGGCTTAATGGAGTAAACTGTATTGTGGGAAAGAATGAGGAGAGTGGAAAAATGTGTTATGGTTGCCCAGGAACTTTAGACCATATTATTATCTTCTTCTTTTCTCTGAGTTTCATGGAGAAGAGAGGGTTGAGACACAGGACGACACATGTTGAAGAAGCAGTGATGTCTCTCATGATTATTTGGAGTATAATTATTTTGAACCCACAGATGCAGAATCGTGGGTGGCATAAAACTTTCAGGCATTTCTTTGCTCAGTTAGTCCATGAAACCTTACAAATTATTCTCACATTTCCAACTTCTAGGAAAATATTGACCAAGTAAGGGAATACCTTTAAAATGATAAAATAACATGACATGGATAAATGCCGAGGCCGGCAGCCTTCCGGTTCACATAGTGCTCAGCTTATAATGCAGTGGGGAACAGAGGCCTGCTTGTTTAACCAACTGAGCTTTAAAAGTTGATATTGCCACAACTATCTAACTGGTTGTTCATAGTAGGTATTATTAATTGTTCAGAGAAGAATTTGCTCTTCTTTCACTTTGACACCTGTACACAGATTGTACCTGTAACACGATGATTCTTTGCCATTTAATAAAATTCTTTGCCATTTAAGCTATATCTTCTTGAGACTTCCATTTGGACAAGTACAACTAATTGCCTGCAAGCTTCAAGCTTATCTGCCATCCGGCTTTTTTCCTGAACTTGGAGACTGAAACCACACTGGTAGCATTGAATCCTCAAGTTTTGCCTGCAGATTGAAGCCATGGCTGTCATTGATCCTGTCCAATATTTCTGTATTTTTTTTTTGACAACCATGGATCATGTAGTGTGGGAGACATAACTACAGAAAGCCTTTCCACAGTCTGACCCCTCCAGAATTGTTGGATTAAAAGTCCTGTAACTCCCCATAGCATCTTTTCTTTCACCATTCCCCCTCTCAGCTTCCAGGATTTTTCCCATCCTTTCTGTCTTCCTCCTCTCCCATTGTTCCTCCCACCGCTTACTCTGGACCATTTTCAAGATTATTAGGACGGCAGTTGTAGTCCCTTCACATTTGCATAGCACTAAGTTGGGAAAAGCTGCAATAGAGCATTTTGGAAACACTGGGCCCCACCTTATGACCAGTCTTTGGTGATTCCATGTAGTCTTAAAGTGGTGGTGAGCTTCTGCCCACCTTTACCCTGGTAAAAGCAAAGCAAAGTGTGCTGCTTATACATTATACATGAGCCAAGGTGCTTACCTGGGATCGAACCCGCGGCTGTGAGCAGTACAGCAGTTTAACCACTACACCATGATGCTCATCTAAACCTTTCCTGTTAAGTCTTCCAGGGCCCATCCTGTTTTGTTTCCTGGTATTTTGGTGCTATTCTAGATATGAAGTCATATTAGTCTGTCAAATCAAGAGTGCTGTGATATTTTATGGTTTAACCAAATTAGTATGACCCAACTCTTCACCACGAAGCACAAGAGATTTACACATATAGATAAGGAGGTGTGGCAAAAGAGGAAAAAGTTCTGTTACTAACAAAAAAACCTTCTATATATCTATACAGAGTCAAATATGTGCAATACAATATTCAACATCTCTTTATAGTACTGATCCACATGGTAAAATGACCTTGATTACTATGCTAGTTTAACACCTAGGTGTGTTCCATTCTGTAGTCCGGGAGATACTTCATGTCTTGAATGAGTACATATTCAGCACAGTCAGATTTGCTAATTCTACAAATTCATGCTACAGCCTCATTTTGAAGACTTCTTTATCAGCGTATTCTCAAAATCGAAACAATCTTCCATTGGCTTTTTGAATTCTGTCATTTTAAAGTCAGATTTTTATGCCCACTTCTGGTTGTGTGGATGATGCTGTTACTGTCTGGTTCTAGCTTGAAGATTTGATTTCATTGTGGGTAACTGAAAGCCAGGTCTGTGATGATGTTAATCTTCTCATTCTTTCTTACCACAGACATCATTCGTAGTGATATTGCCTTGGATAAGCAGAAAGGTTGCAAGATTGCCCAGCATCCAGACATCATGTTGGAGCTACAGAGGGAAAAGGCAGCTCAGATGCACCTGGTCCTCCTCAAAGAGCAGTTCTCCAATACTTATACAAATCTCACATTAACAGGTAAGGCTGCAAGGCTATCATAAGCAGATCACTTCATTGCAGGATCAAAATGAAATAGGTACACAGAGCTATGGAAAGATCCTATGCTGAGAATGGGAATCATGTAGTTCTACAGATATTGCCAAATTGGAAATTTCAACATTCTGCATTTTTGATCATGTTGAGGTCCACTAATACCTAGAGGGCCATATGATTACTCTAAATAAAGAGAAATATGTTAACTGTAGGGATACAAAAAAAAAAAAAAGATACAATGCTTTAAGCATCTACCTCCTCCATTTTGTGGCATCTTAGATGTTGCTACTGTATGGGGGTGAATAAAGCCAAGAATCTAACCATGTTATAAATTAACTAAACTTTGATACACAACATGCACACTCACATCCCACCCAAGTCAGAAGAAATTGTGAGAAGAGCCGTGAAATGCCACCTTTCTCTTTGGATGAGCTTATGTAATTGCAACTACAGGCTTGGTTGTCTATCAGTTTCCTAGATCATTAGCAATCTCATGGGTTTGATTATAAGGCATAATCAGTGTCTATGGAAAGGGTTCCTAGTACAGATGTGATAACAAGAATAATAACCAATGTGTGTATTTATAAGGTAACTGATGGATATGTCTACATCATGAGATAGAACAACAGCATCTCTTTATGGAAAGCTATCTTATACAGATGAGCCATCTTGGATTTTCACTTAAAGCATTCTTCAACCAATTTCCCCATTTTAAACATAACTTTCTTGTTTCACACATTATAGACTTAAGTGAAGGGTGGCCTTCTTATCCACTTTCAGGACCTCTTATTCTACAAATAGCAATCTGGGAACCTGTGTAGAACATGGTTAAAGTTCTGGACTCATACCTGGGAGATTCAGATTAAAGTTCCTACTGAGCCATGAAACTCCATGCGTGTCCTTGAGCCAATCACACCCTCTTAGCCTGACTAACCTTACACATTTTTTTCTAAAAATAAAAGCGGGAGAAGGAGAAACATCTGCCACTTTGAGCCTTAAACTCATAGGAAGAAAGCCAGGATAGTAAGTAAGTAAGTAAGTAAGTAAGTAAGTAAGTAAGTAAGTAAGTAAGTAAGTAAGTAAGTAAGTAAGTAAGTAAGTAAGTAAG
>JAHTLZ010000379.1:17608062-17690443 GCA_023846285.1 Phrynocephalus versicolor | reverse complement strand
ATAATAATAATAATAATAATAATAATAATAATAATAATAATAATAATTTTGGACTTCAACTCCCAGAACTCCCAGCCAGGGTGATGGATGGCCAGATTTGTGCCTGGCTGATGTGTGGGCAGGATCCCAATGAGACATTTTTTTCTTCTCAGTAACACAATTCTCTTGGTTGTTTATTCCCACTTGAGCTCTTGGAATCTCCTTTGACAACTTGCTTACTCTCCAGTAAACAAAGTTCCCCTAAAGGGAGGGTTCTTCCCCCTCCTGCACTGTTCTCTGAGGCAGCTTCAAAGAGGCCTAGTAAATTGCTTGCATTTTTGCCTGGGACCTGCCTCTCACGGGGCACCTGGTTATGGCAGTGCCTTGGCCTTTTAAAGTGTGTTTATGGGGGCAGATAGAACATTTCAGCTCCAGGTGTCTGTGTGAGGCAGAAGTGCTCTGAAGTGGCAAAATTGCCTAGCCTCCTTAGATGGGATCAATCCAGCCTGATAATTGTTAAGGAAGTTTAAATCTTTGATTTCATAAATGGAGCTGGTCCCTGTGTTCTCAGGGGGCAGAACATAATATTTACTTGTACCTTGACAGAGCCATGTAAATATTTCTGTTTCCTATGATGGATGCTGTCTTCTGCACTGTATAAAAAGGAGTGGGAGGGCTGGTGCAAGCGAAGAGTACACCTGCACATCAGGAAGGGTTTGCTGGAGAAATAAGCATCTTGCAGGTTTGTAGGGAGAGGGAAATACACAGACACACCACCTGACTGCTACGGACAGCCTCCTAGTAACTGGAGCCCTTTGTAAGTATTGTGCTATAACTGCTGCAGATGATAGGGTCCACTCATTGGACTATCAGGGAAGATGAGAGATTTTGTCCAACGTATCCAGAAGGCTCACGATTGGGGGAGGCTGGTGTAGGATTTTCAGGGGGTTGCCACCTTCTTGACCAAGTTTTACTCTGACCTAAATAAACCTTAGCTCTCACAATTCCCTCTGAGTGCTGGGCATACAAACAAACAAACAGTTTGTATAACATAAAATCTGTACAACATAAAAAATTCTGGAGATAGGGGAAATCTACTTAACACAATCGCCTATGGGGCAAATCCGTACAAGATAAAAATGGTCATGATTAGGGATTACTCTGTTTTCTTTGCATTCCTATGGGAAATTTGTATAAAGTAAAATTTGCTTAACAGAATGTCATTTGGAATGAATTAATTCCTTTATACAAGGTACCACTGTATTTTTTGAGCACAAATGGCTAGGACAGTGCCATTTAAAAAAAACTCAAACCCCACCCCCCCCGAATTATCCAAAAATTCCCCAGGCAGAGTTCTAGGAGTTCCTGCCTATAGACACCTATGCACATCTACTTCTCACACACCTGGGTCTCTATTTTCCAGACAGTGCTGGGTCTTCTTCCTATATAAAAAGGTAAACTGCTCCAGTGCTTTTCTGGGAGGCCTAGGTATCTGTGGAAGTGTGGTTCTTTGGGATTGCCCTATATGCTCTAGGCTCTAGAGCCTAATGGGCAGCAAGACTAGAACTCCCACAAAGATGTAAGCCTCACAGGAAGTAGTGTGCAGTTTCCTTTTCGCATAGAAAGTAGGCTAAAACCAGCCTGGAAACTCGAACCCAAGTGCACGAGATGTAGGTGTGCATAGGTGTCTATAGGCAGGAACTCTGAGAATTTTGCCTGGGGAATTGTTGGACAATTATGGGAGTTCACATCCAAATAATAGTAATCATCATCATCAACAACAACAACAAAAATGCAAGTGGATTCTTTCCCTTACTGCATAAACAGTCTTAATTAAATACATGTTGCTTATTTTCCCTCTTTCATTGTCTGTGTACCATACAGTTATACAGAACTAAGAAGAGACAGCTATGCGGAATATGAAACAGTTGTGATGTTACCTATGCTAAAGGCTTTGGATAAGTTGAAAATCAGTCCTCAGTATCTGGAGAGTTCCAAGAAAATTAAAACTGGACACACTTATCTGAGTGTTCAGGTTCATTCTTTGATCACCCTTCAGCACCTGGGGACATGCTAATATTCCCACACCCTATATGCCTCCAAAGATTCTGTTACAATGACAGTGGTCTCACCTATTGACAGAGTAATGAAATGACCATCTAACAGTGTGGCCCAGGGCTTTGAGATTGTACACTGAGATTTATGCATGTGAGTTTGCTCATATTTCTCTTCTAGTTTCCCTGCAACTTCATGAAGGCTTGGAAGTATGGTCAAGATTCTACTGGTGTGTTGCAGAGGCAGTCTGGCTTATGTGTAATGAGAAAGCTCTGAGTGCTATGAGAAAGCTGTTGTCAAGGTGGAAATGTGAAATGTATTAAGATCTGTGAGGAGCTGTCGTTGACTTTGGTTAGTTAAAGGCCTGCTCCTTTTCTTTCATTCCTGCTTACACATACCTTGCTTTCTGTATCTTTACTATTTCCCTATTTTAACAGATATTCAAAGAGACTTATCGTCACAGATAGGTCCTTGGCAGCCCCAGTGACCCTTTCTGGAGATTCAGACTTTGTTAATTTCCCCCTTCACTGTGTGTCTGTCTTATGCATCTGCCATACTGCTTATGACCTTCTTCTGCATGATTAATCTGTGGAATCCATGTCGTGGTATGGCAGAATTTGAAATCAAGAGAAGCTCAGAAAGGTACCTGTTGGCCTAGAGTTGATTGGAGGAAAACTGACACTAGCAAGACTGATTAATCAATCTGCATGCTGTGGACTAGAAAAAGCATAGCCTTTTCCGCCAACTAACGAGTAGCTGCATTATATTGTAACACCTATCAACATCTTTTGTCATCTCAGAAAAAAAACTATAGTTAAAAAAAGATAATATGCACATTTTTTAACCATTTAATTGACTGATTCCAAAAAATAAAAATAAAATAAAACAAATAAAAAATTCTTAAATTAGTGAGTAGCCCTCACATTTATCTTTTTTTGAACATGGACCTATTACTTTTTGGAGCCTAGACTGTGGCTGTGGCACCTTCCCTCAGCATGTGGCTACGGGCCCCACGTGTGCAGACATCCGGCTTGGTGCCTGCATGTGAAGCCCCACGCTGATTTAACTAATTGCTTCCTTGAACAGGATGAAACAAACATTTCTTCTCTCATCCTAAAGGCAAGGGCATAGCAGATCCTGCAGTGCTTCTGTTGGGGCTGCCCTGGGGGTGTATTTATGGCCAGAAAGGACACGACCTGACTGTAGGCTCATTAATGGAAGCCAGATGTAGTGTGGCAGCCCTCATAGTAATCATCGTCTCCTGTAGTGATGAGGCTGAGTCACCAGGGGAGTTGATCAAGCAAACATGGCTGACCTGTCACCAGGACTTGCTATATGCTCACCAAAGAGCTTGCCTAACCCTTAATCCCTCCTCAAATATTTGACAGGACTTGCTGCCATCTCTTCTGGTGGAAGAAAGGGTTTTCATACACTCTCCCCTACGCTTGCTCTTTTGTCTGGCTCCAAATCCTATTCCTATGACGCCTCATCCAAGATTCAGTTTGTGCTGAGGATGGCAGATGATGCATGTACCACTTGGGACACTATTCATATTTTATTCTCCGTTGTTGGAGTATAGTAAGCTTTGCTGCAAGGATGGGAGCATAGGGCTCTTCTTATATTGTTGGACTAGAGCTCCCATTATGCCTTGTTTGGTCATCCCTGGCTAAAGCTGATGGGAGTTGTATTGCATCCACATTTGGATGGCCACTCATTCCCAACCTCTGCTCTAGTATCACAGTCTGTAAACAAGGCCTCACAGGTAGTACAGAACAGGAAGCTCTGCTTGGATCGCTTTAACATCAGGGCACAGTGGTTAAACTGCAGTACTGTAGTGAAGACTCTGTTCATGACCCAGATTTGATCAAGGGCTCATGTACTGTAGCTTTGTTGTTGTTGTCGTCGTTCAATCATGTCCGACTCTTCGTGACCCCATGGACCAGAGCTCACCAGGCTTTCCTATCTTCCACTGCCTCCCGGAGTTTGGTCAAATCCATATTGGTTGCCTCGATGACACCGTCCAACCATCTCATTCTCTGCCGTCCCCTTTTCCTTTTGCCTTCCATCTTTCCCAACATCAGGGACTTTTCCAAGGACTCCTCTCTCCTCATGAGGTGGCCAAAGTACTGGAGTCTCAGCTTCAAAACCTGTCCTCCCAGTGAACATTCAGGGTTGATTTCTTTCAGGATGGATAGGTTTGATCTCCTTGCAGTCCAGGGGACTCTCAAGACTCTCCTGCAGCACCACAGCTCAAAAGCATCGATTCGGCGGCGATCAGCCTTCTTTATAGTCCAGCTCTCACTTCCATACATCACTACTGGAAAAAACATAGCTTTGACTATCCTGACCTTAGTTGGCAAAGTGATGTCTCTGCTCTTTAGGATGCTATCTAAGTTTGCCGTTGCTTTCCTCCCAAGAAGGAGGCGTCCTTTTATTTCGTTGCTGCAGTCGCCATCTGCAGTGAACAAGGAGCCCAAGAAAATAAACTCTGTCATTGCCTCCATTTCTTCCCCTTCTATTTGCCAGGAGGTGATCGGACCGGTGGCTATGATCTTAGTTTTTTTTATGTCGAGCTTCAGCCCATTTTTTTCACTCTCCTCTTTCACCCTCATTAAGAGGTTCTTTAATTCCTCACTTTCTGCTATCAGAGTAGTATCATCTGCGTATCTGAGGTTGTTGATATTTCTTCCGGCAATCTTAATTCCGGCTTGTGATTCATCCAGACCTGCCTTTTGCATGATGTACTCTGCATATAAGTTAAATAGGCAAGGTGACAGTATACAGCCTTGCCGTACTCCTTTCCCAATTTTAAACCAGTCAGTTGTTCCATATCCAGTTCTGACGGTTGCTGCTTGTCCCACATATAGATTTCTTAAGAGACAGATAAGGTGGTCAGGCACTCCCATTCCTTTAAGGACTTGCCATAGTTTGTTGTGGTCCACACAGTCAAAGGCTTTGGCATAGTCGATGAAGCAGAAGTAGATGTTTTTCTGGAACTCTCTGGCTTTCTCCATAATCCAGCGCATGTTGGCGATTTGATCTCTAGTTCCTCTGCCCCTTCGAAATCCAACTGGAAGTTCTCTTTCCACATACTGCTGAAGCCTGCCTTGTAGAATTTTGAGCATAACCTTGCTAGCGTGTGAAATGAGTGCAATTGTGCGATAGTTGGAACATTCTTTGGTGTTGCCTTTCTTTGGGATTGGGATGTAGACTGATCTTTTCCAGTCCTCTGGACACTGCTGAGTTTTCCAAATTTGCTGGCATATTGCATGCAGCACCTTTACAGCATCCTCTTTTAAGATTTTAAAGAGTTCAATTGGAATGCCGTCACCTCCACTGGCCTTGTTGTTTGCAATGCTTTCTAAGGCCCACTTGACTTCACTTTCCAGGATGTTTGGCTCCAGGTCAGCAACTACGCTATCTTGGTTATCAGGGACATCCAGATCTTTCTGATATAATTCCTCTGTATATTCTTGCCATCTCTTCTTGATCTTTTCTGCTTCAGTTAGGTCCCTACCATTTTTGTCCTTTATCATATCCTGGCCACCTATCCTGAGAAGTAGGGTGAAACTCCAAGGTAGGCCTACAAATCCCAGATGCCTCTATGTGCAAGAAAGTCAGGGGGGTGGAGTCAGGATATATAAATTCCCCAGCCAGCATGGGAGGGGAGTCATCCTGCAACCCTCAGAGATGCCAGGAGGGTCTTGTTGCAGATTGCCCACAGACAGAGAGCCGCTTGGGGATTAGGGAAGGCAGCAGTAGGAAGGGATCCTCGAGGGATCTAGAACTACCTGTAGAAGGCAGGAGGCCAGGGTGAAGGTTGGTAACCTTTGTATATAAGAACATTCCATTTGCATATGTGAAAAGAGGCTGGGGAGGGGATGCCAAGGGACACTTTTCATTATATGGGTTAGATTCTCACCCCACCCCTTAAATGAGAAGAATTAGCTTGTCTGTGTCAGAGGTTCTATAATGCACCCTGTTATAGCTTTATGTAAAGTGTTGATTTGTGGAGAGAGTGGGATTTATATTTATGGGTTATTTTTACATTTATAAATGCAGTGGTACCTCGGTCTAAGCAATTAATTAGTTTTCCAGGCTATTTTGTATTGCAAAAAAATTTTTAAACCAAAATGTGGTTTCCAATAGAAATGCATTGGAAACCAATTAATTCATTCTGGAGGTCAGAAAAAAAGGGAAACTGGGGCATTCCATTAAAAAATTTCTTAAACCGAGGCATCCCCATTCTTTTCATCATTCACACATCACACATCAACTTTTAATGCCTTTCAGAAAACCTTAAAAAACTTAAATATCCCCATTTCCAATAGTTTCCCCCCCCTTAAACTGAGTTTTTCTTTAACCGAGGAGTTCTTAAACCAAGGTACCACAGTGGTTTGTTATAGATAAATGATGGTGATATTTATGATTTCATTACATGTACCCAAGACTATTTCTATAGACGGCTTTATTTAAGTGTTTTATGATACAACACTGGCATGTGTAAATAAAGAAAAATAAAACTTTGTCTTCTATTCCATATATTGGGGTCTATACCCAGGCTACAGTTGGCCGTATCTCCTAGAAAGCACACCTAGAATTGCAGCCTTAGCATTCTGATTGTTAAAATTTAATATATAGTGGGTATCACCCAGAGAGGATGCTTGGGCAATTTTAAGCTACAGTTTCATTACAGGAATGCTGCTTAAAGCACCCCCCCCCCCAAGTGTATGTATGGTGTACCTCAGCCATAAGACTTCCTGGGAAGAAGGGAGTTAAGAAGGAATGCTGTGGTTGTGGTGCTGATGGGGTCATTGCTCATTCTTTCATCCATGCCTTGAGGGACACGTTCCTGATGACAGATCAATTCTTTATAGCTGGGATAAGATTCCTATGTACTGGAGAAGAAAAAGCAAAGGAAGAAGGAACAGTAGGTGATTTTGCATCTGGATTATCATTTAAGTGGCCACAGGGATTGTTATCAGTGGGGGCACTGCCTGCTGTTCAGAATAGTGTCTGACTTCCGTGCTTTGCTCCCAAACCACTTCCCCATCTGTTTTCCAAATCCTTGTCCACAGTTCCTTCACTTCTACTCCAATTTGGTCAGTGCAAAAGGAGACCCTGGATTAGAAGCTACTAATAAGTCACTGGCTGGTTTAGTTTTACCGCCTTCCTTATTTGTATGAAGAATGTAAGTGGGCATACATAAGGTTTCCAAGCAATTGTCATCCAGAAACTCCAATTACACTGTGTGAATTAAAAAAGAAGAAGGATGAAAGATTAAAAAAGAGAGAGAAAAGTAATGTGTAATTGCAGCTTTGACATTTCTTAGAAATTCAGCTCTTGGATAGGAGAGTCTTGTGATGTAGATGAATAAGAACTTCATTTGTTCATTTTTTTTAAAATAAGAATTTTCTAAAATTTGCAAATTTCATTATAAACTTGGTGGGAAAGAACTTTAGATGAAATGAAGTTTTGTTTTGGAATTACTATGTATTCTGTCAAGCTGCCATCTCCTTTTTTCCCTCCCAACAGGCTCCTTTTGCTTAAGTATTTACAAGACAAGCAAATACAACACAGTTCCCTCCATGGTGGTAAAACTGGTAATAGCATGATGTATTAGATTAGTACTTTCTTTGTAAACAAGGTGGAAAAAGCATGATTTTTTTTTCTCTTTCTCTTTCTTTTCTGTTGAATGGAATATGAGGGAAAGCAAAACTAACAGATTTGTTCATCGATTATTTTCAATCCTGGTGTTCAAACATCTTACTGAATGCATGCCCTTTGGGGTGCTCTGTTATTTTGAAACCACTGTGTAGCAGGACACATACTGGTAGGCGCTTTCTCAATAGACAATGACAGAAGTTAGGGTCAAGTGTATCATGTTAAACAAGGAAGAAGCAATATAGAATTTTGTAAATCAGGCAGCAGCTGGCATTTGGAAGACACGTTCAGAGGGATCTCCTGGATCCCTGTCTTGTTTTATGGTGGGTGCGAATTCTTTCCCTCCATCTACCTGTCTTATCTACATATCTGAATCTCTCTGTGTGGTTTCATATAGAGTTTTACATGGTTTCTGGGCATTGTTTATTACAACCTTCACAATGCTTTAGACCAGGGGTCCTCAAATTACGGCCTGCAGGCTGAATCCGGCCTGCTAGGGTCCTGAATCCAGCCTACCAGCCATTGCAGACCCCCCCACACACACACTTGAGCCTAAAACTCACTGTGCAGCAGCAGCACCTGCCACCGCTTCAGCCACCAACAAGAGGGCAAAGCCCATTGTTGCCCATAGCATTCTGGAGGAGGGGGAACAGGACAGGCCCCCCCTTCCCCCTTGGAGCTGCAGGAGAAGCGGGGTTGCTGTGCACAGGGCCGGCGCTAGGGTTTTTTGTGCCCTAGGTGAGAGGTGGGGGGGCGGGCGGCGGGGGCGGCGGGCAGTGGCAGGGGGCGGCGGGCCGGGGGCCGGCGGGGGCGGGGGGGGGGGGGGGCCGGTGGTGGCCGGCGCCCCCTGTCCATTTTGGCGCCCTAATGGATGTGCTGGCTCTGGCTGTGCAGGCCGGCAGGCAAGGAGTGTGGCATTGGGCTGGGGGGGTGAAGTAGGTTGGGCCTTCCCTTTCCCCCCTTGGAGCCATGGTGGGGAACTGCAGGTCCAGCCTCCAGCAGTGTCTGAGAGACAGTGAACTGGCCCCCTGTTTAAAAAGTTTCAGGCCATAGCTGTTGTGAGTTTTTCAGGCTGTTTGGCCATGGTCTGGAAGTTTTTCTTTCTGGTGTTTCGCCAGTCTGGGGCTGGCAATCTTCAGCGGGCAAGGAGCTCCTTCCCCTCTGAAGATGTCAGCCACAGAGACTGGCAAAACGCCAGGAAGAAAAACTTTCAGAACACAGCCAAAGAGCCCCAAAAACTCACAACAGCTATCAGATCTCGGCCCTTTGATAATACTTTAGACCACATTTTTTCATGCTAATGAAGCTGACTGCCTTCCCCACCTTGGTGCCCTTAGATGTGTCAGACTGTATTGTCACACATGATGCTGATTTGGGGATGACTGGCTAGAAGAGTCGTTATAAAAAGTTTAGGGGAAAAGGCATAGGAACGTTGGTTCCTTACGCTTCTTCCCACACTGCTTGGTCACCCTGTCAGGAACCGCAGTTATTGAATTACTAAGAAGAAGCAACAATGGGGGACGGCTTTTAGGAGTGAAATGTGAACTTACTGGCAAGGAAGCAAGAGCAACAGCTTTGAAGGGGGAAGCTATAGAGGATTCCAACAATTCTCCATTAAGTAATTAGGGGGGCACTGGGGATGGATCTGCTTGAGATACTCACTTGCTCTTTTTCTTCCTTCTGCTGGGCACTCCCTAAACCGGATCACCTGGGGAAGCGCTTTTAAGGAGCTCCAGATGGTGTGTACACACAGTTCTGCCGCCTCCAGCTGCGGCCAATCATTCCTAGCCAGCCAATCTGCCTTTTCTGCTGGAGCCTGTGGCGGCCACACTACCCATTCGTCACGCTTCTCCGATTGCAGCGCTCTGGATAGCTTCTCCGGGCCTTGTCTGGCTCTTCCTCTCTTGTTTTATCATCCACCCCCTCCATGAGCTAATGTAGTAACATCTCTTCATTGGCTATAAATTCAGGGGAGAGCCATAGATAAAATATGGCTTTGCAGGAGGAGATTGGAAAACATCTGGTTTTTTAGCCTTCAGATTCAGTCTTCACTTGACTCGTATGACAATGTCACCATTTGTGCATGTGTAAAAAAGAGCGAATTGATACATTTCAGCCAGTTCAACTAGATAATTTGGAAGAAACAAATGGCGGGGTAGTGCAAAAACCTTTAAATGGGATATACAAAAAAATCATGTTAAATCCAGAACCTTTCCTAACAAGGAAACTGTACAAGCGGTCTGTGGGATGTTTAGGAGGCTGGGTGGTCTTGACTTTTTCCTTCTCCTTGATTGGGTACTTGATCCTCTCAATGTTTTATAAGCAGAGTTGAGTAGAAACCTCTAACATAACAGTAATGAGAGAGCCCAAGGAGAACTTTTTCACTACTAATATAACATAATTAACTGTTTTACTTCTGGACTTTCAGGCAGTATTCCAGCATGGTGATGTACCATCAGACGGCCTGTGGCATTGTCACAGTGTCCCATTATCAGGAATCAATAATAATCTAGTAATAATCTTAGAACTGCAGAGCTGGCAGGGACTCTATGGATCATCAGGTCCAATAATGGAAACAGAACCACTGTTCTGATTTCCTGGTTTCTG
Source organism: Phrynocephalus versicolor (assembly GCA_023846285.1). Lineage (NCBI taxonomy): Eukaryota > Metazoa > Chordata > Lepidosauria > Squamata > Agamidae > Phrynocephalus > Phrynocephalus versicolor. The sequence continues at coordinate 17,680,138 of JAHTLZ010000379.1, read as the reverse complement.
ATTTTGACCCTAATATCCTCAATGCACATTTTGCTATATTCTATTGTGAGCCATATTTACAATAGCTGGGATGATGGAGCAGAAATGGAGTTTGTCAATCACTGCCCAAATTGTTTTTATTGTATTTATATAGATATTAGAGAGGTGCTCAATTTCTCTCTAATTTTTGTTATTCAAAGTAAATGTCAAAGTCCTTTAGCCTCAGATAGGAAAGGCAGGACATAATACCTTGCTAAGCCTGTTCTAAAACAAAATCCACATGTGGTTTGGAACAAAGACTCAACCTTGCCAGATGTTTGGTAGTGTATATTTTAAACTGACAAGGAAAACATCAAATTACATCCAGTATATTTTACCCTGCATCTTGACCTAGATTTTGCTTAGACCACATCTTAGTCATTCATAGGAAAAATATTGTAACCTCCTTCTGTAATACCAAGTTATGGAAATAGTGCTACCAGCTTTTTCTTGGTAGGATCAATATGTGTTGCTAAAAGTAGAACACAGTGAGACATGCCCTGTAACTGTGGATATGGATATAAATGTAAAAAGATAAATTGGAAAGCAATGAAACAATTGAGAATGATCATTGTAGCATGCAAAGTAGCATAGCTGATTTCCCTTTATTGCAGGAGCATAGCAACCCAGATTGAATTTCTTGTGTGACTTTAAGAGACTGATCACCTTTGAGTGCATTGTTGGGATGTACTGGGGGAAAAAAGTACTTAAAAAGAAAACTAGTAACTTGAATTTCACTACTTGCTGTCCTTGTTGACTATGTACATCCATACTCTAGAGAAGTGGATCTCACCCTAGATGTTCTTAGACTGCAGCTGCTAGAAATCCTGGCCAGTACAGCTAGTGGTGAAGACTTCTGGGAGTTATAGTCCAGGACCCAAGCTTGAGAACCATCATTCTAGTAGAGAAAGCTTTTGTTGCAATTCCATTATCTGCTCCTAGATTCTGTAGAAAACACTTTATGTGTGAGATTGGTAATTTCATTTGTTTGAATGAAAAAAAAATCAATAAAAGAAGACTTTTATAATATGCATCATTGTCAAAAATAGTGTGTATGCTGTAACATTAGTAACACTCATAGCTGTTTCTGTGATTAACTTTGAGAAAGGCGTTTTGGCTGTACCTAAAGGATCCTTGGTGGCTCAGCGGACTAAGGCTCCGAAAACTGCTGGCTGCAAAGTCAACAGCTCAGCGGTTCAAATCCCAGGTGCCACGCAGCGGAGCGAGCTCCCGTTTATAACCCCAGCTCCTGCCCACCTAGAACTTTGAAAGCATGTAAATGCAAGTAGATTTAAATAGGTACCGCTGTAAAAACTGGGAAGGTAAAACAGTGTTTCCTTGCAGCCATGCCGGCCACATGGCCATGGACTTGCACAACACTGGCTCTTTGGCTTGAATACAGAGATAAGCACCGTCCCTAGAGTCAGACATGACTAGCATGCATGAGTGTGGGGAACCTTTACCTTTAAAGGACCCTTGGAGAGGCTTTCCATAATTTTCTGCATGCATTCTAAAAGCATTATCTGCAACATCAAGCATTCCATCTCCTTCTCTGCCATTCCTTGATCTGCATTTCCTGTGGATCAATTCCTTGACTTTCTTTCATTTGGTAAGCCAGCCATATTATGGGAACTTGTCTGTAAAGGTGCTGCACAATTTTTATTTCCTCCCCATATTCACATTTCTTTAAAAATTATTGAGCCCAGTAGAATTTTGCATTGTGTAGCAGTAATGGAGCTAGATATATATATATTAATCAAACTCAATATGGTGATTCCAAAAAGTCTAATCCTATCAGAAATTATCATTTGATGAGAGTTATCTGTACTGTCCACAAAGGCTTAATGTACAGTCATGTGAAAAAAGTACACCCTCTTTGAATTCTGTGATTCTACATATCAGGACATAATAAAAATCATTTCGTCCTTAGCAGGTCCAAAAATTGGGTAAATACAACTTCAAATGAACAACAACAGCGCCACCCAGATACCATTTGGTAGCTAACAAATTCTGTAAAATAAACAACACATGACTTATTACCTTGTGTCATGATTTATTTCACAAAAATAAAGTCAAAATGGAGAAGCCACGTGTGAAGAACTAAGTGCACCCTTATAAGGGTTATAAGGTCATTTTCAAACAATTCAAAGTCTGTCATTATGCACTGAGGAAGATTATTCACAAGTGGAAAACATTCAAGACAGTTGTCAACCTTCCCAGAAGTAGATGTCCAAACAAATTTCCCCCTATAGGTCAAACCGTGCAATGCTCAGAGAAATTGCCAAAAAGAAAGAAAGAAAGAAAGAAAGAAAGAAAGAAAGAAAGAAAGAAAGAAAGACGGTTACTTCATGTCCACTCTCGTCCTGGGAGGAAGTTTGTTGCGTGTTGATGTCAGTTGCGGTCACATGGTCTTCTTGCGGTTCTGTCCCTTTTCCTGTGTACGTACGGGCCTGATTGATGATACCAGCATGACTGTTTCCGCACATCCTCGTTCTGTGATGAGATGTGAAATTCCATGCCTTTGTTCTCCGTTTTTTTCCAGCCCAACCTTCCATTTTTCGATGTTTCGATTCTCCAAAGCCTTGCCTTCAGTGTGTTATGGAACTAAGTTTAAGGCATTTGTCTTTTAATCTCTCTGCACTGCGTTGCTGACTCCATAGGGAATGTACTGGCAAATGGCACTTCACACTCCTATCACTAGATGGGAATGGCACATTGCGTGACAACCCTTACCTCACGGGCCCTCGTCTCAGAATGAGAAGTGAGATGAGGAGATTCCCAAATCTCTCATCCCACTTAGATTGCAGTTCAGGGTGTGTGGTCAGGATGAACTCCCCTCGTCCCGCAATGGACGCGTGGTTAGATTTCTTCCTACCGGGCCCCAGCGGGACCACGAACAGCGATGAAATGGACGTTAAGTATCTGCCTAAGAAAGAAAGAAAAAAGAAAGAAAGAAAAAGAAAGAGAAAAAGAAAGAAAGGAAAAGAAAGAGAAAAAGAAAGGAAGAAAGAACCAACAATAAAAACAGCAACCCTCCCCCCCCCAAAAAAAAAACCCCAACCATGAGTTACATCTATTGAGGCTCTTATCCCACAACCACTAAAAATGCAGTTCATAAAATTGTGTTCCCATGGCCAGGGGGCTTTAAGGGGAAAAAAGTGTGGTTACTCCCACTTTAGTGCGACCCAGCGAGTTTTTCAAGAACTTGGTCATGAGGTAGTAAAAAAATTGTCTCTGTTCCAATACAGTTTTTAACCGGTCCTTGAGTTCTTGGGGACACTGAGATACCACTTCAAAACCTTTTCTACCCCTTGCGGGGGTTGGGGGAATGGGTTTCAAAGGCCAAGAGCCATGACAGCTCTTCTCTAAGCCTTTGAAACTTGGACGCTGCCCAACGCAATCCCCTCGCGAACGTGGGTGGAGTGGGATTCAAAGGGCTAGAGATCAGCTCTCATGGCTTTTGCTCTTTGAAACTGACTCTCCCCGCCAGCATGACCCCCTTGCAAGGGTGGGGAGGGTGGGATTCACGACCCCCAAGTTGTGCTTCTTTAATGCGACCGTCAGGGCAAAGGAACCACAGCTACAACCACGTGACCATTTCTGGGGAAAAGCCGCATTTTAGTTTGAGCTGTTTGTTCCGGCCGTGGGATAGCAGTTAGCATGTTAAACGTTAAAGTCCATGACACTATTGTACAATAAAAAAGGTGGAACCAGTATGGTTAGTTTGGAAGGGTTAACAGGAGAAAGCCTCTTCTCTCTGCAAAGGACATGGCAGCACAGTTTAGGCCAAGTTGCATCTGGACAAACCACATGACGTCTAGAACAGTGTCCTTTGGATGGAGGAGACCAAAGTGGAGCACAGCACCACAGCCAGTGGAGGTCCACATGTTTTCATTCTGTCTTCTACAGCTTCTTCCACATACTTCAGATGTTAAACTGTGTGATAACATCTATTCAGAGACACAGGCCGTTAAGATTCTGACATTAATGGAAATCTTTTAAGAGCCAACACTATACTAATAAGAGGGTCAAATAATGTATCTCTAGACGTATACATGCATGCTTCCACACTCCTACTATTGCACTTACTTCCTGTTCTGGGAGGGAAGAGAAGTTTCAGCTAAGTGGGAGTCAAGTTAAACTTGTTGGCCCTTGGTATTTTAACATCTTGTCTGACAAAGATTGACTTATAGGATTCCTGGCATGTCTTCAGGAATCACTAAGGAAAGGCTACACCAAACAGCGTGGCTGCGTTTTACTTCCTTTTAAGAGCTGCTTTCTCCGATGGTCATCCATTGTAGATGAAGTTGCTGGATTATTTAATTGCATGATCACATCTAGGAGTGTTTGGTTTTGGTGTCCAACAGTTCATTTATGCTTGTCCTGGCTCTGAATTCCCAGGTCTAGAGTTTCACAGAGAAAGGAGCCTTCATTTGATGGAATGCCATGGACACAAGCTTTAGAAATGAGCCTCCTGAGCCATCTTGAAGGTGTCTGGCACTAAGACAAGTCATTAGTCAATCCTGAAATAATCATCAAGCAGAGAACAGCTTATTTTATATACTGTTTCTTAGAGTTAAACACTTCGCCATATTCCAGGACTGATTTGAGCCTTGAATCTTTTCCAAGTGTCCAACCTGTAAAGATATTTGAGAACCCCAGGACCTAGTAGCTTTCCAAAAAAAGAAAAAGAAGAAGAAGAAGATAGATTTCACTTGAATTTTCACAAATGGAAAACCACAACTCCCTGTTGTTGTGAAGAAGCAGCTGTCACACCAGGTATACCATATGAGAAAACAGTTTTTTTATATAAAAAAAAAGCTTTTGGGATTTCCTATTATCTGGAAGTCTGTAGCACTCTTAAAATTTGTGAATAAAATGTTTTCCCCCTCTTCCTTTCAGGCACAGTTGTTTGGGATAATCAGCTGCACCTGTTTGGAAGCTGCTCTTCATGTCCCCCCTTTTAAAAGTTGCACATGTTTTTGTTAATTTTTTTCTCAGTAACTCTTGTGTCATCAAGAGCAGTTCTGTGATACTAAATTGGATACTATTTAGATTATGGCATTATGTTGTGAAAATCAATACATTAGATAAGGTAGAGGCCATTAAGAGAGAATATGGCTAGGTTTATTCCTAGCCATACCCGAGAGTATGGTGCAAGAAAGTCCAACAAATAGTGGAGTTAAATTTTGCAGGCGTGGACCTAGCTGTTAAGTATTTAAAATGACAATAACACGATAATAGCATTCTGCTTTTATTGGCCGATTCGCTGCCAGAAAAAAAAAGTGAGAGTTACTTAGTTCTGGAAAATGCTTCCTCTTTATCAGAGGAGAAGCTTGTGATGTCCCAGGCTCAGTATGTTCCATTCCCCTCGATCCTGTTTCTGATCTCGGTTTAATAGTGTGTGACATGGCCAGATAGGAACCGTATGGTGCAAAGTTCTGGCTTGGCCTGGAGCCTTTATCTTTAATTCTTCCCTACAGCCTACTATGAGAGCGAGGAGAGCTTGGCTGTGGATTCTCTCAAATGTTTATGTGATATCATTTCCCTCTTTCCAAGACAGTGCTGTCAAGTAGGCCTTTTCCACATGTAAGAAGGTTACACTTCCAGTTCATGTTGGTTTGGTTTAGACCCTTGAAGGGCTGGGAACAAAGCTTTCAGGGAGTTTCTCTGGTTTCATCTGTGGCTAGACTGGAAGATAAACTGTAAATTCAAACCTGTTTCAAATTCTCCAAACAATTCTCCAGAATTGCTGTCATTCACATAAGGAACCAGCCTGTCCTGTTTAACCTTTAATGTCAGGCTGTTTTACATTCTTTTCTCATCTCCTTGACCTCTCAGTTCTTCATCCCTATTGCCTATCTGTGTATCACATAGTTCATTATGTTCTCCTTAAAGGACAAATAGTGGACAAGTCATTTCCCAGCACTGGAATTTCCTTAGGACTGCTTCATACTTTACTTTCATCAAAACACCAAAGTTACAACCAGCCTTAGATAGCACATCCAATGCCACATTCACTAGAAAGTTGTTGGTGCATCCATGAAGAGTGTTGTGCTTCTCTTCTCTTGATGGTTTGCTCAAGCAGCCAATGACTTACAGGAAGAAGAGGAGTCTATCACAGATTTAGGTTTTCAGATTATCTTGTATTTTTGGAATGGGTTTGGTTATGAGCTAGCATTGACTCTGAAATCCTCAGCATCTATTCACGATTCTTCTGGTATGGTTGTGAGAATGCTGATGATGGTATTTCTACAATGGTTTGGCCCCAAGTCATGCAGTGATGAAGAATACAAGTTTGAGGGTTGGCCAGGACCTCTCCCAGCTGTTCTCTCCAAGACATAACCATTGTGGTAGTAGTGGTGCTGTGAACAGGAGAATCTTCAGGAAGCTGTTCAAGGCTCTTTTAGAATGTAGGATATTCTGAAACTACAACATGCCAGATTTTTTGTCTATGATGTCCTCAAAAATATCTAAAGCCAACAATCCTTCAGTGCCACTGATAAATTACCCTTCCATCTGTCTTTCTACCTGACAGCTTGAAGGATCTTTTCTAAGCCCGCTTAGTTCTTAAATCTGAAAGCATAAAGGCTGGGAGAAAATGCAGAATAGCAATGATGAAAACACACATAGGCCAGTATCTTATTAATTGTCCCAGTTAGGAAGGAGTCCCATTGAATCAGTTGCTTAATGATAAATCAAAATGTATGTAAATCCCATTAAGGCAGTGGGTAGAGGCAAAAGAGAATCAGCTATGCATTTTAAAATATGGAATGATATGTATGTATCAAATATTTGTACAGACAAGTACCGGTACTTTGATAAGAGGCAATCAAATACAGCATTCACTGTGAGACTGACTTCTGTAGTGAGAGTCAATTGATTCAGTATCTCTGAGATGAATCATGAAACTTAGTACTATCCAACATACTTGAAATTGATTCTTTAAGTTTGCAGCCTCCATTTTGGAACTTTAGTTTAATTGTAGATCTTGGAGATTCATCGTTACACCAAGATGATTTTGGAATTTTCCCATTTCTTCCTGCCCCCTGTCTTCACCATCTCTGCATTGCCAAGCCCAACGAAGACACAGCACTCAAGTGTTTATGCTGTTTTCATGATCCAGGAAACCTATTGGCAATCCTTGTATATAGCTTTCTTTAAAACCTTTTCCTACCTTTCCCCTGTGTAAATATTAACTTTCAGCAGGAAAAGCAGTAATACTTCATATATTACAGCATGCAAATATTTTCTGTTAAAAAAAAATATTAAACATAGCCACCCTTGGTCAGTGTATGGCAAAAATGATGCAAATCTTTTTTTTTCCACATTGCCACTTCAAGCCGATTGTACAAAGGGTTACATCCTTCTGGTTCCTCATAGACATAACCATTCTCTATCTGTGTGGATTACTGTATACATAATGAGATTCGGGAAATGGGTCTTGCAGGAGAAATGTTACTTTTTCTTCTGTTTTAGCCATTCAATTAGTACCTTACTATGTGAGATACCAATTCTGTATCTTGGAACAATGTGTCCAAAATTGGAAAAGGTGATCTGTTCATTCGAACACAAGGTTGCCTCAATCCACATTGGGCAAATTAACCTGTTGCTGTTTTGCAACTGGTCATTAGTGGAGATAGCACACATCTATTTGCATGATTGGTGTCTCAGGCACATAGCACCGAAATATTTGTATATCTGTAAGGTTACTGTTGTAAAAAGAGGAAACATGCTTTTGGTTTACTGGGTGATCTGATCCTCACATCTTTGCTGTTGAGGGAAAGCTGCTTTTACTATACTGTACAGGTATACTGTATACTGAGCTGAACTCAACCCCATGAAAGAGAGAGTATAGTTCCAGGTCAGCTCTATTGTGTCTGCAGGACTTTTGTGCTTCTCATCTTCTCCTTGTCACTTGCTCAGATGTATAATTACAATATATTGCCAATCAAGGAAGGATTAACTCCTTTACATGCACATGAAAAACTCAGCTGTATGTTCTTTGCCCATCTCTCCACAATTAACAAATGAAATCCAAGATCATGGAAAACCATGTGTACGAATAATAGAGCCATTCTATTACTCTTATAGTTTGAGTTTCCAGCATGTCTGCTACTGCCTTGAGCAGACTGAAACTATATGTTTCTCTCCACATTTTTCATTTGGTTCTTCACCCATTTATGTTGTATACATTCTTCTGCTTTCCAGCATCCTACATGTTCATTCCTCCCTATTACTCCCCTATCTCTCTCTTCCCCAGTATAGACAGTATGGATTTCCGGTACTAAGACCGTAGAATTTGCAAGAAAGTGTGATCCAAGATTTCAGACATTTCCCAAACATTACACTTTAAAAAAAATTCTTGTGAAAAAGAACAGCTGCCTTCTACTCCTGCTGGGCTTGTTCCTATGTGGACTGTCTTTGAACTTAAATCACTATCTTGTTGGACTAACGACCAGAGGCCACCTTCGTGGTTTGTGGCGATGTGAGTCAAGCATTTGTGTTGAAATCTGCTGGTGAGATTTGGGTGGTCTTGATTAATACAGACACTGAAACAAGAATCCAGCCCAGAAAGCACCACATTAATGCACTGCATTCTAGCAGTCACAGCTGCCAGATCTCAAACTGAAAGACATCCACAGCATCATATTAAAACAAACTAGTATACCTTTCCTGCTTTGCACCTCTGTAAGCTGCATTGACTAGTGAGTATAGAATAAGATACCCAGATAACTGCTAGAATTAATTAACACGAGTATTTATGTAACCATCATCAGAACTTGATTTTCCAAGTTCATATGTGCACATGTTTTGTAACTGTCATCCTCTAACTGTCTTGCAGCAATGGCTAACTTTTGCACAGAAGGATTCTGTTTTCATAAGATAGTACAAACATAAGACGGGATTTAAAATTGGGATACATTTGGGATTTTAAAATAATTCTAACTACTGTTAGCACAGGGCTTCTGATGCTGATACTCGCTCTTTCATGATGTTCCAGATTGGAGTAGCATTTTCTTAATGCAACCTGAATATTTTCAGCTTTTTAAACATGTTTAAGTTCCTTCCAAATTATAGTGACCCTATGAATTAGTGATCTCCAAATGTTCGTGGTTATTAACCACCCTGCTCATGCTTTGAAAACCAAGAGCCATGTTTTTGATTACTGAGTCAATCCCTCTCAGGTTTTGTCTCCCCTTTTCCAATTGCCTTCAACTTTTTCTCACCAGTAGTTACATTAGTTACCCATCATAAGGCAAGGATTAAATTAAATGAAAGCATTATGAGTGGAAACCGAGAAGGGTGATCCTGAACAAGGAGAAGTGAATACAGTCTTAATAGTTTTGGTACTTGCAAATTTTTCATTTTTCTATCATCTAAAATTTTCCACCGTGAATCCATTTCCAGATTTGTCCCTATAAAGTAGGTTTCACCACAAATCTAGTTTTATCCTGAAGAGTAACGCTATCATACCTATGCATATTATTATGCAATGATATAGTGTGAATTGTTATCTGATGCAATCTACTACAACAGTGACAACTCAGGAGTAGTAATGAACCTCTCAGATGGGAGTTAGAATCTGAAATGGAATTGATAAGATATCTGTTAGGAAATCTGTTGTAAAATTTATGTATACATTTTCCTAATATACAAATGTTACCCATTTCCACCCAAACATTCACATTTTGCAGCCGAGATTCCCTAGCAAAATGCATTCATATATTTTTTTCATGAATACAAGCATTTTTGTGGCAGTTTCCTTAACTGGAAAACTACATTGCAAAAGGGGGAAGAAGTGTGAATTCCAAAGTATAACTGCTAATACTGTAGGTTGGCATCAAAATATAAATTGAATGAATTTCTCCTTCATCCACCTAATCTTCATGTTCCCCAGCATCTTTCTTCAGAAATGTCACTTCCACCTAAAGGTACTGTATATAAAATATCATGCACGCAATTTGGAAGAAATTGTTTTGGGCAAAAGTCTGTGGATTAAAATCTAATTTCACCTTACCTATGAGAGAGCTAATTAACTGGAGTATAGCAGAATTTTCATTTTGTTTTGATTGTTTTGTATAAGGAATGAAGTGTGTACAGGCATGCATTAACTGTTTGAGGACCTGAATATCTACAGTATCTCTTTCCTGAGCAATTGTTTGTCTTGACATCTGCACAAAGTTGGAGTAGGCTCTGTCGTGGCTGCAAACAAATTGACTAAGCAGATGAGCAGAGTTCTGTCCTGAATGGTTTTTCTTAATGTTCAGTGTTGTGAGTCCAGTCTATGTCTGCTGCCACAGATATATGCTGCTTTTCTCCTCCATGTACTACTTATGTTTTGGGCTTATTGTTTATATAGTGATACAGGGCCATGTCTACGCAGTCCGTTCATCTGCTCCAGTGGCCCCATGATAACAATTAATAACAGGGCAAAGGCACAGTAGGACATAAATTTTCTCTTAACTATTGAGAAATGTTTCCATTTCTTAGGAAAACTGCAGAGGGAGAGGAACACACCTAGAAAAGCAAACCTTGGCCTGTCATTTCCCTAAGAGTGTCCAGGGGAAGATAATAACTCCAGTTTTGATAGTTAACCAGTGATTTATATAGGCATAGGATATGAGGCCTGCTATATCTGGCTAACTGTTCATATTTCAAAATGGGAGGGGGAGAGAAAGGGAGAGGTGTATAGTTTAAGGGGTCCTGGCTCTTACAAAAGTTGGAACCTGATGTAGTTATGGACGTTGTATCTCTGGACACATCTAGTAGACTGTATTTCAGCTCACTCTTAATATTGGCTTTTCTGCCTGATGATGTACTCGTATTCCATGGGATGTTTTCTTTTTCTGTAATGAGACACTACAGCCTGTATCACATGTAGTCAAGGGAACAGAGACAGGAAAAGTTACTTTTTCCTAGCTATAATTCCCAGAATTCTTTAGACAGTTTCAGTTCAATGACTGGAATTCTGGAAGTCATAGTCCAAACTATTTTGATTTTGATTTTTTAAAACTGAAAAGTAGATATTCTGGCAGGAGTAATTTCAGAACTATTGGCAATAATTTTTGAGAATTCCTGGAGAACAGGGGAAGTCCCCATAGATTCGAGGGGGTCAAATGGTGTACCCATCTTTAAAAAAAAGTGGGGGGGGGAGACCCAAAACAATTACTGCCCAATCAGGTTGATATCTATTCCTGGAAAGATTCTAGAGCAGATGATTAAGCAGGCAATCTGTAATTATTTAACAAGTCATGCGAGACTAATTTGATAACTCTCTTTGATAGTGTTACAGGCCTGGTGGATGAGGGGAGCACTGTGGATGTAGCTTATCTTGATTTCAGTAAAGCCTTGAATAAGGTTTTCTTTGATATACTTGCAAAGAATTTAGTAGAATATGGGATAGATAAAGCTGCTGTTAGGTGGATTTGTTATTGTTTGACCAATCATATGCAAAGGGTGATCATAAATGGCTCCTCAGCATGGAGACAGGTGACCAATAGAGCACTCCCAGCTTCAGTTCTGGGCCCAGTGCTTTTCAATATTTTTATTAATGACTTGGGTGAACGAATACAGAGTAGACTGATTAAATCTGCAGATGATACCAAATTGGGAGGGGGTTGCTAATTCCCTAGAGCAGGCATGTCCAAACTTCAGCCCTCCTGATGTTTTGGACCACAACTCCCAGAATTCTAAGCTTAGATTGCCAATGAGAAAGGACTGTGGGAGTTGTGGTTCAAAACATCTGGAGGGCCAACGTTTGGACATGCCTGCCCTAGAGGATAAGATAAAAATCCAAAATGACGGTGACAGATTAGAGTGCTAGGCCAAAACCAGTGGAATGAGTTTCAACAGAGAGAAATGTAGGGTTGTGCAGGGAAAAAAATGAATTGCATAGATATAGGATGGAAGACACCTGGCTGGAGAATAATACATGTGAAAGGGATCTGGGAGTCTGGTTGGATCACAAATTGAACATGAGTCAGCAGTGTGATGCAGTGGCCAAGAAAGACAATGCGATTCTTGGTTGCATCAGCAGAAGCATAGTGTCTACATCAATGGAAATGATAGTACCACTCTATACTGTTCTCATCGGACCCCATCTGGATGTTGACATCCTTGAATGGATCCAGAGGAGGTCAATCAGGATGGTTAAAGATCTGGAAGAAATGACTTATGAGGAGCGGCTCAGGGGGCTGGGAAAGTTTAGCCTTACAAAAAAAAAAAAAGGTTGAGGGGGGGGGTTGATAACCATGTTTAAATATTTGAAAGGATGTCATATAGAAGAGGAGACAAGTTTGTTTTCCATGGCTTTAGGGACTAGGACTCGGGGCAGTGGTTTCAAACTGCAGGAAAAGAGATTCCATTTGAACATTGGGAAGAACTTCATGATGGTTAGAGCTGCTCAGCAGTGGAATTATGGTGCCAGAGAGAGTGGTGGAGTCTCCTTTTTGGAGGTTTTTAAGCGGAGGCTGGATGGCCATCTGTCAGGAGTACTGTGATGGGGGTTTCTGCATGACAGGGGATTGGACTAGATGGCTCTTGAGGTCTTTTCCAACTCTACGATTCTATGATTCTATGATTTTTTTATTTGAAAACCACATTGCAACATTGGGGGCTCTGAGTCTGATATGAACAGTGTTTCTGGGAATATTTGTGTGCACCTGCTTCACGTTTTCTTCTACACTGCTCTTCTACTCTCCATGCCCCTTATAATTAGATCCTCTGGAGGCCAAATTAAGGAATGTGCACTCTCCCTTTGCAGGGAAAAGAATAAAAGCTCTCTCTCATTCTCTCATTCTCTCTCTCTCTCTCTCTCTCTCTCTGTGTGTGTGTGTGTGTGTGTGTTTTCAGCTCAAAGGGTGGTGTAGGCTTCAGAACTTTCACCTGGATTAAATTTCATTGGATTAGGGACAACCGAACAAGGACCCCCTGAATTGAGACCGCCAAGGTCTCTACTATTGATACGAAGCCTGAATCCTCTAGGGAGCCAGCCCACATTGTGTCAGTGACTCACATCCTCATACTGATCTGACAATTGAGGTAACAAGCTTAAAGGGATCTACTGGGGATATAGCAAGCTAGGACCAAAGTAAAGGCCTGGCTTTTTAAAGCCTCCCATGATTCAAAGGAGGATGGGGTGTAGAAGAGATAATCAGGCATTGGAGACTGATGAGGTTTCAATTTAGTCCAACAGTTTGCGGGAGCAAATTTCTCACTTGGAGCTTTCCATGGTCCTGCAATGGTTTGCTTGTAGGCCTTTTGTCAAGGACAGGAGAAGGATTACAACACATCACACCATCATAATGTTTGGCACATCCATCAGACTGAAGTACAAATCAAACTGTTGGGATAGCCAGCCACAAATCGCTTGCATATTGCATGAAGCTTCAGGATTCCCTTTTTGTCATATTAGATAAACAGAGAAAGTGCTTGCCCCAACCAGCAGCATCAGTTTTAATTGGTATTTTCCACTTAGTTCCCTATAATAAATCACCATCTTTCCTTAGCAGGAAAATGTTTTCAAGGCAATGGCAGCAGATGTACATATGTTTATGTGTACATTGATGTTTGTGTACATGCATGTTTGTGGGGCTGCACACACACATATCGTCTGTTCACAACATCTCAGGTGTTACTATAGTTTGCCACTCTTATTCAGGACATCATCACCATATTCTAGAAAACTTGCACAACATATCCTGCATGCCTAATTTCATGATGAAGGCACTTGTTCTCACACTTTTACTCTCTTGCAGGCATCTTAATAATAGCAGTAGTAGTAACAATACTGATGATGTTTATGTTTCAGTGCGTGTTTTGAATAAAAGGCAAACTCAGTTCTCTGTTGTAGTACCTGTGATCCTTAGGCACCACTTGCAGTACCTAAATCCTTCATCTCCCCATTTTCCCTAATGTAAGAACATTTCTGGATGGTTACTTTCAATTTTCAGTACAGGTAGGAAATCTTGCACATTTAGTCATTGAAGAAGCCAAAGAGAATGTTCTGAAGCAAATGCAACATTTTAGGCCATTGAGGTGAAGCAACCAGCTCCCACTTATATTTACACTAGGTGAGAATTTCTCTGAGGATCAAAAGCTATGGAGCTTTTTCATATTGGTATCAGAAACTCTAGAACTGCAAAGCCTAAGCAAGCTCACTGTGAACCAAATTTGCTCTTCCTTTAGAGCTTCTTCAAATGAATACAGCAGCTAGAATTAGCAGCCTGATTAGTTTCATGGTGAGTACTGTAGAACCAAGGAGTCCTGTCAGGCCATTTGGCATGGCACAACCCCCCTCCCCTTGTTTATGCATTCAGCAAATTAGCCTCTGAAAGACAGACACTTACAGCATTTGTGGCACTTCATGTTCAGTGTGGAATAATTTCTCTATTTTATCTTCCATCTACGCCAAGAAAACAACACAGCAAGAAATGGAGGGTTTCCCTATGTTTCATACTCCTGAGCGAAAAGCTATGTAATCAGTCTCTTGCTTGTCCATTCTGAACGCTCTGACAGAAACAAAGAAAACAGGAGAAGATCATACACAAGCACACAAGGAATCAGAAGTCATTGACCACTCTTCTCCTCCCCTTGTTTATCTTCCTCCAATCTGTTTGCTTAATAGCAAAATGTCCCTAAATACAAGGAGGGTGACTAACAGGGAAGCTTGGTGCTGATCAGAGAGATACAAGGAAGGAGAACAGCAGAGGGCCAGAGGTGGCCATTTGTTCCTGCTCTTCTGTTTGCCTATGAATTCTTTCTGCATTCATCTCCTGCATCTGGGGAATCTTCACAATTCTCAGCAAGCTAGAGGCAAGGCCAGTCCCTGTGCTCAGTCCTGTGGGTCAGTGGAAGGTTTTTCTTCTAGCCTGTCTAGATTTCTAACACCCTCAGTAAGGAGGTGAAACAAGCCTCCATGTGGAACAGTCGCATTCACTGAGATACTTGCATGGCCCCCACTGCTGGTGGAGATACATCTTGAAGTAATATGCATCCCTTGATGACACCTCCTCAGCACTTAGTAAATCTGACTTCTCCTTTCATCTGTCATTACACCAGAGCACATGGCTAAGCAAGCGCTTAACACATTGCCTCCAACCTTCACATATTTTTTGGAGCAATGAACATGTGCTCCTTGAAACTGGCTAGGGATATTAAGATTGTTTAAACCCATTCCTTGTTACCTTGAGATCAGGAGGTCAGAAAGCAGGAAATCATTTAATATTGTTATCCTGCTAGGTTGCCATTCTAGTGCCTTGCATTTCTATATGTGCTAGTGAGACTGCCTTGTTTAGAAGGAAGTCTTCATTTTGCACACTGCAGATGTTTTGTAGAGATGAAGCCTCCTCATTTTCTTATTTTTAACAGTGCAGGCACTTCCCCCAAATGTTTTAATGCACATGAAAAATCTAAGGTTTGCTATCTAGTTAGGACTTTTGATTTTTATAAAACCTGTTATTTATTAATCTCTGGATTTAGAGGACACTTTATTAGGACAGTCTGATGCTGACAAAACAAAGGCTCTTCTCCACATTTGAGCAAATTCTGTCTGGATTCCTAATGAATTTACAGTATTTCCGTTTATAAGATGCTGCCATATATTAGACGCCCTCACTTTTGTGACCCCAAAGTAATAATAATAATAAATCCTCCCTGAGTTATCTTCCACACACACACACTGTTTCCTTTCCTTTCCATGTTCTGAAGATTCTTCTCCATTTTGCTTTCTGCAGGATCGGCTCATTCTTTTCAGTGGGAAAAGGCTTGGGGGTTGAGCAGCCCATTAAGAAGTGTCTTTCCATGCTGAAAAGAATCCTTACAAGAGTAAAGCAGAGAGGAGGGCAGTCAAGCACTGCCAGAGAGGAAGTGAAATAGTGAGGTCAGTTTGGATTCTCCTCCACCCTGCCCCCTGCTGTTTCCCACCCCTGCTGTTTTATTTTCTTTCTGGGAGCACTTGATTGCCCTCTTTTATGTTTTGGTCTTGAAAGGATACTTTTTAGCCACACCTTTTCAGCATGGAAAGGTACTTCTTAATGGGCTGCTGAAGTCCGAGGCTTTCCCTGCTGAAAAGAAGGAAACAATTCTGCAAAAAGC
This sequence comes from Phrynocephalus versicolor, assembly GCA_023846285.1. Classification (NCBI taxonomy): domain Eukaryota; kingdom Metazoa; phylum Chordata; class Lepidosauria; order Squamata; family Agamidae; genus Phrynocephalus; species Phrynocephalus versicolor. Next base: position 17,664,022 of record JAHTLZ010000379.1, on the reverse strand, counting down.
AAAGTGGAGTGGAGTTTTCCTGACATGGAGAGTAAACAAGGGCTATTGGAAGGAAAGGGAAACAGCAAGGTCAGTTTGGGTTCTCCTCCACCCTCCCTGGAGAGGTTTACTTCTATGTATATGACACCCCTTAATTTTTAGTGTCATGATTTTAGAAAATAAATAGTGTTGTATACATGGAAAAATAAGGTATTTGTCATCTGTTTTCTTGGTGTTGAGCTGGTCCAAATCCTCATTTAAATTAGACTGGTGATTTGGCCCTTAAATTAGTGCCTGTTACTTACTGAAAATCTGTGGGTTGCTTTTGGAAGCTTTATTGCTGTGTAACATAATATCCTTTTAGGATCAAAATGCCACCATTAACAGCGAGCTGGCTTTTGCAGAAGAAAACTGTTTATTACACTTACTGTATTTTCTTAACGCTTACTGGACAAGAGCTGCCTAACAGTCCTAGTGAATGTGTATTCTTTTCGTTCCTGAAAAAGGGTTTGAAAATCCCCTAATGCCCTTTTCTACAGGAGTGGGAGCATTTGGAGAGGTGCTCTCCAATTGTGGTTAGACACACTCTGTGGGATATATAGATATGAGCATGGACAAACTATTCCTCTGGGAGCTTAACTAGACATTATGATGGTTGTGTGCTCAGAAATCAGGTCTCAGGTTTTCCTAATAATATTTTGTGAATTATATAATGTGTGATATGATGCAATCACATTTGTTGTTTCTTTGTCTTCTAGAGATGGGCACGAAATGGAAAAATAGTGTTTTGTTTTGTTTTGTTTCTGTAGTAGAAATTTATTTGTAACAATATTTTAAAGTAGTTTCAATACAAAACGAAATGAAATGAAACACTATGCTCTTCTGGGTCCTATAGGACCAAAATGGCTGAGGAGCTTCCTCAAGTGAGCAAATTCTGTCTGGTAAGCCCCTGAAATTTGGAAAGTTTTAGGGGTCAGGGGGCTGAGTTATTAAGCTCCAAAAGGGGTACACTAGGAAATAATTATTTTGTAATTAAGGTTCCTCAAGCACTTAATGATTATTTCCTGGGTGCACTCCCTTTGGAGCTTAATAACTCAGTACCCTGAGTCCCAAGACTTTCCAAATTTTGGGGGTTTACCTAGAATCACTTGAGGAAGCTCTCCCTGCCATTTCAATGCTGAAATGTGGCTGTGATCTGTATTTTGAGCACATACATTATGTAATCAAAAATAGATAAGCCCTCAAAATTTGGAAAGGTTTGGGGCTCAGGGGACTGAGTTATTAAGCTCCAAAGGGAGTGCCGGTAGTTAATTGAGTGTGTTGAATGCGTGCCACCAATTTAGGGGGTGTTAATATAATGTACTAAAAAATATGGATCACAGCCATGTTTTGGCACGGACATGGCAGGGTTAGTTTCCTCAAGCAATTCTAGGTAAGCCCCTGGAATTTGGAGAGGGTTTGGGGTCAGGAGGCTAAGTTATTAAGCTCCAAAGGGGATGCTCTTAGAAAAACTCTTTCTAATTGGATTCAGAAGCCAAGCCATGGGGGTGCTAATCGCTTGTCCATGTGAACAATTAGTGGCTTTTTGCTCAATTAGAATGATTTTTCCCTAGGGGCACCCCCTTTTGATCTTAATAACTCAGCTCCTGAGCCCCAGATCTTTCCAAATTTTGGGGGCTTATAAGCTTGAGCTCCCCTGCCACTGATTCCTCTAGGATGAATCATTTCGTTGTTGGGTGGTGGTGGCATTTTGCTACAAAACATTCATTATGTAACAAAGTAATTTGTTACCTAACAAAACAATGAAACAGTGTTTCATTTTTTTTTTGTTTCGTGCCCATCTCTAGTGTCTTTAGCACAATTCATTGCTCATGGCTTGTAGGGGAGCAGGAAGATCCTGAATATGGTGACATCCCACCATATCTTTATATTTTGTAACAAAATGTAATTTGGAAGACGTACGGAGAGAGGAGATGCATATGGGTAACAAACACCTGTCCCTGTAGCATGGTCTTTAAGACCTGCCACTGAGTTTTATCACAATTTAAGATGCACTAGACCACCACTGCTATCACCACCACTACTGTGTTGACGTTTTTGGAGAGAGGGGACTTGTTGCGTTCTAAAATGGGAGATAGAGTAAAAGAAAGACTGAGAGAAAGGAAAAAGTGGAGGATGGGATAGAGAGAAGAAAAAAAAGTGAAAGATTGGCAACATACTCGTAAAATGTTTCCAATATCACAAGCTGGGGTTAGGGGGTGAGTGCTGAATCTGAAAATGTTGATCTTTCCATATAACATGTGGTTAGAGTGTTTATTAAATTAACGTATGTTTGTGGAACAGCTTACAAGTGTTTTCCCTGAATTAGAAAGTAGTTAACAGCCCACCTTTATGCATATTTAATGGGAGTTATCCTAAAGTAACTGTGCATAGGATTGCCAACTTTTTCTGTTTTATGGTAGTAAGATAGCTTTCCTTGTTAATTTTATACAGAATATATCTGTATATGAAAATATAATATGGAAACAGTAATTGATATTTATTTCTCCCAAAATATGCATTAAAAAAACTGCCTAAAAATTACATGTCATATGATTCCACATTTTCTCTAGGACTCACACTATTTGCCTACTCTTTATTCCTGGAAATGCAGACAATGTTATCTGAAACAGACATATCTCAATTTTTTACAATGCTGGTTTTAGCACTTTTCAACCACATTATTTGCAAGTGATCTGGAAGTGGAACTATACTGTAATTTGTCCCATAGGTTGTGGCTGTGTTGGCAGGGTTAAATTTGATGTGGTTTCTGTCAACTACAGTGTATAAGTAACTGTGAGTAAACCCATTTTTATAGCTTTTTGTTCAGCCAGCAGTTGCTAGTTTTTATTTTTGAGGGGGCTCGGAGGTGATTTTGCTTACATTGCTTTTGGGATGGGGGCCTGGCATATACGATCAACAATACTGGTCCAAGGAGAGTGGTGTGTGTCTCCTAGAATGAAGTTGAAGGTGGGGCAATTTTTTTAAAAAAACTTTTTTTGTTGTTAAAGTAACATAATGAATTGTTACAACAACTTGAGAAGCCGCAGTGGTTTTCAGACATAGCACTAAATTAAAAAGCACAATAAAACAATTGTTTGAATGACAGGCAAGAGATGCTTATGCGAAGGGGATTTTTCCATTCTACTGGCAAACCTGGCCACAGTGTGCTGTACAAGCACTGTAGTTTCACAAGTTGGTATATGAAGTCGATGACATGTCACTCATCATTTTTTAAAGGTGGGAAGATGCCTGCATTAGGAGGAGGGTGGGCAACTTGTAATGCCAGTAAGCATCGTAGCAAGTTGGGGTTGTGGTGTGGGTTCTTCCCACCCTTGCAAAACTGCCCAAAATAATTAAACATTTTGTATAAATAGCAATAGTGATTTAACTGCCATAGGAAATTGCATTTCAACTTGAATCAACCTGGACAGCCTCCTTGTCTGGTTGCATCCTGAATGTCATAGTAGAGAAAGTTCACAGCCATATATATGATACAGTAATTCCCCACCTATTGCGGGGGTTAGGGACCCGACCCAACACGCAATAATTGAAAATCCGTGATATGGGGATGCTGAGTCAGGTCAGGACTGGGAGGCATAGCACTGCCCTTTCCGGGACCCAGAAGTGGTTTTCTTGCAAACCGGAAGTCACTTCCAGTTTTTCGGAAGTCACTTCCAGTTTGTTGGAAACCACTTCTGGGGCCTTTGACAGGCCTGGGAAGCCCATCAGAGGCCCATTTGGGGCAGCCTGTCAGGCCTGGGTTAAGTGCAGTAGGCTTCAAACAGGCCCAAGCAGCTTACCCCAGTGGCCCTTGCCTTTCATATATTGCGGTCCCACAATATACTGAGACCGCAGTATATGAACTGCGAAATGGTGGGGGACCCCTGTATTTGTCTGTTCAGCTGTGTTTGCTTTGGTGGACACTGACATGTACCTTGACGCCATTGGAGACGTGCAGTGGGCAAATCTGGAACAAAGTGACTCGTTTGCTGTGAACTGGTAAACACAAAAGAGTCTCATCGCTGAAAAGAGTCTCAAGAGTGAAAAAGTCAGCCTTCAATAATCAGGGCTGGGCGTTCATTAAGGTGAACTAGGCAGTTGCCTAGGGGGCCAAAATGGAGAGGGGGCGCTGGCCAGCCTGCTGCCCCCCCGCTGCCCCCGCCGCCCGTCCCCCTGCCCCCCATCGCCGCTCGCCCCCTGCCACCCCACCCCCTACCGCCCCCGCCCCCCCCACCGCCCCGCCCCCCACCACCCCAACCCCCCTCGCCTAGGGCGCAAAAAAACCTAGTGCTGTCCCTGTCAATAATCAAGATAAAAGCCTCAAGAACAAATCAACTTTACATAAGAACATAAGAAGAGCCATGCTGGATCAGGCCAAAGGCCCATCTAGTCCAGCTTCCTGTATCTCACAGTGGCCCCACCAGATGCGTTTGGGAGCGCATGAGACTAGATATCTGTCTCCTGATACCACTCCCCTGCATCTGGCCCTTGAAGTACCCTGGTTTTAAGCCTGGAGATTACACATCTCCATCATGGTTTGTAACCTGTGATGGATTTTTCCTCCAGGAATCTGTCCAATCCCCTTTTGAAGGCATCCAGGCCAGATGCCATCACCACATCCTGTGGCAGGGAGTTCCACAGACTAACAATGTGCTGGGTGAAAAAATATTTTCTTTTGTCTGTTCTTAATCTTACTCTCCCAGCCCTCGATTTGAGTGTATGTCCCCTAGTTCTGGTATTTTGTGAGAGGGAGAAGAGCTTCCCTCTATCTACTTTACTCATGCCCTGCATTATTTTGTACGTCTCAATCATATCCCCCCTCAGGTGCCTTTTTGCCAGACTAAAGAGCCCCAAATGTTTAAGCCTTTCCTCATAAGGGAGGTGCCCCAGCCCAGTAATCATTTTAGTCGCTCTCTTCTGCACCTTTTCCAGTTTCCACTATGTCTTTCTTGAGATGCGGTGACCAGAATTGTACACAATACTCCAGGTGCGGCCTTACTATTGTTTTGTATAATGGCATTATAATGTTGGCTGTTTTATTTTCAATCCCCTTTTTGATAATCCCTAGCATTGGGTAGACACCTTCATGGAGCTGTCCACCAACACACCAAGATCTCTTTCCTGATCCGTCACGGATAACTCAGAGCCCATGAGGTGATAGATAAAGTTTTGATTTTTTTTGCCCCAATATGCATTACTTTACATTTGGCTACATTAAAACACATTTGCCATTTCACAGCCCATTCCCCCAGTTTTTAGAGATCCTTCTGGAGCTCTTCACAATCTTTTCTGGTTTTTACCACACGGAAAAGTTTTGTGTCATCTGCAAACTTGGCCATCTCACTTTTTATCCCTGTCTCCAGGTCATTTATGAACAGATTGAAAAGCACCGGTCCCAGGACAGATCCCTGGGGCACACCGCTTTTCACTTCTCTCCATTGTGAAAATTTCCCATTGACACCTACTCTTTGTTTCCTGGATCTCAACCAGTTCTCAATCCATAAGAGGACCTGCCCTCTTATACCCTGACTGTGCAATTTTCTCAGCAGCCTTTGGTAAGGGACTGTGTCAAAACCTTTTGAAAATCCACTGGTTCACCCAAGTCCACATGCCTGTTGACCTTTTCAAAAAATTCTAAAAGATTTGTCAGACAAGACTTACCCTTACAGAAGCCATGCTGATTTTCTCTCAGCAAGGTTTGTTCTTCTATGTGTTTTAAGATTTTCTCTTGGATGAGGCTTTCCACCATCTTCCCTGGGACAGATGTAAGGCTAACTGGCCTGTAGTTTCCCGGGTCCCCCCTCCTTCCTTTTTAAAAAAATTGGTGTGACATCTGCTATCCTCCAGTCCTCCAGCACTGTAGCCGTTTTAAGAGACAAGTTGCATATTACCGTTAAGAGATCTGCAATTTCATTTCTCAGTTCCCTAATAACCCTTGGGTGGAAGCCACCTGGGCCCGGTGACTTGTTAATCTTCAATTTATCAATTCGTCCTAAAACATCCTCTCTTTTAACCTGTATTTGATTTAATTCTTTAGTCAGGCAGCGGAAGGTGTCGTGAAGATAGATGCAAAAAACTCATTTAATTTCTCTGCAATTTCCAAGTCCTCCTTTACCTCCCCTTTTCCTCCCTCACCATCCAGAGGGCCAACTGGTTTTCTGGCAGGTTTTCTACTTCTAACATATTTAAAGAAGCTTTTATTATTACCCTTTATATTGCTAGCCATGCCTTCCTCAAAATCTTTCTTTGCCTCTCTTATCATCTTCTTACATTTCTTTTGCCAGAGTTTGTGTTCCTTTTTATTTTCCTCATTTGGAGAGGATTTCCATTTACAGAAAGACCTCTCCTTGCGCTTTAGAGCCTCTCTAACTCCACTCGTTAACCATGCCGGCACCCTCTTGGACTTAAATGAGCTCTTCTTTCTTTGTGGTATGCACTTGTGCTGGGCCTCTATTACTGTTGTTTTAAACAGGCTCCATGCACTCAAGAGATTGGATTCTTCTAACCTTCCCCTTCAATTTCTTTCTAACTACAGTAGTTTCCTCATCTGTTAGAACAAGTAAAGAGGCATAGTAATGTGTCTGTTTAAGGAAGTAGCTGCTGAGAGGAACTGCCGTCTTTTATAATTTAGAAACAGTACAGAAGGAGAAGAACCTGGACTTGCAAAAAGCCCTCCCCAGGATTACTTCATGCTAAATGAATGCTGTTAAAAAAAGATGATGGGGAGAAAGCATAAGCACTAAGAGAAAATAATATTTTTAAAACTAAAAGAAAATAAACAACAACAATCCTGGCATTATTTGACTGGACATGACATTATAAGACATAGCCCATGGGCAGTCCTGGCCTCTGAAGACCTTTCCACACAATCAATATGTTGTGGAACAAATGTACATCTGTTCCTTATTTGTTACGTTCAGTCCTCCTATCTTTTCATGTGCACAAAGGCAGGCTTTTGACATAGAATTGTCTGACCACTTGATGCAATAAAAAAGTACAGTAGTTTCCCCATAGTTTTCCCATATTGGCATTTACTCCAGTATGGACTCTTGCACAAGCATGAACCCCAAATCCACATACTGTATTGGCAGTGTTTTGTGCTTCTTTTGTTTTTGTTCTTTTAATTCTTGGATGTCTGTACACATGCAACTTTATAGTGAGTTTAAAACTGGTTTTCCTTAGTTTCACTCTTAGGCCGCTCTCATGCAAGCTAAATATTGCCTTCCTTAACCCCCCCCCCATGAGTTCAAAGCATAAATTTGTGGTCACATGACACAGCCATTAGCAAATCACCTCTCATGACCAGAGGCTTCTTCTTGTTTTGTTTTGGATCTGATCAAAAAAGTGTTATGTTGCTGTGTGTGTGAATGGTCTTATAGTAGACTTTTTGATCTACGGTCACAGTTGTTAATTGCTTTTTTTTTTAATTCTGCTGTGTTTGTGTCACTGTGTTGGTTATCTTCTGCCAAACAGTGTGAACAAGAAGGTCTGGGTGCTTATTGGAAGGAAATGACTCGGCAACCCAAAAACACATTAGGACACACATCCTGGAATAAATACCACATGACAACAAATGACAACAGGAACACAGTTAAAAGTCATGTGACCACAGGGGGACATTTTGCTGGTGTAACCACAGGGGAGAGGGGGCTAGTAAAAGATGGGTGAAGTTTTTTTCATGGGTTGGAGAGTACAATACAGTATATTCAGGTAGATAGTAAAAAGAGTACAAAAATTGTACCATGGCTGTATCTCCAAATAAACACCATTGCTGTCTCTTTTACAGGTATATGTAGTTGGCATCTAGCACTATTGTTATAGAAACAGGGATTGCAGAACTGCCATGCAAAGTCTGAAATGCATGTGGCAAATGATTCCCAGTTTGGAAAAGTTGCTGTTTGGATCACAGCCCACAGAATTCCCCTGTCAGCAGGGTCTATATTAAAAAGCACTGTACGTTTTCCAAGTTCTGAGATAATCATGGGAAAGACCCAATGGGATGAAAAACACGAGAACAGATGCTGGAAAACTGAAGGTGTGGCCTACTGTGGCCTACTATGGTTTTTAATGCACAGTGGTGCACAGTTCCTGGATTTGTCCAAAACATTTTGGTCCAATCCCAACAGAGTCCCAAACATAACAAAAACAACTCTTGCCCCCAATATGGTTCTTTATGGCTTCACTGACTACTAACAAGAGGAACAACTCAACACTATACACATATGCATATGGATAAGGGGGTTTTCAGAGGAAAGGGCAAGGAATCTAAAGAGATCACTATATTTAGTGGGTTTTTTTTTGGGGGGGGGGAGTGTCATATCCATGATGCATATACTGTTATGAAGAAGATGGGCTTTCTGCCAAAATGGCCAAATGTAAATGGTTCATGCTTCCTATAGATGACACTGGCTTGGAAAAAAAGACAAAGAAAGAAGCTCAGTTTTTATAGGGCTGACAAAGACCTAGGGAGGCTTTCTCAAAGGCTTTAATGCTGTGATATCCTCTATCACTAATGTATGAAAAAAAAGGATTTGCATGACAGATCTTTCTGGGTTGAAAAGTGCCAGATGGGATTTAGAGCCATTAAGGAAATACTGTCCCAGTTCAAGTGCTTGCAAACTCTGATTTTGATAAACCTCTTGTGGTAAGGACATATGACTCAGACAGAGACTTGGAATCTTCTGCCTCAAGTGGTACTTGGCTATAGATATTCTTATCTAAGCAAGAACCAGCTGTCTCTGAAGTGCAGCTCTGCTTTGCTACACTAAAAGAGACTAGGATAATGGTTTAGGCTAAAAACGGAGACGAAACTGCACAGCAAGAATTTCACAATCCTTTGAAACTGTTTCTCCGTTCTTTGCATGTAAGCATTTTTGAATGAACAAAACAAGGCAAAGATGTTTCACAATGACTTCATTGCAACTGAAGGTTCAATGGAACTAATTTTCCTTTGGAAAAAGAAGTACAGGGTCTGAGAATTTGCCCATCAGTATTGTACTGTCGCACAACACTTAGTGATGTATAACCTGGGCTGAATAAGCATCTATGACAAGGGCAGACAGCAGCACAGTGTAGAAACTAGGAACAAACATGCATATATATCTATTGCTATCTCCTTTTGGTGCCCAAACTCTCTTGTGGGCCTAAAATAGCTCTTTACCCCAGCCTGGGGTGCTACAGTCAGCTGAGGTTGAATATCGCCCCCGTCCACCACTACCCAACCTTCTGCCAATGTTCCGGGGCAATCCTATTGCAGCTCGGCTTGATGTCTACTTGCAGGAAATTTCCAGCCTCCCAGAATGGAGAATTAAAGCACTGATTCTTCCATCTGGATCTTGAAGTGATACAAGTTGCTCAGTTAACTCAAGACTCTGCCATTTTAGACTCCTTCCACTTTACTGGCTCCCCACCTCATTCTGTCCCATGTCTAGGCCTGGCTACTGATGGAAGCTAAGCATAACAGTATAATCAGCCCACACTTGGTACAAGTCTAGTATAATCTAGCAGTAGAGTGGTGAGAAGGATCTACTTCTGTTTATGTACAGTACGGGACACATCTGGTCTACCAACACTATTTTCCTCTGCTTTTGGCACATTTTGGAAGTGAAATCAGCATAGCTATTTGTGCATTTTAAAAATATATATTATTAAAATTTATTATTATGTGGTTTAGGAGTTTAAAAGAACTTTTAGTGATTGTGTATACATGAGAGGGGGCACGGTAATATCTCCCAGCGTGTCTATTGATGAAAATGTGTCAGCAAGATTTGGTCTGCCTTCTGTGACTCCCTGCTAACATCACGTTCATCCACACTGAAACCCCCTAGCTCACTGATACAGGGGCAAATGCCCTTATCTCAGGTGATGGAATGCTGGACACTGTGCCAAGAAGAGAAAGCCAGGAAGATCCTTCATTTTGAAGGATTCTTGCACACTTGCCATGTATAATGCAATTTGTGCGCAGCAAATGTGACCATTCCACTTGATTCCTGTGGCAGCAGAAAATGTGTCTGAAACACTGTATCCAGCGTGTTTGGTGCAAACTCTAAATGCCGTGGCATAGGCTCTGGACTTCCTAATTATCAGTAGTCTGCTCTTGAGTAGCAATTGTCTGCTTGTGACAGTGCATCATTTCAACAGAAACAAACATGTTGGATATTATAATCTACTAGGTGGATCCAACAATATAGTTGTGAAGTTCAGATATGATGTCAGGAGCCGGGGAGAGTAGTTTTCAAGGCTAGTACTGACAGCCTGTGTTGACGCTTTGGGAGGTGTCAGTGCCATTTGCTCTCGAAAATTTAAAACTGGAAGAAAAAAAATAGGCATAGGTGCGTTGTTGTTACATACATCCTTAATCTCTCTCTGCCTGTATTTCTCTCTCACTTTCACACACACACACACACACACACACACACAAATATACACAGCTCCCCTCCCCATATAACAGGATGGGGAAAAGAAGCTCTCTAATCCTGGCTTTTTCTCAGATGTTTTCTGTCTGTAACTATTCACAGGTCTATGCACAGTGCTGTCTGTTTTAATGTTTAAACATTCTAGTTTTAAGGGCTCTCTGTGTCCAATTATACAGTAGCATATCTCTAGAATATTAACACATTAAAAGCAATATACTTCCAGCAAGGAAATCTGATCTTAATTGGCCTTGGAATATTGTATTTTCCAAACTGAACTGTGAACTGTTGGGTGTTTTTTTTTAATACTTAGGAAAACATTAGGTTCTGTGTGAATAAACTGTTCAGAGGATAAAGAATTGACTCTTGGCATTTACCTGTCAATCTTCCATTTTCCAGCTTTTTGCCCAGAAATGAGCACAGGAACTAATTGACTCCTGTCCCTTTCTGCCTCCTCCCTCCCCCTTTTAACATGGTGACTCAAATTAAAGCAAAGATAAAATTCCTAGGGAAGCTGGCATTAATCAAAGTTTGGGTTAAATTAAATTAAGGTCTTTTTATTGAACTCAGCAGTATTAGTTATTAAAACCAGAAGGCCCTTCCCAGCCAGTGTAAAAAAAGCAAACAATGACTCACACTGTGGCACAGAGTTTATTGGAGAATTAAAAGGCTCATTTTCTCTTATTCTGCTGAAAGGAGATTTCAGACAAATCCATGTAAACAAGAACATAGATGGAAAACCTGGGAGCCAATTTTCCTCAGGCTCCTTTCCACAATTCCTGGGTTAAGGGGATTGGCAATGGTGTAAAGACAAGGTGGCAGAGATAAGATCATTGTATTCTGTAGTTTTGCGTCTCAGTCCAATGGTATTCTTGCTATGGTAGTATTATTGAATAAGTGAAGTTTGAGGAAGGATTATTTTTCTCTTGTGGTTTCAGAAACATTTAGATAGTAACACTCAAATTTTGCTTGCCTTTGCTGTAAGAACTAAGTGAAATGAATTAGTTTTATTTCAGATGACTAGGTTATAACATAGGGCAAGATAAACATGGGAAAAAAATTGAAATCCATTTGATAGCTCTGCTAGGTATCTCAGTGGTTTGGTAGGACTGACCTCAGATGACAAAACACAGTGTAACATCAACCTATAGTTAGCTAAAAACACAACAGCCAATCTTGTTCCTGATTAGTGGCAGAATCCAGAATTGTTCTGATGGCAGAAGATGGAAACCTGCTTGTTCTTGAATAAAACATTTCATTGTGCTGAGCAGAGCATCAACATGGACTCCTCCCTAATTGGTGGAGCCATCTTGAGGCCAAAGTAGCCACTCACCTGCTGCTTTCTGGCACCAGCTTCTGACATCAGCAGGTGCATAATCTTTCATCTTTAGGGCAAAACCCTCCCAGGGTTCCCAATTCTGTTATCCTTATAACACTAATTCAGGGGTCAGAGGTGTCATTTGCAGAGAAACATTGGCAGGGGAGGGTGAGAGGTGCTTAACTCTTCTGTTGCGTGGCAATTCTATCCTATAAATTAGCCACTGGCTGTTTTAAAACTGGGGCTTCCCCAAGGTAGCTGCCAGACTGGAAATTCTCAAGTGCTCATTTTAACATTCAAGTCCTCAATGGCTTGCAATGAATATGTAATGCATAGTCTTCTATTGATCATCAATTGATCATCATCTTGAAATAACTGTCTTGGATCCCCCTTGCCTTAAGAGAAAGGGCAGATTGTAACTAATGATGAGACCACTCCTGTTTGGAGCTTCCTACCTGGCAGGTTTATCCGACCCAGCTTGATTCCTGGCAAAAGCTAGACAGAAATCTTTATAATTTGCCCAGACCTTTTGATGTATGATCCTAATGCAGTGGCCAATCCCTTATTGAATCAAGAGTGTTTACACAAATGTTGATTTAGCATTCAGCAGTTGATTGGGCAGATATTTTCCAGTTGAAATTACCAATTAGATAGGACATCATTTTTAATTATTCCCCCCCCCCCAATCGAGCACTCCATCTACTAATACTTTAGTGTGAGCCACTATGAGTGCTATGGTTTGATGAGCTGGATGTTAGTTTATTACATAAACAGTATTCACATTGGGCTTTGGAAACAGGCTGGATATGATAGATGGGAGCAGATGAAGCTGTATATGCCAGTGCTGATTGATCTACCAAGCAGTTTTTCCCATTGCAGACCTGCAAAAAACATTGCTAAACTGATTGCACTCAAACTGTTTGTACATATCAAGTATTCTAATCTAAATGAACATCCCCATCAATCAAAACCCTGTCAGCTCTGCCAATCCCTCATCCTCCTGATCTCTGATAAGCAGTATAACTGATCACATTCAGTATGAAAAAGTGCCAGTATGATAGTATGAATGTTGGAAAAGGACGCTTATCCTATGGGGCATTAGTACCACCTTTCTCTGTTATCTTTTTTGCTGCTTGATGCTGCGAAAGCATGGGGTTTACTGGGATTTGCGTCCTAATAGGTTTTCTCCATACTGTATGTTGAGGACTAGGGACGTGTGACTTCCAAGGCACTTGAAAATCTATCCCTTTTTGTTTTCACTTTTTATTAAATTAAAAGGCACCTGGGCTTTACTGTGCAACCTATGTGCAAGGTTGGAAGGATATGCCAGTCTCCCAAGGTCTCTTGGTAGATAGAATCTGTATCATCTAGTCTTTCAGATGCTTTAGTTATACTGCATCTTCCTCTGGCACCTTTACTTCCTCTTGCTTCCCTCAATATTTATTTATTTATTTATTTATTTATTTATTTATTTATTTATTTATTTATAGATCTTTTTGTACCGCACCATCTAGCAACAATGGCCACTCTGGCGGTTTACAACATTAACAAGTACAAATACAAAATACAAAATACAAAATATCATACAATATATATGAATACAATATAATAAATACAATAAGAAAAAATGTCAATCAAACAAACAAAAATAAAAGAACAAAAAAGATGAAGGCGATGTATGAATGGCTGAATGAGCAGCGAGTATAACAAGATATATTAATAACCAGGGAAAGCCTTTCTATATAGCCCTGTCTTTTGTTTCTTTTTCTGGGGTGAGGGGGTGATAGATAGCTAGGTTTAAATATTTGAAAGGATGTCATATTGAAGAGGGGACAGATTTGTTTTCCATGGCTTCAGAGACTAGGACTTGGGGCAATGGTTTCAAACTACAGGAAAAGAGATTCAGTTTAAACATTAGGAAGAACTTCATAACTGTTAGAGCTGTTCAGCAGTGGAATATGCTGCCATGGAGGGTGGTGGAGTCTCCTTCTTTGGAGGTTTTTAAGCAGAGGCTGGATGACCATCTATTGGGAGTCCTGTGATGGGGGTTCCTTCACGGCAGGGGGTTGGACTGGATGGCCCTTGAGGTCTCTTCCAACTCTATATTCTATTATTCTACATTGGTGGGGAAGTGCATGAAACCTTTATCATCCTACTTTTGGATGCGTTAGAGTTTTTATAAACAGAAAAAATAGAGGATAAATTGTGGAGTGGGACAAGAAGTTAAATAGGCACAAAATAAATCAGGGGGTTTAATAGGGAGAAAAAAATCACAGGAAATCATAGGAAACCTTTTATCGTATACTGAGATAAAAACATATATTCTAGACATTGAGGAAAGCTTATCAGAGAAGTTAAAGAGGTAAAAAATAGCCCTAGGAATGACAAAATGTGGATTCTAATGTCCAATTAGCTATGAAGCTAACTGAATAATGATGGGTCTGTTGTTGTTCTTTAAATTAATTATACATTTTATGGGTTAAAATAGAAAGAGAGAAAGAACTATATATACTGCTTTAAGTGCACTGAAAGAAAAATGGGTCAGAAAAGGAATAAATAAATGAATAAACACACTTACATAAAACATTGAGGAAAATCTCTTCCTTTGAGGTGCTTAGTGTTGTTGCTGGCAAACTGGTACTGCATGCCTGTTGAAAATGTCTTTTACAAATGAGAGATTTTTTCCAGAACTGCATTATATCAAGAAGGGGTAATTTTTTTCCTTGTAAGGCTGCAGCAATCACCAGTCAACCCCCACAACACTGATGGTAGTTAAATTTGGAAAGAACTACACACTGAATGCAAAAGCACATTTAACATCATATCTAGATAAACCTCAGTGGTGAGGGATTTTAATTCTAAGACTATAGTCAGCAGCCTTTGTTGTTGGCAAAGAAGGCAGCCTGGACTTAACTCAAAGATTTAAAAAATATTTTTATTTTTTCAAGCTTAAATAGAGGACAGTTTGGGGTTATGAGACTGTCTCTCATAACCAGTTTCTGAGGTGAACTATGTTGTTTTGTTTGCCTATTCTTTCCTCTTTCCCCACTGTTGCCTTTTCTCATTGTACTTGGCCAAATGCTGTTCTGTTTTTGAGCCTTTTATTTTCTGCAAAAGGAAAAGTTATTGAAATAAGGAGATCTACCACGTTACCTTCTTCTGCGATTCTTTCCAGGCTACATGGTGGATTTGCAAGCACTGACAGCCATTAGTTTCTTGTATTTACCAGATGTACTATAGGAGTTCAGAATTAACTAACACAATTTTCTATCTGACTGGCTGCGTGCACTGAGGAAAAAGCACGAAGAGTAGGATCACAGCTTGAAACTAACAAATTAGAGGTAACAGAGTTAGAATCATAGAGGTGGAAAAGACCTCTTCAAGGGCTGTCCAGGCCAGCCCCCTACCATGCAGGAACCCCCATCACAAAAACCTCCAAAGAAGGAGACTCCACCACCCTTCGTGTATAAGTAGTTACTATTAAGATAAAAATGATATAAAATTATGTTTAAAGCATAATAAAATGTCAGGTTTATGATAGTAAAGCAAAGCAAAGTGTTCTGCTCATATACTGCAGGAGGAAGAAGGATGAGGGGGCCATGTTTGGCAGGAGGAAGAAGGATGAGGGGACCATGACTGGAGATGTAAAGGACAAATGGGTGAAGAACCTCTCAAACAGGGAACTCACCCAGACACAGAGAGAGGTCCTATCCAAAGGCCTAAATTTTGCCATCACACCCAAGCAGGTTCCTGTTGTGGATTTCATCACAGCTACAGAATCGGCCATCCACAGCAACAATCTGCCAGCAGCAGAAGCGGAACTACTCAGGATAAAAGTCTCTGCTGCACTCTCCAGTGCTCAACCACCACCATCCAACCTCACCAGCCAAGAGAGAAGGGCTCTGACATCCCTCAGCAGGGATGAGAGCATCACAATTCTGCCTGCGGACAAAGGAAGGTGCACTGTCATCTTCAACACTGTGGACTACCACAAGAAGGTTATTACACTTTTAGATGACCAACACACATATGAAAAACTAAAAAGAGACCCCACCAGCAGTTACAGAAAGAAAGTAATAGAATGCTTAAAACTCTTGGAGAAGGATAACACATTTGACAGGGTGACCTACCACCAGTTATATCCTGGAGAGACCGTCCCCTGCTTTTACAGACTTCCCAAGATCCACAACCAGGGAATTCCCCTCAGACCTATCGTCAGCAGTATAAATTCAGTGACTTACAACATCGCAAAATACCTGGCGACTATCCTAGCCCCACTGGTTGGACTCACGGACCACCACGTACACAATTCAGAGGAGTTTGTTTCTAAAGTCAGGGAGCTGAAACTGGATACAGATAAAACCATGGTATCCTTTGATGTTACATCTCTCTTTACCAGCATCCCACCACCGATGCCCTAACAACGGTAAAGAGAAGACTAAGAGAAGACAGCACCCTCACCTCCAGAAGCCGCCTCAACCCAGACCAGATATGCCTGCTCTGAACACCACATATTTCGTATACAGAGGGGACTTCTACAGACAGAAGCATGGTTGTGCCATGGGTTCCCAAGTGTCACCAATTGTTGTGAACATATACATGGAAGAAGTGGAGAAGAGGCACTCAACACCTTCCCAGGGACAACACCATCCCACTGGTTCAGGTATGTAGATGATACCTGGGTGAAAATCAAGACTCAGGAAGTACAGGCCTTTACAGACCACATCAGTTGGGTGGATCCTAATATTAGGTTCACTAGGGAAGACACCCAAGACAACATGCTGACTTTCCTGGATTGTGCAGTCATCATCAGACCTGACTGTGGCCTGGGAGTAGAAGTTTACAGGAAACCCACCCACACAGATCAGTACTTACTGTTTGACTCCCACCATCCATTATAGCACAAACTAGGAGTCATCAGGACCCTAAGCCACAGAGTAGAGAGCATCCCCACCTCCACAGAAGCCAAGAAGAAGGAAGACAGGCACCTGAAGACAGCACTTAAGGCCTGTGGATATCCAAAGTGGGCCTTCAACAAAGCAGTGGTCCATCCCAGAAGAACAAGGGATTAGTCTGATACCCAGACCCGACGGAAGAACCTGGTCATTCCTTACATGGCTGGAGTGTCTGAGAAGCTTAAAATGATTTTTGGCAAACACCACATCCCTGTTTATTTCAAACCCACAAACACACTAAGGCAGAGACTTGTCCACCCAAAGGATCCGATACCAAAACATAAAAGGAGCAATATAGTATATGCGGTCCAATGCAGTGAGGAGTGTTCAGACCTCTACATTGGAGAAATTAAAAAGCCATTAAACAGAAGGTTGGCCCACAGCTCAGGACCAGAATCAGCAGTACATCACCATTTGAAGGACAAAGGGCACTCTTTCAAAGATGAGGATATACACATATTAGACAAAGAAGATAGGTGGTTTGAGAGAGGAGTAAGGGAAGCCATTCATGTGAGCATCAAAACCCCCTCCCTCAACAGAGGTGGCAGCCTCAGGCATAGTCTATCTGCTACTTATCAGGGTGTGCTTTCCAAAGTATCCAGACAAATCAAAAAGCCTTCACCACCAAGGCCATAGCTAATGACCCATTCTTGATAGGTTTCAGCACCTTAGGCCATTGTTCACCTTAAGGCTAAAGATACTATTGTCTCCCTAACGAGCCTATTCAGGCCATTGTTCATCTTATGAGCCTAATTCATACCAGGGTGACAAGAGGTCAAAGCTGACTGACTATAAGATGGAGGACCCGCACTAGCTGTATTCAGACTGATGAAGCTGTTTGGATGAGCAGTGAAACGTTTCTATCTCTCAAAAAGCAGTCCAGTAGCCATGACTCAACTTCCAGATAAACTCACCTGGATGACTGAAAATCTTCACAGACATATATACTGCGCCATACCACTTCAAGTAGTCTCTGGGCGGTTTACAGTTTAATTACAGTATGCAGTATATATTGTATACTGGGTAATGTAGTAGTATAATGGGTAATATTTTCTTTCAAATGTTTACTTTTAAAGACTGGTTGAGGCCTTTTAAAAGAAACTGTTGAAATGTTCTGCCATTCTATTCAGTTCCAAACATTTGCTCCCACCAAGTATTGTGACAAAAGACACAAAACTGCAACAACCCAAAGAATTATTTCCCCCCAACATTATAATGAAAAACTGCAACCAGTTACTCATCAAGCATTGTAACTGGCAATGGGAACAGGTTACTTTTTTTAAAAAAGTAACTTTTCTAGGCTCTCAGCCAGCTTGTTGGTTCTCTGTAGAAGGGGAGATCATGTGGTTCTTGGTAAAACTGTTCCTCCTCCTAGCTTTAGCACTGTCTATTTTGCATGTGGGCTTTGGCCTCCCCTTTCTCCTGTAGGCTGAGTTGCTGATTTTGTGATCAAACACTCTTGCCTCACTGAACAGTCTTCTCTTTGATTTGCCTGTCAAACAGCTGGATCACCCTTTTGAACTAGAGATGGCAGCCATGTATTTTGTATAACAACTATAAGCAGCCCATTTCCTGTGCATTTTTAACTATTGCAGCAGCTATATTTTCATCTCTCCCACCTGTTATCCTGTGAACACACACACATTGGTCAGTACTGTGTCATTCTGCAGTTTCCATGAGAGCAAATATTAAATAAAATGGCCAAGCCATAAGTCTATACATCTAGCTGTCAGTTGGACCAAAGGAGTCAAGGTCTGGAATAAAGTCATAGGAGATAGTGAAAGGTAAATAGCACTTCTTCTCCAGAATTTGGAGAACCTAGCCCAGGCAATTATCTGTGGGTTTTCCCCATGTCCGTACCGCATCTGTTCATGGGGGACCTCAGGGGTAGAATAACTGCAGCTACCAGTATAAGAATAATACCAGTATAAGAATAGCTGCTTAGAGTTCGTTTGAAGATAAGCGGGATATAAATGCAAAAATAAATAAAATAAAAATAAATAAATAAATAAGAAAGAGAATTTTTCTAGAGGCCAGACTGTCTGCCAAAACAGAAAATTTACAACTAAGTCATCTCTGACAGGTGGCCATCAAAGCGCTGTTTAAAAATCTCCAAAAGATGATAATTCCAAATTAGCCCATTCCATTGTGTAAATGATGGCAAGAATATACAGAGGAATTATATCAGAAAGATCTGGATGGCCCTGATAACCAAGATAGTGTGGTTGCTAACTTTGAGCCAGACATCTTGGAGAGTGAAGTCAAGTAGACCTTAGAAAACAATGCAAATAACAAGGCCAGTGGAAGTGATGGCATTCCAGTTGAACTATTTAAAATCTTAAAAGAAGATGCTTTTAAGGTGCTACACACAATATGCCGGCAAATTTGGAAAACTCAGCAGCGGCCAAAGGATTAAAAAAGATCAGTCCACATCCCACTCCCAAAGAAGGGCAATGCCAACTACTATACAATTGCACTCATTTCACATGCTAGCAAGGTTATGCTCAAAATTCTACAACGTAGGCTTCAGCAGTATGTGGACAGTGAACTCTCAGAAGTAGAAGCTGGGTTTCAGAGGAAATTCAGAGGAACAGTTTAGAGGAACTGGCAGAGATGCTAGAGATCAAATTGCCAACATGTGCTGGATTATGGAGAGTTCCTGAGTTCCAGAAAAAACATCTACTTCTACTTCTTTGACTCCGCAAAAGCCTTTGACTGTGTGGACCACAGTAAATTATGGCAAGTTCTTAAAGGAATGGGAGTGCCTGACCACCTTATCTGTCTCTTGGGAAATCTATATGGGGGACAAGCAGCAACAGTTAGAACTGGATATGGAAAAACTGACTGGTTCAAAATTGGGAAAGGAGTACAACAAGGCTGTATACTGTCACCCTGTCTGTTTAACTTATGTGCAGAGTACATCATGCAAAAGTCAGGACCGGATGAATCACAAGATGGAATTAAGATTGCTAGAAGAAATATCAACAACCTCAGATAAGCAGATGACACTACTGTGATGGCAGAAAATGAGGAGGAATTCAAAAACCTTTTAATGAGAGTGAAAGAGGAGAGCCCAAAAAGTGGGCTGAAGCTAGAGATGGGCGTTTTGTTTTGGAAGAGGACTGGTTCCAAGATGAAACATGCCAGCACAGCTGGTCCTCAGAACTCAGTCCCACCTTCCAGAACAAAATCAACCTCTGTCTTACCTTGCTGTAGTTGGCGCTGAGCAAAATTCCAACCAGGAAGCAGCGTCGGCTGCGTCATCTTTCCCTCTCCCTTGCACTGGCCAGTCAAACAGGGAGGTGGGATGATGCATGTCCTTGCACAGCTTCTGATTGGCCAGCACAAGGGAGAGGGAAGGATGATGCATTGGAGGCTGCTTCCTGGCTATAAATTCACCCAGTGCTAGCTACAGGAGGGTAAGACATTGGTTGATTTTGTTCTGGAGGGTGGAACTGGGTTCCGAGCACCAGCTGTGCTGGCATGTTTCATTTCAGAACCAGTCCCCTTCTGAAACAAAACACCCCTCTCTAGTTGAAGCTCAACATAAAAAAAACCCTACCAGTCCTAACAGCTCCTGGCAATTAGAAGGAGAAGAAATGGAGGCAGTGACAGAGTATACTTTCTTGGGCTCCATGTTCACTACAGATGCTGACTGCAGCAAGGAAATCAAAAGATGCTTGCTTCTTGGGAGGAAAGCAATGACAAACCTAGACAGCATCTTAAAAAGCAGAGACATCACCTTACTGACAAAAGTTTGGATAGTCAAGGCAATGATTTTTCCAGTACTGGAAAAACCATTGCCTTCCAAACCTTTGGAAGTGAGAGCTGGACCAGAAAGAAGGCTGATTGCAGTAGAATTGCCATGTTTGAGCGGTGGTGCTGGAGGAGATTCCTGAGAGTCCCCTGGGCTGTAAGGAGATCAAACCTATCTCTCCTGGAAAAAAAATCAACCCTGAATATTCACTGGAAGGACAGATTTTGAATCTGAAGCTCCAATCCTTTGTCCACCTCATGAGGAGAAAGGACTCCTTGGAAAAGTCCCTGATTTTGGGAAAGATTGAAGGCAAAAGGAGAAGGGTACAGCAGAAAATGAAATGGTTGGACGGTGTCATCGATGCAACTAACATGAACTTGACCAGTCTTTGGGAGATATTGGAAGAAAGGGGGGTATGGTGTGACCAGACCCATGGAGTCATGAAGAGTCAGACACAACTTAACGACTGAACAACATAATTGTGTAATAGTTATTACTAGAGATAGGGAATGAACAAAAATTGTGATTCATTATGATTAATGATTTTTCAGGGCTAATGGACTGACAATTTGATGAATTTCCAGTGATGAACTAACAAACTAATCCACTTCCCCTTTAAAATGCTGTAAAAAGACCCCATTGGCATCTAGAGGGCACAAATGTTTAGGGTTGTTTCCTCTGACCCTCCTCTACAAGTTCTGAAAGTTCATTCAAAATTGGGGCTCAGACATTTAAGCTTTGCCTCCCCAATGATGCTACCCAGGAAAGTGCCCCACAGGTATAGAGAGAAATCAAACTGGCAGAAAGTCTTCTCACATCTTTCTTCTACAATCCTTCCAAGTGTGGTGAAGATTGGGTTTCAGGCATCTGAGTTATACACCCACAAAGTGGGGCCCCACGGAAAAGTGCCCTTTAGCAACTGGGTTGGGGAAACCCAATCTTCACCAAACTTTGAAGGACTGTAGTAGAGAGTCATAGGAAGCTTCTCTGCAGGTTTGGTGTCTCTAGTCTAGGTTCTTGGGGAGAATTGCTCTGGGGGTGTTGTCTTGGGGTGCATAACTCAGATATCAAAACTCCAATCTCCACCAACCTTGGTGGGATTGAAGAGGAGAGTAAGGGAAGGCTTTTCTCCAAATTTGGTATTTCTGGGTGCCTTGAGGGCCATTCTATTGTTTGATATATTAACAAATCACAAATTGCTTTAAAAATCATCAGTTTGTAGTTGTTGGGGGAACTCAGTTTATGACAAATACAAATCAATGATGATTTTGACAAGTTGGCCAAATTAATCAGAATACATGTGTTGTTTCTCAATTCATCTCCATCTCTAGTCGTTACCATTAGAATGTTTAGATAAACATCTCCATTATTATTCTTTGAATCTATTTCTTTTCCCCCCTACCCTTTGGAGTTGAAAAAAAAGCTTATTTCATGCTTCATGTGAGAGCCCTTCAGTTATTTGAAGACTGTTAACTATTCAGTCACTTCTCTGAGCTAAACATATCAAGTTCCCTCAACTGTTCCACATAGGAATTGGTTTTAGACCTTTCATTATCTTGGTTGCCCTCTTGTGGACATATTCCAGCTTTTTTTGCTTTTTCTCTTTAATGGTGGTGCTCAAAACTGGACAAGATGTTTCAGATGCATCTGATCAAAGCAGAGTGGAATAGTATTATTATTTCCCTTGAACTGGACAGAGTACTTTTTGTCACATGGTTGACTCATATTTTGCTCATATTAAGACAACTAGATCCCTTTCATGCACTGTCAAACTAGGACAACACCCATGATATACAGGTGTATCTAATTTTTCTTGCCTAAAATTGAACTTTATATATTTCCTATTGAAACATGTTTCGTTTATTTTGGCAATATTTCTGATATTTTCAGTTTATCTTAAATTTCAATTCTATATTTTAAGAATTAGCTTCCCTAACTAGTTTAGTGTCATCTGAAAATGCTGTCAGATGGGTGGTATAGAAACATAATAAACAAATAAAATGAATTTGAGCACCTTCTTCATACAATTATCCATGTTGTTTATAAAAATATTGAACAACCCAGGATGCAGGACAAAACCCCATAGCACCCCATTTGTCACCTGTCGAGGATGAAAAAAACATTAGTGGAGACTACAAATACACATGACAGTAATCTAGCCCACATCTTACCAGCTTGGTCACAATGTACAATGTAGTACATTGACAATAAAGGTATTATTATTATTAAGAATATTGCAGCGTTCTTCTTTAAAAGCTAAAATAAAGATAAACTACATCTGTGGCATTTCTCTCATCTAATCAAGCTTAGGAAGAGAGAGAGAGAGAAAGGAGGAGTAGGAGTAGGAGTATGGCATGACTTCCTTTTGAGAAACCAGTGCAGAGCATAGAAATCACAGCATTCTTAAGAGACTGATTAATGATCTGTTCCTGAAACTTTTTTGGCATCAGTGTCAAGCAGATCAGTCAACAGGTACCTGAATCAGCTTTTTGAAGATAGGGGCAACATTTGGAGCAGTCTTAAATGCAACTGATGTGATTCTACTGACTGGAATTGATTTAAAGTAGTTAGGTGTTACCATGCCACCCTTTAATTATTTGAGCAAAAACCTTGTCAGTTCTTTGGCCATTCAGTTTGCACTAGATATTTCTTTTGAGAGAAGAAAGAACCGAAGCAGTATCACACTATTCTCTTTGCTCTGTGGACCTATCAGCTTCCTGTTCTTAAAAACAATTAAGAATATAATATTCCAAAGACTAATAATTAAAAAACAGATTAAGAACACTTTAGAATCATTCCACATTAATGTACATCAAAACAATTAATAAGTGTCCAGCTTTCAGAGTATTAAAAGTCTCTTATTATTACTTTGCCTCTTCTCCTTGAATGTTTGGCAATCTGAAGACGGAATTGTCTAAATCTGTGTTGTCCCAAATGCTCTTTTTCCCAAGGGCCAACCACATTCCTATGGGAAATAGACTTGTTGGGAAGGAGAAAAAAAACAACACAATCTTGCATGGTTCTTGTTTAGCTCTGGGTGTCAATGGATATCATGGCTTGTTCCTTTTTAGTTCCTAGGTACTACCTGTGGCTAACTTAACCATACAGCCCCCCCCCCCCCGGGGCGCAGGGTCCATGAGACCACACATAGCTTCCTGTTAGTTCCTTTGTTGGTGCCTTTCCTCTCCATTTTCTACTCTCTAAAGATCAACAAATGGAGATTACTATACTGTGCAAAAGTCACAATTAGAGTTATTGTATTAGCAATGGTATAATGGGCATATATAATGATTTTTCAGTCTCTGCAACCAGAAATTACCGGGAATTTGTACGCAGAATTCAGAAGCAGAAAAAATGTCAGGAAAAAAACTGCTTATATAGGTTAAAGTGGCAGGTATTTAGTGTGACTTCCCCTTGTATTTGAGCAGTAGCAGGTATTTGACTCTCATAAACCTGATGGAACGGAACCCTAATTACTGCTTCCGCTAACACCTGTAGTTCACCTGCTATTCCATATCAAAATGACTGCTGTGGAAAAGGTCTATTGCACCAGGTTTGTGCAAGATATGCTTGAGCATTACACACACATATTGTGTGAGTTTAATTTACTTGAAGCTTGCTAACCAACTTTCAATCATATTACATTCACAATGCCAAAGATCACCAAACTTGACAGCCTTAACATCATACTTTTGCATCAGTGAGGCAAACTCTCAAAGGAAAATCAACACACAACCAGGCCTTTATGAAGAAATTTTAAGAATGAGAAAAAAAAGGACTGGACAGCCCAAAACACTTCTCAGTTTCTCAGAGTTTCTTCTTTGAGAGACTAGTAGAAGGCCAGCAAGGATGTGGCTCAGCATCTGGCAGCATAATTGGGATGCCAAGTTGACCCTTCTACAGTCTAAAGATGTTTGACCAGGAATGGTCTTTGTGGAAAGGTAGCAGACAAGAAGCCTCACTTTCGGAAGGGGAACAATATCAAAAGGCTAAGATAAACTAAAGCTCTAAAAGGATGGAAAGAAGTTCAGTGGAAAAGAGTATTGTGGAGCGATGAATCAAACTATTAAACGTTTGGCTCTAGTCATTGAGAACATGTGAGAAGAAGAGGTGGAGAGAGAAGGAAGAACATACCCTTCAGTGAAATATGGTGGAGGGTCTGTCTCAGTTTGGGTTTCATTTTTGCCAGTGGAGTGGGTGATATTGTCCGTATTGATGGGCTAATGAATGCTGAGAAGTATAGATAGACTTTAATTCATCATGTCATTCTTTCTGGAAAGTGTCTGATTGGGAATTATCTTATTTTTCAGCATGAGAATGATCCCAAGCATATTGCTAAGGGAGTGAAAGCATATTTCATGAGGCAAAACAGATGATAAACTACTGACAGTCATGGACTGGTCTCCACAGAATCCAGACCTGAATATCACAGAGGCAGTGTGGGATCATCAGGACAGAGAAATAATAATAAAAAAAAGGGCAGCCGAAATCTAAAAAGAACTTGGGGAAGTTCTGAAAGAATCCTGGTATAATATTTTACAAGATTACTTCAGAAAACTTCAGGACAGTCTCCCCAAGAGAGTCCAATATGTGTTTAGCACCAAGGGAGGTCGTGCTAAATACTGACTGAAGAAGCCATTGTGTTCTGGAAATTGTGATTTTTTTTATTAAAAAAAGTGTCCATGTTTACTTTATTTTTTGTTTGCATTTTAATAAAGAGACCAAAAATAAACAAAAAATAAACATGGGTGGTCATTAAAACATTGCTAAAACAACAAAGCTAGTGGTGGCCTAAGACTTTTGTATAGTACTGTAGCTCCATACTGTTTAAAGGGAAAGAACAAAAGCATGGATGGAATAAAAGGTTTTGTTGTTTCCTTTAACCAAGAAGCATCTGGACAGACCATTTCTGCCTTTTACAGCAAATAACTAAATTCTAAACCTCCCCTGCATTTAGATGGCAGTACTGATACATAGGCTTCAGCCAATGATGTGGTATGCATAATATTTAGTAGTCAATGAATGTCTGGCCTACAGGGGTATAATGGAGATCAGGAGAAACCTAATCCATTCACCAACACACCCACACCCTTATAAAATGGTATGGTCATGGAGATAAGTAGATGGAAACAGTGCTGCTTATCTCTAGTTATGCCACATGTAGCCATTAGAGGAGGAATCCTTATGAACCCTGGTGCACCATGATCACACTGAATTTTTTCCCCAATGAGAAAATACTGCATTTTGAGTGCTGGAAAAATGTCTCCACAACAGATGTGTTGGGGGAGGCATTTTAAAATAACTTACCACAAATGAGCATTAAAATCCCAGCTCCTGGAAAAATTGTATTTCACAATAAAACAATAATCTGGAAAGCTCTGTGGAATCTTCCACAGAAATTTGAGAATTTACTAGCCAGATGTGATCAGAGGCAATGGGTAGTGCCAGACTTGGTGGCAGGAGAAAAAACAGACAAAACTAGTTAATAAGGAAGAATGCAATACAATTTTGCCTTTTCTTGCTGTCAATCTTTGGTGAGTCCTTTCAACAATCTACTCAACATAAATGATGTGTGTCTTGGTGTAATGGATGGAACAGCAGAGCCTTACTTTTGCAATAATAATTTTTACACTTGCAAATAAACAACCAGAAGGTGGGTATACTTAATTGTATGCTCTAAGCAAAAATTGTAATAAACTAAAATCAACATAAATTGTTCTTCTGAATTACACCCGTCCATCTATCTTCTGGGTCATTTCTTATTGTATGGAAAAGTTTTGCAGAGCAGCTTCCATATTCAAATAGGTAACTCCCAAAACAGAAGCATAAGATAGGGGGTGAGGGAGATGTCTGCATCCCACATAACGACTAGTGCACTTGCTTAGCATCCCCATGCAACAGCACTTGGTAAGACTTTCAGCCTCAGTTTCTGAACATTTGTTGGCAATCACGTAATGTGTTGAGGTGATAGTTTTCTTTGCTGGATTGCTTTTGTTGTGCCTGGCTGAGCTGTGAATCCTAGCATGTGGTTTGCAAGCCTCTACGATAAGCTCTCTGCTGTGCTATAAACATTTTAATAGTCATAAAATTATTCTAAGGTATAAATTTAAACCCATAAACTATATTTCAGCTATGACTTTTTTTTTCTTGTTCATCTCTCAGGGCAATCCCGCCAAAGGATGACTCACTAAAAACAAGGCATCTTGTGGGAATGAGTTCTTTTCTTGACATTCATATCTATACATTAACTCAGAACTGCTTGTGGATCATTTCCCCAGGAAGCCATAAGAACATAACATAAGAAGAGTCATGCTGGATCAGGCCAAGGGCCCATCTAGTCCAGTTTCCTGTATTTCTCAGTGGCCCCGCCGAATGCCTCTGAGAGCACAGAAGACTAGATAGTGTCTCCTGATACCACTCCCCTGCATCTGGCCTTTGAAGTACCCTCTTTTTAAGCCTAGAGATTACACATCCCCACCATGGCTTGCAACCTGTGATGGACTTTTCCTCCAGGAATCTCTCCAATCCCCCTTTGAAGGTGTTAGAGATGCCGTAGAACTTTAAAATACTAAAAATGTATGTTTTGTTCCTGCTTGTCGTAGCTAGTTTTGTTTTTTTCTACACCCCCCTTTACTCCTCATACATAACTGCTGCTTACATTTGCAGGCAGCTATCTAAACATTAAAAGAGGAAGAAGCACAAAGGAAAAGGAGGGTTTCCCCCCTCTGCTTTTTAAAAACTTCCTTTTACAGGGAGATGGATCAAATAGGGTCACTTGAGATACAAGGTGGATTCCCAATTTGGAGCCACCCAATCCTTATATGTGGATGCAAAGGTTCTACTGTTCTCTATGCGATTTTAAACAAGCCTTAGCTCAATTCAATCATCTCCAATGTGGCTGTTTATTCAAACCCCTACTCCAGGTTTCATCCCTTTCTCTTCACCAGAGCAGCAAGCCTCCTAGTGTACATGGCTTTCCCCTTATTTTACTCTGTGTTTTTGTTATATACACGGGGAAGAAGATATTTGTGATTAGATAAGATTGTCATAGTACAGTAATACCTTGGATAAAGAATGCCTCTAATAACAATTTTTTCGGATAACAAATGGAAATTTCTGGGTATAGGGCTGACTCGGATAACAAATGTTCCCTATGGGCTGACTCGGATAGCAAATGTTTCATAATGCCTTGCAAAAAAAGGGTACCCAGGATGTATTGCAACCCCTGTAGTTTGTGGAGGGGTGGTAGGAGTTAGAGTGGGTTTGTTCATGTTTTTTTGAGCCATTCTGGGCGTGTTTTGCTGAGGGATTTGGACCTTTCGAACTTGGAAAGGTAGGGAGCCAGCTTTTATTAATCTTTGCACTGCTTTTCTTTGCAGTTTTGGTGGGAAAAGGCTGGGGCAGTCATGCTGATTTCCTCTGACCATGTTTACATTCTTTTCCATTGCTCTGCAGGCAAGAACAGGCTGGTTTTCTCTTGCTGCCTATGTTTGTGTGTTTGAATTTTTCCCCATTGCACCTTGGGTAGGAATAGGCTGGCGTAGTCTTGCTAATTTCTCTTGTTCATGTTTGCATTGCACTGCAGGGCAGGTGTTCTGGAGGGGGTGTTCCAGCACTGCAGGTCTTTAAAGTACACTTTATAAAGAGGTCTGGAACCCCCCCCCCACACACAGCTTTTTTGCTTTTTCTTGGACCTCTGAAACGGATTAATTGGTTTCCCATTCATTTCAATGGGAAACCATGTTTTGGTTAAAAAAAACTTCGGATAACAAGTTGCCTCTGAGAACAAATTAAATTTGTTATCAGAGGCATCACTGTATTTGTTTTTCTGTGTTTTTCCCTGGATTTCTAGTCATTGTACTTGGTGCCATTTTGGACCATCCTTGGCCCAGATTCCCAGCTTTCATTTAGGAATTTTCTAGCCCTTGTATAATCGGAGAAAGAAGCCAAACTATCAAATTATTCCAATGCTGAATTGTTCTTTGAGTAACTGGCCTAATTTAAATGGTTTGCAAACAAATGAGGTAGTTTTAGAGAGCTGCCTGGATGTAGAACAGAACAAAAATAGCTATGGAGAGCAGGACCAAAACATATTATCTCAGTACATTTTATTATTTTAAAGTTCTATGGCATCTGTAATGTTTCTATGAAGGAAGAAGAGAGAGGCTAGAAACATGTTGAGCTGACTTATGCTGTGAATCTTCTAGAAAGGAGTTTCAGATAATGACAATAGTAACATTTTGGGGGAAAGGATTAATTCTGCTTTGACCTGGGAGTGTGTTATGGCTCTTTGAACTGCTTACCCAGGTACATATCTTTTAAAGTGATTTGGATCTTGTAACCAACCAAATGTGCATTGGGGACATATACTGTACTTTTCTTTATTAGAAATTAGAATGGTCTGAGAAGTTACTTTCTAAGACCCTAAATCTCAGAATCCCTAATGGCCATGCCATTGAATGGATTTTGGATGTTGCATTCCTTTAGAAAGTAACTTTTCCAAGAAGTCTTGGACATTTCATTCAGTATTCCAGTGTGGCCCGTGGAAGAAATAGGAGCTGTTCAGTATGAGGATGTAGAAGGGAATTATACTAAAAAGTGGAAGCAAAATGTGGAAAAGTATTTTTCAGGAGACAGGACAATCCTGCAAAGATTGATACTGGCTTAGAGAGAGAGAGAGAGAGAGAGAGAGAGGAGAGAAGTTGAGACATCATAGACAATGGCAAGATGTTTTTATTTTACATTTTTTGACTGCAACTCCTTTCCATCAGAAAATTACTTCATCTATATCGGACATGTTTTGTTGGGATGGCATAACATAACTAGTAAAGTGATAGGGCAGATAAATTTTAAAAAGTACAAATATTAATTAAATGGTCTCAAATGTGATGATCATTAAGAGATAATAGTTGGATGGTAGCCCAGACATTCCAGCATATAGGAATAGGAATAGGAATAGGAATGCAATTTATTGTCATTGTATAAATACAACGAGATTAAAATCAATCTGAATCAACTATGCAATGTATTATAATTAAAAGTTAAATTGTACACAAAAAGGTAAGGTGCAGTATTCTATTAATAAAATATGTACCGGCAATATATGCACTGACTTTACATTGCTTCCCTCCCCACATTTATCCTTACAATGAGTAGCTTGGCTAAAACTTACTGACTGGCCCAAGGAAACTAAGTAAGCTTTGTGACCAAGCAGAAATTTGAGCTTGGCTCCCCCTGATCCAGGGAAGCTTTAGCTATATTGTGTCTTTAAGATTAGTGCTAACCATAAAAAGGTGCAAAGGATGAAACATTTTGGTGGGAAAAAAGGGCAACTCTTAATGTACTTGATTTGTGTGATATTACACATTCAGCGGCATAAATGAGAGTGCTGGAATATGGCAACTCTATGCTTGGATGAGTTGTCCTGGAAAAGCCAGGATAATAAAAAGGAAAACATCAGCAGCAGCAGCAACAAGAACAACAAGATTTAATTGGAATGAGAATTAAATGTAATCCTGATTTGAAAAAAAAGCTAGCTATATAGGAAGCCCTCAATGCTGCTAATGCATTATTATTTATTTATTTTATATGCTGTCTTGCTCTCCATAAGGGACTCAAAATAGCACATAGTCACCATTAACACCATCACAGTGCACAACATTTAAAACAATTAAACATTCAACAATATTAAAAACCATCATTAAAACAACTTTAATTTTTAGTTTCAAAACAAAACAACCATTAAATTTGATAGATGCAGCATCCCTAAAACCCTCATTTATTGCTTAAAAGCCTGCTGGATGATAAAATGGAGGAGGCCAATCAGGCTCATTGGGGTGGTAGTGCATTCCAAAGCTTGAGAGCTGGCACTGAGAAGACCCTCTCTTTCAACCTTACCAAATGAGCCTCTAATGGTCGTGGAACTGAGAAAAGAGCCCTCCCCCCTCCGGAAGATCTTAAAAGCCAAGGAGGCTCATAGAGGTGATATGGTCCTTCAGATAGCCTGGACCCAAGAACATCATACACAGAGAAAGGGGAAGCGGGGAAAAACACTGAAAGAAAAGTACCATGAGAAATCCACAACAGTTTACATTAGTTCAGCAGAGCGTCCTACTGTGGCTCTTTAAATAACCATGGGAAAAATCTATTGAAGAAGATTCCTGGAATAGTGTTAAGGATTGATTGTGTTTTCATTACTGGACAAATTATGAGGAACACCTCTTGATACTTGAGCAGGACCTGAAGAATAATTGCTTTTAAAGCAGAAAAAAATGTTTTATATATGAAGTCATGTTTATAAAAAAGTAACTATTTCACAAAACAGGGAACAGTAGGGATATTTAGCTTTAGCAATTTGGTTCTTGCTTTTTCTCTTGGAATCATGACTCTCTGTCTGAAACAGAATAACTTAAATCTTGAGGAGGCTTCTAGAATGTTTTGATGGAGTAAGACCAATGTCATTTTATCAATTGGAGGTTCAAAGGGAACATCATTTGAAAATACTGTACGAGGGTTGATTGACAAGTAATGCCTCCATGACTGTAACTTTTTAATTGGTTTACCAATTTTGAAAATTCATTTTGTACCTGATAACTACATTTCTACTCTATGTAAAGCATTGTATTCACTTTTCAACATGGTGCCCGTCCCTTTCCACACACATGCGCCACGCATGACTAGTTGGGTAAACCTGGCAGAGAAGAATTCTGGTGGGTTTTGTTGACATTGGGATTGAATGGCAGCTTTCACCTCATCATCAGAATGAAAGTGAAGTCCCTTAAGGTGCTCTTTCATCTTTGGGAAGAGGTGAAATTCACAAGATGCAAGGTTGGGGCAGTACGATGTGTGGGGTAGAACCTCCTTGAACTGCAGGCACTGCAAGGTGGTCCAATCTGTGGGGAAAGACATGGTGACCATTTCCTGGGATTTCCAAGGTGTCATGCTCATTGACTTTTTGGAAGAGGGAACCATAATAAACTCTCAATGCAAATGAAAACATTGGAGAAGCTCCGTACACGGTTGTGCGGCATCTGGAAGGATTTGGACTCTCTTCTGCAGCATTAGAATGCCTGCCCACAAATGAGTCGCGAAACGCAAGAGGCATTACCTCGTACTTCTGTCAGGAACAATAAATGCAGAAAAACAAATTGATTCACAAGAAAGCCATGAATATCTATGTCAGACACTTTTACCTGTTCCAAAAGCCCATGAGCTGTACTATCGCAGTGGAAATGATGTTGACAGATGTGGCCTAAGGCGGAAATGGGAAGCCATTTCTGACACTTGTAATTTGAGAAGCTGTGGTGGTCAGGTGGGGGAAATGGGCAGAACTGCTTTCGCCAGCCTGACAGTTAGAAGTCTGAAAATAAACTGTATTATTTCTTCACTAGCAACATACTGGTATATGTTTGGGTTTATGTACATTATATGTTTTGGGGATTATATTATATCCAGACTTTCCAAAGCTAGGGCATGACTTGAAGCCAACAATACAATGAAAGCAGCTGCTTTTCTTTCTGAGAATGAGCAGAAATCCAGTTCATGGAAAAGCAACGTATTCCAGGAAATAAAGGGGGGAAAATATTTTGCAGAGGATGGCACAACAGGGAGCCTGGCTTCTTCCCGCCAAAGATCAAATTAATAAGGCATGAGCAGTGGCCAGGCAGCTGAGGGAAGTGGCTGCTGGCCAGGGGGGTTTCAGTGTTTACTTGTGTATTTCTTATTGTTCTTTTCTTGCCCTATCGTAAATTACAACTTTTATCTTTGATGCCTATGCCAGCTTCATGTACAAGTTGTCTAAGGCTCTTGACCACCATGCTAATAAATTCCTGTCCTGAAGTAGCCTGGGTTTACTGGATTTTATTTGGTTGGTTGACTGGCTGGAAATGTGCAAGGAAGTCCAGATTATTTCTCTATTGTGGGGTGCTTGTGTTCATTGTGAGCAAAGACATGATATACTGGGACAGATAGCTATCACTGACCCCCTCCTAGGAAATCTAGTTGCTGTCCCTAAAATTAAGTCTTATTCTCCCCCCCCCCCATGTGATTATATAAACAGGCTGATAACTGTATCCAGCAGAGTTTAGATACATTACTTATTTGGATTTCTGCTGCCAGCGAGGTGAGATTTTAGGAGCCCTTCTCCAAATGATTACTTTTCTAAGCTCTATTAAGAGTCCAGCTACTCCTTTAGAGTTTTTACTTCTCTCTGTGCAGTGCACATTCTAGCATTGCATGCCATAGTAGAACAGTTGCACACCAAAATATGTGTTACCTTTCAGTTCACCAAGATAATGGTTACCTTAGGAATGTCAGGTTATAAGTAGCTGGCAATTTTTATAGCAATTTTGACACCTCCGAGCACTCAACTGGGATAGTGTTTTAATCCTTTCGTTTTAAATTCAGATTTTCCCATCTCTTTTGGGGGGATTGACAAGGATATAATCCTGTCCCTTGCTGATAATGGTCCAAAGGTCACCACGTCTCCTATTGTCATATAATATCTAAATCTGCATTCATCCTCTCTGATAATATCTTCCTTTCTTTTGAGATGTGCACAGTAGATCAGGACAGGTGGGCGGTTAGGGGATTCTAGTGAAGAGATAGCTTAATCTTGTCTGAAGGTATTTTCTGGGCAATTAAAGGTTTTGGGTTTACCATGACCTATGTGGGTAACCTGAAAATAAACAAAGGGAATTAGAAAAGGCTAACATTAAAGGGTGTGAAGTCCCACAACATTCAGTTTTACATTATCCTGACCATAAAGGAGGAGTAGTCCAACAAAGATGCACAAAGAGTTTTAGCTGATTTTCATCAGATTTGCTGGGCCACCTGCTTTCACATAATGGGAGCCTCAGAGTAGAGGTTGTGAACACGGGTTAGATAATGCTGATGTGGTGATTGGTGGACTGTTCAGATGCATCCTTACCTTACCCTGCATCGGCTGACTATCCCTTTGCAATGCCCTCAAAAGGCATTTTTACACACTGGTGGGCTTATCCTGAATTAGTTGTGGGAAGTGTTTTCAAATGTCCTGGAGTCTATTTTCAAAGGGGGTGGGGGAATGGTGGCAGGAGGAAGAAATTTATACATCTCTATGTTGTGCCAATTCTCCTCTACTAATTCACCACATGAGCATTTTCTAGCACAGTGGTTTTCATCACTGTTCAGAAATGAGTAGTGAGTCATACTTCCACCTAATTCAGTGGGATTTCTTTCTTGATTGGTATAGAGCAGCAATGGCGAACCTTTTAGAGACCAAGTGCCCAAACTGCTGTTCAAAACCGACTAATTATTTGCAAAATGCCAATATAGCAATTTAACCTGAATACAGCTGTCTGTGAAGGGGCGATATTGGGTGCCCACAGAAAGGGCTCTGAGTGCCACCTTTGGCACCCGTGCCATAGGTTTGCCAAAACCGGTGTGGGGCTTCTTTGTACTTGCATTTGTCCTGCTATAAGGATTTATCCCCCCAAAAGTGCTATAACTATTGCTATTTCCCCTGGTATCCAAAGATTTATTTTGATCACAGGCCATGATTTTGTATCTCTCTTTATCTTCCGTCTGGGATTTTGTTGTTCTTTAAATGATGTTGTTGCCATGTGTTTTGTGCTACATTGTGTCAGTATAAAGCATAGAAAGGTGTAATTTACCACTGCCTTCCATATCTTGGATAGGTATGCTTTTGATCATGGTCATGATGTCACCAGTAAGACACTATGTGACAGTGTCTAATTACTCTTTCCATTTTCTCTTTCTCTCTCTTTTCTGATGGAGGGCTGCAAGCAGTGTTCTCATTGATAGCTTCTGATCTCAAGATTTGATAGGAAAGCCCGCTGTAGTCTTACGGTACAACTGCATTGACAAATAATGAGGGTAATGCACTGGGGCAGTCTAACTCACATTCTTCATTAACTACTTGACATAAAAATCAGTGAAAATCAGCCCCCCTCTTTGCATTTATGTTTCCCCCCCCCCTGCTGCGGGGAATTCTACCTTTTGAAATTAAAGAACTGTTGATTCAATTCTATAGAGGTGTTATTGAATCTATCATCTGTTCCTCTATAACTGTCTGGTTTAGTTCTGTGACTAAGCATGACAGATATAGACTTCAAAGGATAACTGGAACTGCAGAAAAAATTATTATTACTAATTTGCCATCTATTGTGGAATTGTATACCACATGAGCTAAAAAGAGGGCAATGAAAATATATACAGATTCCACACATCCTGGACATAATCTGTTTCAATTGTTACCCTCAGGGCGACGTTTTAGGGCATTGCATACTAGGACAACTAGATATAAAGATAGTTTCTTTCCAAGTGCTATCAAACTCTTGAATAATTAATTTTTAGTTCTCTTCTTCCTTTTTAAATAATAGGTTATATTGTATTATTGTACTGCGGTTTTATTGTTGAATATATGATTCTTATATTTCCTTTTATATATGGAGAGCATATTTTACCAAAACAAATTCTGGGTGTGTCCAATTACACTTGGCCAATAAAAGGATTCTGATTCTGATTCTGATTCTAAATGCATTTTCCCCAGTTAAGGCAGTGTGATAGCTTGAGAAAATATGGAGAGGTTTGTATCCTCCACGTTAAAACCATTCTAGCCAACCCCAGCCACAGTGAGAAAGGCAGAACAATGAGCAAATTGGCTGCCATTTGCTCACTTCTCACATCTAATGCCTGGGTCTAATTCCATCTTTTAAAGGCTTGACAAACTCTTATTCAGGACGCCCAAAGGGGAAAAAGTAACAGAGGGAAGAAGAAGTTTTAAGGTAGCTGCGCTCCAATTGGGCCTCCTGCAAATCTGGACGGTCAGAACAGTTTTATCCTGTCTCTCCACTGAGCCCTAGCTAACTGTTTTCACTGAATAGGCTAAAGTGAAAACGTCCACCTGCCGTTCTCTGGTTTCTCACTCCCCCCAAACTTTTGGTCATTTAGCTGTCCTTGTGTTAGGGCTGCAAACCTTGAAAAGAAGGGAAGGGAAGGGAAGGGAGATAAAAACAGAACCTGGCAAAATTCAGATGGTAAACAAGCTGCAAAGAATACAGTTCCCCCATATATACTTTTTACTACTGTGACAGATATTTGCATTTTATTTATGTCTGGAGATGTCTGCCAGGTTACCTGTGCTGTTATGCATCACCTGCCTGTTATCTGCTATGCTTTCTTGAACAATTTAGTATTTTAGAAGGATGTTTAACTGGAATTAGTAATGTAATTCTCTAAACTTATATACCATTGTGTTTCCCTTACACATCAATACATTTAACCCTATATTCTATTGTTATATTCCAACAAGTTCCTTCTGTCAGTGCCCTGCATGGGTATTTGAGTTATGTTATGTCCAAGGAATGATTTACCATTCTCAAATCCCAGTGAATTTCTGAGGCCAAGCAATGATCTTCCCGGGTCTCTCGAGTCTTAATCAGACCATCTATTCACTATACCATATTGGCCTACCTTATCTTGCAAGTTTGCTCATAGCTATTGCTTGATATTTTGAAACATCTGTCACACATCTGCATCTGGACTTTAGAATTCTTTAGCACAGAGAAATGATTCCAGAAGATTCAAAAAATTTCAACATTTCTGTTTTCTGTTTTGTTGTGTAAGGAAGAATGTCGTGTTCCTGTTTTATTTTATGTGGTACAAATGGCTAAAATCAATGTTTGCTGATATTTTCATTACTGTACACCAGGCATGTCCAAACTTCAGCCCTCCAGATGTTTTGGACCACAACTCCCAGAATTCTTAGCTTAGATTGCCACTGGCAAAGGACTGTGGGAGTTGCAGTCTAAAAACATCTTGATGTAAACCGTCATAAATTTGGCTCAAATGT
Organism: Phrynocephalus versicolor; assembly: GCA_023846285.1. NCBI lineage: Eukaryota > Metazoa > Chordata > Lepidosauria > Squamata > Agamidae > Phrynocephalus > Phrynocephalus versicolor. Next base: position 17,627,706 of record JAHTLZ010000379.1, on the reverse strand, counting down.
GGTAGGCCATCACTGATAACAATTTTAAAGTAAATTTGATACACATATTTTTACAGTCCACACATTGGAATAACTTGTTCTTCTTGAATTGTGTGCTATGGGATTGGTGGCCAATTCCCCAGCAAATTTGCTCTATTGGGATGTACTTTGTCCTTGTGGATTGGCTGATCTGATCATAAACATATGCAACATTTTCTTTTGAACAGTTACTGAACCACCCATGTAGAGCAGTGGTTCTCAACCTGTGGGTCCCCAGATGTTCTTGAACTGCAACTTCCAGAAGCCTCCACCACTCACTGTGCTGGAAGGGGTTTCTGGGAGTTGCAGTCCATGAACATCTGGGGACCCACTGATCTAGAGTATCCATAAGACTGAAACCTCATATGCAAAAGCATGGTTTTACACAATGTTGTTTTTTGTATAAAAGCTTTTAAAATTCTTTCCTGAAGTAACCAAATACAGTAGGGAAAAGTGACATGCATAAAATAGCAGAGATGTATTTCTGCTAAGTGCAACAGTGAAAGAGTTCCTATGAAGCAAACAAGCTTAAAAGACCTGGCTATTATTGCTTTGGTAAGTTGGGTTGAGTGAAGAGACCAAGGCAAGTGTTTCATTTCAACAGTTGCATAAAGTGAGCAGGCAAGTCGGTAATGAATAAGTTGACCCATCAGTAATGCACTAATGGGTTCCTGCTATTTTGTAAATCACGATGTCTTGTTTAAACGTTTACTTTTAAACTGGTGCAGGCATAATTCTTCAAAATGCCGTGCAATGACTTTTGCATGTCTTGTAAAATGGGAATGTGTGACCTGGCTTGCGCAACCAGCTGCCTGGACTTTACCCTTTTGTTATTGTTTCCAAATTGGGACACTTAAAATATGTTATTCTGCTTAAAAAGTCAGGCCAAGAATGAATAACAATTTCATGCACTTATAGGAAAATGCCAGCCATTAAGCATTTTAGATTTAAGAGCAGCATGCAAATACACACACAGAGTGAGAGAGCGAGAGAGAGAGCAGAGCAGTGCAAAGCAAAGCGTTCTGCTTATATACTGCCCCATACCACTTCAAATAGTCTCTGGATGGTTTACAGTTTTAATTACAGTATACAGGCTACACATTGCACCCCCCCCCAGCAAGCTGGGTACTCATTTTACCTAACTCAGAAGGATGGAAGGCTGAGCCAACCATGAACCCCAGGTCGTGAGCACAGTTTTACCTGCAGTACAGGCATTTCACCACAGCTTCATGGGGTTACACACACACACACACAGAGAGAGAGAGAGCTTGAACCACTTAAAAGTGCTTCTGAAGGTATTCTCCTGCTCTTGGCTCCATCTCTCCCCCCTCCCCTGCCGTCTGTCCCTGCCCTGGGGCAGCAGAGGTAAGCAGCTCCCTTCTGGAACTTCTAGAAGAGCTTTACCATTGGACCTCATTTGGTGTGCAGTGATACAGAGAACCCATCCATATGTGTGCATGGGGTGTGGGTGTGGGTGGAGATGATATAGAATGATATTTTGATTCTTTTCCTTCTCAGCGATTCTAGCTCCAAAATAAGACCGCAGTTCATTGTGCTGTTGAACTGGATATTTCTCATCCAAGTGCTGACCAAAGCCATTCAAGCCTCAGACATTGCTGCTAGTTCTACTGCCTGCCAAATATTACTGCTTCGAGATTTAGTCCTTTCAAAAGTAATTTTATTATCAAGGATAAAACTATTTCGGACAGCTTCAGTTGCTTTGTATATTTGTCTAGGACTGAGTCCTGACCTTGCTGGCACAGTACACTGCTGGACTGTTGTGTCAATCATAACCTGATGGTGTATATACTGGTTCTCCTGTTTTGTTTTGTTTTTGGCTCTATTATATATGCGTTTGTAGCCTTGTGAGGCTCCACCTCTTCTGGCAGGAGGTAACAGAGAGCACAGACTGTGGTGGAGCAGCTGGAATACTAACTATGGGCTGTGGGTAATCAAACGAAAAGCTGCAACTATCTTCCAGAATGTAAACACCCTTATAGCTTAATGGGCCTATTTACATTGAAGGAGACCAGGAAATGAAATTTGTTTTGTTGTTCCAAATAAGCTTGTGCAGATGGTAAGCAGAACCAGACAAGTCAGCGAGCATGAGTGCAATAGCTTTTCCTTTAAAAAGTGCTTGATTTTATCAGGTTGTTTACTAAACTGTCACAACAAGGCATGAAACCAAGGAACCCTTGTGTACTCTGATCCTGGCAGTTTGTTCTTGAGAGACAGCAGTGATGGAAATAGGACTTAGTTGGGAGTCATATTCTAAATTAAATGAAGCAATGAGACAGGGTTCTCTGAGCCACCTGACAAAGATCTGTAGGTACAAGTATGGCGATTGCAGAAATTAGCACAAACCATTTAAAATGACCCATCATAAACTGTATTCCATCTCTTTTGCAGATGTTAGGTAAGATTTCTCATTTAGGTGTAAGAAAAACAGTTCCTTCTTTATTTTGAATATCATCGTATCCATGCCCATTAACTTCTCTAAACTCGCAGGAAAAGTCAGACTAGAGATGGCCTTAAATAAACTTCCTTAAGAAGATTAACGTCATGTTTATTATTTATTTATTATTTATAATAAATAAATCTGAATACAAGGCAACTCTGGGAGGTTAACAACATAATAAAATAATGAGCACTTTAAATAAATTGACAAACAGTGACAACACAAAATGAAATTAAACATATCAATCGACTAAAACAAAAGAGACAACAAAAGAACAAAGCAACAAAATGGCAGAACAATTAAATTATACAGTGACAGCATCTCTGTGTTCTGACAATATAATATCTAGGAAATTCTGTCTGAACAATAATGTTTTCAAAGATGCCTTTAAAAATCCTAGTGAAGGGGTCAGGAATATTTTGGGCAGGAGATTATTCTACAGTTGGGGAGCCAACCCTGAGAAGGCCTACCTTGTGGTCTTCTATTTCTGGGCCTCTATCAAGGTCAGTTATCTCAACTGCCTGGCCTGGGATGAGCAAAGAGCTCAGAAAAGAAGGCAGTTGAGATAAACCATTTAGGGCCTTGTTAGTATAAACATGTGGAAGCTGGCACGGAAATGAACAAGTAGCCAGTGCAAGATGCCAGAGTAGGGGCAATATGAAGATATTTGTTTACTCTACCCAATAGTCTGGCTGCCATATTATAGGCTACAATATCATGGATCTGCTGGAGTTTCCATAGCAACCTCATGGGGAGCCCCATGAAAAGAGCAATACAGTATTCTACTCTCAAATTCTACTTTATAGAGCATGATGGTATTTTACCTTATGCAATTATTAAAAGGACAGAACTTTCAAACTGTGGGATTTGCTATAGAGTGGAAAGAATTTCTTAGATCAAGAAAGTAACCAATGAACAAATTGTAAAGCGAATGGCTGAAGAGCACTTAGACCAGAATTCTTAAAATCACCCCCCAAACAACAACAACAACAACAACAAATACTGTAACAATAATCACACAACCTGTTTGCACTTATTGGTGGGAATCTTTCACAAGGATATAATATTTTGATTATATAACTAGAAATGAACATTTTAGATTATTACAACTGCTCATTCAAGGCAAAATAAACTGAAAAACACGTGCAGGGAGAAGTCTATATTGGCTGAAAGGCTTGGCAGATTACAGTACTATGTATGCAACAGAACATCATTGTCGAGAGTTGCTACATCCAGAGTCAAAACAGCCATGATTATATCCTACATCTAGTAGAGAAAAAAACAAGGAGATAATTTTAACATCTAACTCTGGGTTGGGATGCAATCTGAAATTATGGAGTTTATAGTCGTGGGATTCAAGTAGTTAAAGCCACAGACTGCCTTCCAAATGGGAGCAAAAAGCCAGTACAAAATATTCTATCCATGCACCCTCCCCTCTATCTTCCTGCAGGCTCTGCGTGTAGATTTACAATTAAATTGGTTCTGGTTAGCAAACAAGAACAGGACGGTTAAATTGAATTTTCAAAAGAATGTTGTGAATCCTGTGTGAAAAAAAGAACCCTTTGCCTTTGCTGCTGATCTTATTGTCTGCGATTCGCTCTTGCTCTTCTTCCTGGTCAGAAAGTTTTTTTCCCTGTTGAAGGCTCTAGTTCCTTCCTTCTCCATATTTTATTTATTTACTTATTAAAAGTGCATATTAATCCCTTTTCAGCCCACCAGCAACACCAAAGTGATGTGGAATAAAATAAACAAAACTGAAGACCAGAAATAATATGCTTTTCATAACTTACTGGAAACTGAGCAAGAATGGAGCTAGTCTGATGTCCCCTGGGAAGGATTTTGATAGCTGAGAATACCCTGTCAAAGGGGAAAATATCTCATCTGTGTTTCACCCTATCCATTTGGGATAGTGGAACAGACTCAAATTGTGGGAACTTCATATGCAGAGATGTGGTATTGGAGATATCCTGGCCTTAGCTGCTTGAGATCTTTATAGGGCTATACCAGGGATGGCAAATCTATGGCACGCAAAGAGCTTTCGCCTGGTATGCAACATGCTCCCTGCCTCCCCTCCATTTCTCCCTCTGCTGGACCAGCCATGAGGAATTTGCGGAGGGGGAAGTGGGGGGCAGGGAGCATGTCGGGCGCCAGGCCGACCCTGCCGTCGCCGTCCCCATCGCCATTGCCATCGCCGCCATCGCCGCAGCCCCCTGCCGCCCCCACCGCCCCCACCTCCGCCGCCATCACCGCCATCATCCCTGTCCATCCCACCACCACCACTGATTACCCTGACCCCACCGCCCCCGCTGCCCTTGCTGCCTTCGCCCCCCCTGCTGCCACCAATCCCACACACACACACACACACCATCCCCATCACCAAGTTTGGGCACTCGGTGCCAAAAAGGTTCACCATCCCTGGTCTATACTATCACTTTGAATGGAGTTTAAAAACAAAGTAGAAACCACTATGGTTGATCTTATCCTGTGCTACACCAGCAGTTTCAAAGTGCCCAACTATTGATCTTACCCTTTGGAGGTCTTGCTCTGAAAATTATGGGGCTACATGCAAGAGAATGAGAGCTTAACGATGTTATCTTTGGTAGTATTGGTAAGAAGGGGATGCTTATTGAAAGGGCAGCAGAGGTATGTAACTGTGGATGCCTTGTTAAACTTTAGGTAAGATTGGCAACTGGCATGTGTTCCTCGAATCCGCGGAGTTAGTAATGCGTCATCATTGTAGCTTAAACATAGGAACTCCTGGTTCATGGCCTCTGGTCACACCCTTATTACTCTTCTGATGCAGTAGAATCATTCAAGTTACAGCCTTTGGTAGAAAATCCATCTTCAGTCTTTATTCGGAAAACAAGGATTAATCAGGTACTGTACAGTATTAACTATAAACATGTTAAGTGTTAATCTTCCTGTTTAGATCCTGTTGGAACCCTCTAGTTTTCGGCTATAGCACTGCAGGTTACTGAGAAAGAAGTTTATTTCTTGTGGAGAAGCTGAGATGGCTGCACAAAATTGCAGCTCTGTGTCCTGGTCCATATTATTTTGTTAGTTGGGATGGCAACCAAAATTCTTACCAGAGCCCTTTTGAGGGAAAATACATGTGCCACACAAATCACACAGGCAGTTTTTCCCTTTGTTGTGAAACCAGTGAAATAAGTCACACAGCTGATATTCTGACAAAAAGGAGCAATTGCCTCCATGATGAACATTGCTCATGTGTATTGTTCTAACAAGATTCAGGGCTCTGTTATTGCTCTTGTACAGAATACATAATATCACATAACTGCACTATAACACTGTGTTGTTTAAATCAACCACCACCAAGAGATTATTCTAAGCCTCGGTTTGTCTTGCTCTTCATCCATATTATGGAGTTGGTAGTTGTTTTGATAAAAGGTTGTTGGGTCCTTGACAGACTTTAATCTAAGCATCTATCCAGTGATAGGAGCGAGGGGCAAGAATAGGTCCTGCCCATTTCCAGTTCACCTTGTGATGACAGCAGCAAGTGTAGGTCTTGTGTGATGCTTGGAACAAAGGTTAAAAATGTTATTTGTTTCAGATTAAGTAGATTTAACCTGAGACTTGCTCACCTAATGGTATGAAATGTCTGCCAGCTTATATTAAGTGTTTGCTTTGAAATCATTAGTCATCAAATGATATAAAGAATAGGAGTAATGTACTGTAGATCAGATTACAAGCATGAAAGAGTTTGGGTCGATACTGGACACAGCATACTCTAAATTCCTCTTCTGCTTTTGATTGTAACAGTTATGCACATTTATACATTGTAAGAACAGGACAATAAATATACTTAGTATGAGGACATCTTTATGCCAGCTATCACTTGTATTATTAAATGACAATGAATCATGGTAATATATATACAACTAATACAGGCAAGTCCAAACTTCGGCCCTCCTGATGTTTTGGACCACAACTCCCAGACTTCCAAGCCTGTATTTCCAATGGCAAAGAACTGTGGGAGTTGTGGTCCAAAACATATGGAGGGTCAAAGTTTGGACATGCCTGAACTAATACAATTAAGAGCAGAAATGATTTCTAAAAAACACATTTCAAGCAAACATTCTTTATTATAACTATTAATGAATCATGTAATTCTGAAACCTAAGTATTCATACCAGTGTGACCAATTTCTTCCTTCTACTTTGGAGTCTTACCATCTAAGGCTGCTAACTGCAATTCTTGTACTTCTTAAGAAGTGCAAATCCAGTTGAACCCAATGAAACATCCGAGTGGAACTCAAAAGAACTGAATTGTTAATTTTCAAAAGAGATTTGTCTAGCATGCTTGCTGTCTGCTGAGAACATAACTCTGTTAACCCTTTTAGTAATGAATATGTAGATTGAAATCAGTTTACTAGGACTTGTATATCCCTACAGTAGTGAAAAGGTTAAGCCCTTCTTTCTCTGGAATAGATCTTAGGAAATTGTTTACCATATTCAGTTTACTATAGGTATGCTTCCCTGATGCAACCAATATGGGGATGCAACTGAGTATTCCCAGGGTAATATATATTTGGAGAAATAGATTTTCCAGGCCTTTGGCATAAATTTGGTTCCAGGTGATTGATGTGTATTTTCTGCCATGGTTGCCACACAGTCCTGGATCTTCTTTCAGAACCTGAAACAAAGCCATATTGATTTCCTGTTCTGTCAAGCAAATTCAGACAGGCTGCAGGGTATGTTGATTGGATGTTGCACCTCAATACTTCTATTCCCAGGACTCAGAGTTAAACTTTGCCCCAGTCATGCTAACCTGCACAGAATGTGGTTAACAGCCCTCTTGCTTTACTTTATAAAGACACTTCCCTGGAGGTTAAATGTGAAAGATCAAACAAGGCCTAATCAGAATGTGAGAATAGGACCACATGCAAAACTTTTTCCAAAACTAAGTTTACACATACAGATATAATTCTTCCATCTCGAATAACTTTTTTCTAGGTACAAGAAAAAATGGAAATAGAAAGACCCATACAAATCAGTAGTTTTACTGTACCATGCTGTTGCTAAAAATTAATCTCCATTACAAAATACATAAAAACATTTTGTAGGGAACATGACCACGCCAGCCAACAGGAGAAAATAAAGGTTGAGGAATGGAAAGATTAAGGACTTAACAACACCAATATTATCACACTTAGTCAGTCATAGCAGACAGAAGAAATTCCGTTCTTCCGCAAGAGAGTTTCTTGTATTGTATCAGGATGCCTTCTGTTTCAGCAGGCCTGAGTACAATGAAACTTATATAATTAAACTCTCATTGTTGAGAGTTCAGAATAAGAAATATGGAGTAGAGATGGACACGAAATGAACTAAAAGTTATTCGTTATTCGTTATTTGTTTCATTATGTAACAAAATGAATAACGACCCTGGGAGTAAATTTAAAATGAAACAAAATGAAATGAGAAAAAAAGGTTCGGTTAGGTTTGTTTTGTTAATGGGGGGTGGAGATGCCTCCTACCTGGTGCTGGTCCGGAGGTCCGGTCTTCCTGGCTTCTGGGACGGGGATCGGGGGGGAGGTGACAGCCACGCTACAGCTGTAGCACGGACATGTGGTCGGCAGTAAAAAAATAAAATCAAGATAAAATAAATAATAATACAGTAGACCCTCGTATAACGGAGGGTTTGTACAACGAAAAATTCGTACAACGGAAAAAAATCTGCCCCCCCTCCCCCCCGCGGCCACCTCCGTCCACCACCTGCGGCCGCCCGGGAAGAGGACGGGGGGCGGTCGGGGAAAGAGGGGAGGGGAGGGGAGAGGAGGGGCGGCAGACACGGAGGGGGCGAGCCAGGGAGGGGTGTCCATACCTGGCACCTGCGCAGGGGTCCTCCGCTTGCTGCCGCCGCGGATGATGAGGTTCCTCCCGGCGTGCTGGGCCGCCCGTGCGCCCTACTGCCTGCCTCCGGGAGTCACGTCGGGCGGGGAACACAAGGCGGCGGCGGCGGCTCCCGGGGCGGCCCCGGGAGGCCGGTGAGGGTGGCCGTGTCGGGCAGGGAACGCAAGGCGGTGGCGGTGGCGGCTCCCGGGGCGGCCCCGCGAGGCCGGTGAGAGTGGCCGCGTCGGGCGGGGAACGCAAGGTGGCGGCGGCGGCGGCTCCCGGGGCGGCCCCGCGAGGCCGGTAGAAAAGGCCGTGTTGGGCGGGGGGCCGCAAGGCAGCGGCGGCGGCAACCCGCGGAGCCGCAACCACCCGAGATCCCCGCGCCGGTGGAGAAGGATGATGAGGGGCCGCGGGGCCGCGACATCCAAAGGAGCAGGCCACACCGCGGCCACGCCGGGACCAGTAAAAAAGACGGCAGGGAAGTCTGAGTTTGAGGGAAAGGGGGAGTGGTGGGGGGCAGATTAAATCTGTTTTCAATGCATTCCTATGGGAAATTTCAATTTGTACAACGTAAAATTTGTATAACGTAATTTAATTTGGAACTAATTAATTACGTTATACAAGATACTACTGTAATAAAAATAGGAGTGCTGACTGGGACCCAAGGGTGGCCTGGTCGGCACCCTAAAATAAAGAAAATAATAATAATTAAAAACCCCAGAGCCGACCGGGCCCCAGGGGCTGCGCGGTAGGCACTGAAAGAAAAACAAAACAAAACAAAAAGCCCCGTGCTGTATCTGTAGCATCGGGCCTAAACCCGGAAATGGAGGAGAATAAAAATAAAAATAAAAATAATTTTTTTAAAAAGGAGCGCCAACTGGGCCCCAAGGGTGGCCTGGTCGGCACCCTAAAAGAAAGAAAAAAATGATAAAAATAAAACCAGCGCCCGTCGGTGCTGGGGCGGGGGAGCGGATAATAATGAATAATGAATTAACAAACCAATGAAATGAATTTTTCTGGAATTTTTCTGGAAAAAATCATTAAAAATGAACCGAAACGAAACGAAGCCTTAAACAAAATGAAATGAAATGAATCACCATTTTTTACAGTTCGTGCCCCTCTCTATGGCGGAGAGAGAGCCTCCGTAGGGATGGCTCAGTGGCTTAGGCATCTGGCTATGGAGCCAGAGATGGGGAGTTTGATTCCCGCTGGGCTCCCATTTGGCTGGGCTCAGTGATGCACAGGGTCTCTTCCCGCTCTGCAGTTCTAAGGTGGTTCTAACAGAAAAAAAATAAGTTATCTCAATGTTACAATCCATGCCAGAACCCCTACCAGATTCTCCCATTTTCTTTCTTATCTTTTTCTAATGCTGACCATGTGCTTTGCATTCAAGGAGCTGAGAAGCCCTTGGCCTCTTTATTACATACCATGTACAGATTAGGTGGATGGGTTGAGGAGCCATTTAGTTAGAAACCGCTGTTGAGCTTTGCAATATTTATTTGAATTAGATCTTCATATTTGTGTTATTTGATTTTAGAGGCAGCCTTAAAGGACTCTCTAGTAGACGAAGCTTCAAGAGATCCCTCAAGATGTGTTAAGTTAAACCTGAAAATACTTTGCTCTAAGATGATGACCTTTTGTTCCTCACCTTCAGCCGTCTCTGCATATGAGTTACTCTTGCAGGAATTAAATTCCTTTGGGAGCTTTAGCAGCAGCCTCTTCTTCTTTGATCTAATCAGACATAAATCCTGACATCGTGATCTTTGCCCGGTTCCTGTCTCAAAGGGTAGGCCAATGACACTATTATCTTAATCCCACCCTCCGTTTCTCTGTCTTAATGGCGCTCATAGGCTCAGAGCAGGGAATAGATTTAGATATTATGTGAGAACTGTAATAAGAAGGGTGTGTTGACAGAGCCTGTGCTGCATTTTAGCGAGACTTGAGGAAGCCAACCCATGTCTCTCCCTTTCCTTGTACATGGCTTTGAACTGCTTCCCATCTTGGGTGGTGTGAGAGAGGGGACAAGAATGGGCCATTGTCTCTTGTTCCATTGAATTGTCTTTGAACTTTAGAAAACTCGGTAGATCAGTTTAGAAGACCACCTGTAATGGTAAAAACCAGGGGGGAGGGGAATGAATGGGAAAATACCTAGGAGTAACTACTAGGAACTAGATTATTTATTGTTTCTAACTCTCATTAGATCTTTGGGAATGATGCTATCCAATTTTTAAACACTGTATATTCAAGCATTTCCCACTGAAATAAGGGCAGTAGGAGAGCTAGTCAGGCCTCTAAAGGGATATCTAGGATGGTTCTCATATTGTGTTAAGTCCTCGATACCCACAGTGCTGTCATCTATTATGATGACTTTTAGTACATTATAGATTATCATATCCTTCATGTCAAGGTGTACAGATTTGAAAATGGTCATTTCAAGGAGAGATGGAAGAATGTAGCAGTCAGTTCTTTTTCACTGGAATGAGTGATGCAATTAAACCAAAACTGACAATGTAAATCCTGAGGATGCACATATTGTGACCACTTTGCAGATCTGCAGTGATATGGATCTTGAACCAATCCATCACTGCACAAGATGGTTGGGCAGGAAGTCTCGCCTCGCAATAGTACAGGTAAGATGCCTATGTATTCCAGAATGGGAATGTTTAAGGACAGCATGAGATGATTTATCTCTTTATATCCAGAATGGGCAACATATGAACCTCCAGATATTGTTGGACTGGAACTTCCATCATCCTTCATCATTGTAGAGTTGATAGATTTATATTCGGCATCTGGGGAATCATATGTTTCCTACTTTTGCTTTATAGCAGGGGTGCCCAAACTTTTTGTAAGGAGGGGCCAGATTTGGTGGCTGAGAATGTGTCAGGGGCCAGTTGCTCCCCAACCCTGCCACCCCACTGCAAGCCCTACCCACTTTCTTTAAAAAAACATGGGGTGAAGGAGTGGGAGGGAGGGGCAGGCCAGCCAGCCACGGGCCACTTGGAATGGCCTGACGGGCCAGATTTGCCCCCCCCCCCCGGGCCGGACTTTGGGCAGCCCTGCTTTATAGTACATATACTATATATATACTAAGTATGTATATGTATGTGTATACACACATGTGTGTTTGTGTATACACATACATACATACATACATACATACATACATACATACATACATACATACATACATACATACATACATATACATAGTGTGTGTGTGTGTATATATAGATATAGATATAGATACACACACACACACAAACACAAAATCCCTAGTAGGAGTCCTTGACCTACCTTCTACTCTCTTGAACAGAGTGACTTCACTGTCAGATGGGTAGTATAAAAATCCAATAAATAAATAAATAAATAAATAAGGATTGTCAGGTAAAGGTTTAACATTTCTTTGGATGCTGCAGTGTGGAATAAAAGACAATACAGTGTGAATTTCTGCTGCTGCTCCTGCCGCTGCTGCCACTGCTGCTGCCGCCTCCGCCACTGCTGCCGCCTCCGCCTCCGCCGCCGCTGCTGCTGCTGCTGCTGCTGCTGCTGCTGCTACTACTACTACTACTACTACTACTACTACTACTACTACTACTACTACTACTAATAATAATAATAATAATAATAATAATAATAATAAAAATAATAATAATAATAATAAATAGAGAGGGGCATTTGTTGAAGTCTCCAGGGTTATGGTTTGTCATCATTTTAGCTTTCTCATATCTGATCAGTGCTACAACTGGACGTAAGATATGTGGATCGCTACTTTAGATATGTCCCATTCCCCAGTTTATAAGAATGCTGGGGCTGCTTATCAGGTTTTTGAAACAAGTCTTTGGGGGCTGCTTTCTTTTTTACCAGAGACTATGGTTTTAGCTATAGGAGGGTATTTTTCTGTACTTTCACTGTGTTTGTTCAAATGCTGCTTGGGATGTGTAAAAAGGCATTTGTTCTTTAACTTCCTTTTTAAAAGGCTAAGTCAGCATTTGGTGCATGGTTTTAATTAAGGATTTCAGATCAAAACATTTCCGTGTGTGTGTGTGTGTGTGTGTGTGTGTGTGTGTGTGTGTGTGTGTGTTTCCTTCGGACAGTTTTCAGTTAAAATGTTTTAGAGTTTTGAAAAATACCAGATGCCCAACTTTCAAAGTGTGCAAGAGAAATGTTAGAAATCCACCAGTTTCTCTTCATTCTTGGGCACATTCATGTGATAATGTTGGCAGAGCATGAAGTGGTGAGAGTGTTGTAGAGGGAGGGGAGATGGCCGGGTTCAGAGAAGTCACAATAAGGTTTGTTGTAGTTATCTCCCCATATAAAGTTGATGAGTCAAGGTAAAAATCAAGCCCAGCTAAGCTACGGGCTATTTTCTTTTGCCCCCTGAATAGCAAGAATATAATGTAAAATTGCCAATACCTGTAGGTTAAAACTTTTGGGGAGATCCAAAAACTCAGTTCCACAGAGCTTCTCAAAAAAGTCAGAAAGATCAAGGCGATCATCTTGCTGCCCAAAGCACATATGGGATCTTTCAATTCAAATGGACTCACATTTCATGGAATTTTAAGATGTCGGAGTCCTGGAAACATGAAGGTGTGTTTGTTTTCAAGAGTCTGGAAATCACTTTCATACATTGTTGCAGTGTGCAATAGTAGATGCCTACAGACACAACATATGTTTAAACTGATTAAATTATCCTGTTTGCCCGCAATGCCATTTGTAGACCCCAAGGCTTCTCTGGCAGGAAGGAGGCCAAGTAAAGGGCAGGCTGAATGGAGTACAAGAGGGAAGTTTCTTAAATGTTGTTCCATCATTTCCAGGTACCAAGAGAAGTTCAGCATCAACCCAAGACTGGACCTTCTCAAGTCTTGCACAACATATCTGTGTGACAGGTTTAGCTCCATAATTCTGTGTCTACAGTTAAGTTTATTATTATTTTTATTTTATTTTATTTTGGATATTTTTACCCACCTTTCTCCTTGAAAAATGACCCAAGGTGGCTTACAATTAGAGATGGGCAAGAAACACCAAAATGGCATTTCGTTTCGTTATTTGTTGCCCCGGCCCCTGTTTCGTTTCATTTAATACGAAACGATTTTTAAAAAAATGTTTCTTATTTTCTTTATTTCCTTTTTCTTTTTAAACTTTTTGTTTCATTTTTTTCTGGCCGGACACAGCCGAGGGACACTTTTTTTTGGGGGGGGGGGAATGTTATTATTTTAAATAGTCCCCATTGCGGGGATTTTCTTTCTTTCTTTTTTATAGCTGAGAAGCGCTAGTTCCTCTGTTTTTTTGTTTTATTTCCCCGGCCAGGGAAACTGGCTGGCCTGTTTGGAAGGGCCAGAAAGGAAGAGAGCAGGCAAGGGAAAGAGAAAAGTGAAGTGAAGGGAGCTGGACCACCTAGCCAGCGAAACAGGGAGCAGAGGGGAAGCCGGCCTGCCGCTGCGCTCTCCTTACCTGGGGCATGCCTCCTTCTCATTGGCCTTGCCACCGGAGAGATGGAGATCCCCCCTCACACACACACACACACACACACACACCTCCGGGCAGGGTGGGACATGGCTGGGGGCGAGCGTGGGCGGCGACCAGCGGTGCTTCCCTGGAGCCTGGCTCTCTCACTCTTGTTCCTCCCTCACCGGGGCGGCGGCGGCAGAACCACCACCAGCAGCTGCTGCTACAGGGGGCAGATGGGCTCCAGGCGCCGGTGAGGGTGCCCGTGTCACAGAAAAGGCAACAGAGCTGGGAATGCACCACTGCCGCACACAAAGCAAGTGAGAGGGAGAGGGTGCGGCGTGGAGGGAGGCCGAGAGGCCGAGAGGTGGGGCAGTAAGCGAGGGAGATTGGGAGAAGTTTCCAGCTGCCTCAAGCGAGCACCCCATCCGCTTCATCCTCTCTCTCCATGCCTGCCCGCGCTGATGGGATGCCAAGGGTGGGCTGAGGAACCCCCCCATGGAGGATGCTGGGGCTCCCCAGAGCCACCGCCCACCTGGTCCTGGCTGAGGTGGGGGTTTGCAGTGGGGATATGGGTTTTTAATTTTGAATATTTTTGGTTTTTTATTATTATTTTAAATAGTCCCCATTGCAGGGCGCTTTTGTCCTTTTCCTTTTTCTTTTTTTTTACAGCTGAGAAGCGCTAGTGCCTCTTTTTATTTATTTCCCCCCTAGCCTGGCCCAGGAGGAAAAGGTACACCAGAATGAAAAACGAAGCAAGCGAAATGGAAATTTCCATTTCATTTCATTTCGTTTTTCTTTGATGGGTCCCTTCGTTATTCGTTTCGTTCCCTAATGAAACAAATAACGAATAAAAATGAATAAAAAAATTGTTTCGTGCCCATCTCTACTTACAATAAAAAGGGATGACATACAGTCCAGAACATTTATGACATATTCAAGTTAAGAACAGGGAATTAGAAGAGGCATCTTAGAACATAAAAGGTAACATTAGAGCTACAGAGAGCACACAAGAAGAAAAGAAAAATCCATTAAGAGGGGTGAACAGCAACATGGAAAACACTAGTGTTCTTATGAAATCAGTCAGTGGAATCATGTATGGTAATCCATATGAAGTCACATAGTAGGTAGACCCTCATTCAGGGAAAGTTTGCCTGAAGAAGAAGGTTTTTGACTGCTTCTGGAAATACATCAGAGATGGGGCAGTCCTGGTTTCTAGCAGGAGGGAGTTCCAGAGCAACAGAGAAGGCCATTTCATGTCGGGGAGGGGGAGTGGGGGAGGCACTAGCATCTATATAGGGCCTAAAGGAAGGATACTGCTTGGGTCTGGGAGCAGAGATTGCATAAAAACTGCCTTTTCATTTGACACTTATGGCTGAAAACAAACCAGATGAGCAAGGAGGAAAGAATGGCTTGTGGATTTTCTAATTGACCAAACCTGAAAACAAATGCCAGAATCCTGGCAGGCTCCTGTTTTTATAAGAACATAAGCACAGCCTTACTGGAACAGGCCACAGCCCATCCAGTCCAGCATTCTGTCTTACACAGTGGCTCACCATTTGTTTGTGGGTATTCTCAAGCAGATGTCTTCACTTGCTTACAATTCCCTGCAAATGGCATTGAGAGATATCCTGCATATTTCTCCACCCGGAGGTTTTTCCTAGGCATCCATAATGATAGCCATTTATATCTTTCTTCTCCATGAAGTTATCTAATCCTTTCTTGAAGCTGTCAATGCTGACAGCTGTCACCACTTCTTCTGGCAGGGTTTTTCTTGATCATTTGGTGACTCTCTGGACTTAGAATAATGATACAGATAATTTGATTAACTGGTCCTAGGTGACAGCTGGAAAAAAATGATTTTTGGACTCAGGCCCTACTGCTTGGGGATTCTGGATGTTGTAATTCAAAATTTAATTTTTCCATGTTCTGGCCTAGACATTTGCTGTGATTGGTCCGGAAGAACGAAGAAGCCTCCTTGATGGTCTCCACATTCTTGCATGTGAATACACCAAATTGGGGTCCAGTCCAAGGAAATGACACATTTATTGGATTGTTGCTGGGTCAAAAATGTGTCTGAAAACATGCATAGCAAAAGAGAAAGAAAACAATAGTGGCTCAGCTACTCAGTGGGAATGGAAAATTACAAGGCATAAGTGCTCAGTTCCTACTTTAGCTTCCCGCCCCCAAAAGTGGATCTATGACCTTCCAGGTAAATGTAAAGCACAAGTGGAAGAAACAGAATTGTAGCTTGAGACAGATAAATAAGTAGTCAAGGAATACCTTATTACTCTGAACAAGTTTCTATCTCCAGGACCTAATGAACGGAATCTTAGAATATTGAAGGAACTAGCTGAAGAACTTTCAGAACATCTGCTTCTTATTTTCTTGATATCATGTAGGATGGGTGAACCGCATGATTGGAGGAGGAGGACTAATGTCATTCCTATCTTCAAAAAACACAAAATGGAGGAAGCTG
This sequence comes from Phrynocephalus versicolor, assembly GCA_023846285.1. Lineage (NCBI taxonomy): Eukaryota > Metazoa > Chordata > Lepidosauria > Squamata > Agamidae > Phrynocephalus > Phrynocephalus versicolor. The sequence continues at coordinate 17,611,451 of JAHTLZ010000379.1, read as the reverse complement.
GAAAATACAGACCAGGGAATCTGACATCAATCCTGGACAAAATTGTACAGGAGATTAAAAAGCAGCCACTCTGCAAGCACTTTGAAAACAGTGGATTAATAACTTGAACTCAACATGGATTTCTCAAGAAGAAATCCTGTCAGATGAATCTTATCTCATTTTTTGATCAAGTAACCTCCCTGGCAGATAGTGGGAATCCTGTAGATATAATATAGCTTGACTTCAGTAAAGCTTTTGACAACGTGACCCATAATATTTTGATTAGCAAGCTAAATATTGGCTGGATAGAACAAGTGTCAGGTGGATACAAATTTGGTTACATAATTGTACCAGAGAGTGCTTATCAATGGCTTATTTTGAAATTGGTAAGAGATAATAAGTGGGATACCACAAGGCTCAGTTCTGGGCCCAGTGCTCTTCAACATTTTTCTTAATAATTTGAACGAGGGAATGCTGGGAATGATTACTGAATTTGCAGATGACACAAAATTTGGTGGAATAGCTAATAAACTAGAAGGCAAAAACAAAATAGAAAAAAAATCTTGATAGGCTCAAGCACTGGAAAGAATGAAATTTAACAGGAACAGGTGCAGAGCTCTGCACCTGGAGAAAAACACACACCCAATGCACAGTTACAAGATGAGAAATACTGTGCCTGGCTTACTAATACTATGTGTGAAAAGGATCTCGGAATTGTTGTAGATCACAAACTGAATATGACACAGCAGTGCAATGCGGCTGCCATAAAAGGGAAATGTTATTTTAGGTTGCATTAACAATCCCATTAATACTTAATCCCTCTATTCAGCACTAGTTAGACCTCAAGTACTATGTCCAGTTATGGTCACCACACCTTAAAAAGGATGCCTATGAACTAAAACAAATTTGGAGGAGGGCAACAAGGATGATCAGGGAACTAGAAACCAAGCCCTGTGAGGAAATACAGAAACAATGATGCATGTTTAGTCTTGAGAAAAAAAGACTAAGAGAAGTGATGATAATGCTTTTCAGATAACTGAAAGAATTCCTAGTTCCCTGAGCTCCTTGCCCTCCGAAGATGCCGGCCACAGAGACCGGCGAAACGTCAGGAAGATAAACTTCCAGAACATGGCCAAACAGCCCAAAAAATTAACAGCTACTTGAAAGATTGTTATCCAGTCTTATTCAATTGTAGGATGCTCTCAATAATGGGCTCAAGTTCCAGGAAGCTGGATTTAGGTTGAATAATAGGGAAGAACATCTTAACTGTTAGATCAGCATAACAGTGGAGTCAGTTACTTCAGGAGGTGATGAGTGCTCCAACACAGAAGTCATTTAAGAGAAAATTTGATAACTATCTATCAGATATACAGTGGACCCTTGTATAAAAAACTGTTTGTATAACATAAAATCTGTACAACATAAAAAAATTCCGGAGATAGGGGAAATTTGCTTAATGTAATTGCCTATGGGGCAAATCTGTACAACATAAAAATGGGATTACTCCATTTTCAATGCATTCCTATGGGAAATTTGTATAAAGAAAAATTTGCTTAACATAATTTCATTTGGAACGAATTAATTCCTTTATACAAGGTGCCACTGTACTGTTATTTGGATTCCCGCAATTGAGCAAGGGGTACAATTTGTTGGTATTATGAGACTCATTTGAACTCCATTAATGATTTTAACAGACTTTTTCTCCTCGTCCACACAGCTTTTTAAAACCACAATTTTGTATAAGGACTTTCCTGGGACAATCCTGTAGGTTCTGTCCTTTTCTGTGCTTGTATGGCCTCCTCCTGAGAGAACTCTCTTGTACCATTGAGTTTTGTGATATCCTCATTCTGTGATTGTTTCCCAGAGGACAGCTCTATAGAACGGGAAATGGCTGATTAGATGTGCTAATTTATTGCGGCTGGTAAGGATTTTATTATGATTAAGCAAACACATTGGAAATGTGCTCAGTATTTGTATGATTGGTGTCATTCTGCAGGCATTTCATCAGATTTAAACCATAGGCTGTGGGTTCCAGGTTCCTCTCCTGCAGTGCTGCTGAAGCAGTTGTCTTATATGAATAAGCTTGGGTTGTGGGATTTGCAGCCTAGATATGTATTTTAGCTTAATGAATATTTTAGTATCTCCTTACAGGGCTACAGAATTCAGCCTCTCATGTACTGTATGTAAGTTTGGCAGATGTTCAGTGGCCTGTCTTGTCATGCCGAGGAAACCAGTGCTTAATCACTAAAAGGACATTGATGAGATTTCTTCACATCCCTATTAGGATGAGATAAATTACCTTTAATCATTAGGAGGCCATAATTACTAATGTATTAGACAGTGTCATGCTGTTTTCTTTTCTCTCTCGAAGGGCTGCAGATCTCTTGAGATAATTCCTTTCTTTCCATGACGGTTACTTCATGTCCTTCCTTGTTCCGTGACTAGTTTTGTACTGTAACAGCGTTGGTCGCGATCACATGCTTTCGTCCCTGTTTAGTCCCCTTTTCCGTTTTTTCATGGTAGTGATAACTTGTCTCATGACAACTGTTACTTCACGGTCTTGTTCTGCGACAAATTCTGAATTTGTCTTGCTTTCTTAACCCTTTTTTAAAATATCATAAATAAAACTTTTTCAATATTTCGATTTACTGGTCTTCTGGGATTTACACGTCAGTGGTACAGAATTTTCAGTACTTTCTTTAATAAACATTTGCGCTGCATGATGTTTCCTGTAGGGAAACTAACGTCGAATGCTGCTTCAGCCACCGACCACTAGGTGGGCACTGGTTGTTGTGTGACAGTTGTTACCACATGGTCCCTTGTCTCGGAACAGGAACCGGGAACAAACCGTGACACGAGAATACCCCAACCCAGCACCAGGTACAGTATTGTCACACTCTGATCCCTTTTCGGGGGCGTGGTCGAGACAAATTTCAGCTGTTGCATGACAGACGTGAAGTAAGTGGGGGGGTTGCTCCAGTCCGAAGCGCAATACTTACAGAGACAAAATGGATGTGAAGTAACCGCCCCTATTTACACTTGCCACTATGGGTCTCTTTGCATGTGTCTGTGTTCATGGATACTGCTGACAGAACACTCTGGGAGACTGAGGGCAGCTGCCTGAGAACTTTTTAAATACTTGCCTCCTGGGGTATAAATTATTTATATGTATACAATGGTTTTAGGTGCTTTTAGATGCTTTTAAAGATTTTTTAATATCCACTGTTTCATCATGTTTAATACTGTAAACTGCCTAGAGTCCCCTTTGGGGAGATGGGCAGTGACAAATTCAAAGATAGATAGATAGATAGATCGATAGATAGATAGATAGATAGATAGAAAGAAAGAAAGAAAGAAAGAAAGAAAGAAAGAAAGAAAGAAAGAAAGAAAGAAAGAAAGAAAGAAAGAAA
>JAHTLZ010000379.1:17572170-17608052 GCA_023846285.1 Phrynocephalus versicolor | reverse complement strand
AAAGAAAGAAAGAAAGAAAGAAAGAAAGAAAGAAAGAAAGAAAGAAAAAGGGAAGGGAAGGCACAAAATGGGATAGAGCACTCGGGCAAAGAGGAAAGTGTTTGTTGTAGCTGTGAAAGCCTGGCTACCATTTGCACCTGTGGAAGTGCTTGGCAGATAGCACTTCTGCCTTGATGTGGCTGTAGTTGTGGGTGTAATGTCAAATTATACTTGTATTGCTGCTCAATGGGACTTATTTAAATGTTGACTCATCAAATCCCATCCATGTAATTAATACCTTGGTTAACAAGCATAATTCATGTTAGAAACATGCTTGTAAATCAAAGCAAATTTCCCCAAAAGAAATAATTGAACTCAGATGATTTGTTCCGGGTTCCCATAGACTACATACCGTATACATAAAATGCCAAAACTTACAAAAGAAGTTGGCAAAAAGTCTACATCTACACCATGGTTTAAGTACCTGGCTGCAGAATCTGCTCTGCTTAGGACTAACTGGATTTTACTCTGTGTTTTTAATGTGACAATAATAAAATGTCATTTGTAGCCATATACACACTTGACTAGCTGCCCCATTTTTGAAAAATAAAAAATAATGTTGAAAAGAAATTAAATATAAATATAAATAACACAACCCCCTAACCTTCACTCCCCTTTGAAAATGTCCCTGGCTAGTACATGGGAAACCTCCCTTCTTCTCTCCTCCCTCTACTTTGGAGGCTGCCTGAGATGGAACATTCCAGACAATCATCCACAATCCAGCAGGGGGGGAGAGAGAGATAAAGAGACTGACCATTGGCTCACTAGTGATCATGTGACTTGCTCCAGTTATTGTATTGCAAGAAATTGCTTGTTGATCAAGACAAAATTTAGAATAAATATTTGCTTGTTTTGCAAAATGTCCTTAAACCAAGTTACTCTTAAACCAAGGTATTATTGTACTGTATTTTCAGGCAAGAGCCAGTGTGGCATAGTAGACAGGGTGTGGGACTAGAACTCAGGAAATCTGGTTTCAAATCTCCATGCAGCCATGGAAACTCCCCGTAGGGTGGCAGTGGTAAGCCTCTCCTTGATAAGCTAGATTCTGCATGTTGTATCCTACTGTCCTCTTTATCCTATTGCTATGGCAATAATTGTCACTTCTGGTGGACATGAAACAGCTTGGTCACAAACACTGAATAGAAATGGATCGTGAGCTCTCTTAGTCTGTGGAACTCCCTGCCTCAAGATGTGGTGATGGCATCTAGCCTGGATGCCTTCAGAAGGGGATTGGACAGATTCCTGGAGGAGAAGTCCATCACAGGTTACAAACCATGATTTAGAATAGATGAGTAATCTCCAAGCTTAAAACCAGGGTACTTCAAGGGCCAGATGCAGGGGAGTGGTAGCAGGAGACAGATATCTAGTCTCATGCACTCCCAGAGGCATTTGGTGGGGCCACTGTGAGATACGGGAAGCTGCACTAGATGAGCCTTTGGCCTGATCCAGCATGGCTCTTCTTATGTTCTTATGGTCTTATGTTCTTATGTATGTAAGCAGATTGCAGGAATGAGAAACTGATAATACAGTATCATTGTACCTATTTATTTATTTATTTATTTATTTATTAACTTGTATCCTGCCCATCTTCCCGAGGGAACTCTGGGCGGCTTACAGCGAGCTGACCATTGCAGCAATTTTATGCAATGCAATTAACAACAACAATACAATCACAATATAAACAAGCAAGTAAAATTAAAACACAAGCAGCACCCTTGACTGGAGCGATGTGATCGCAACAGCAACTTTACTTGTAAATATAAGCAACAAATGGCAGCAGATGGCAGAGGAGAAAAAAAATCTACATACACATTCCAGGAAGTTTTCCCATGGATGGAAGATGTCTAAACTAGGTTTAGGGATTTACAAATAACAAATTGGGGTTATTAGAGGGGTGCATCAAACCTGTTGAGGTTAGACTATCTGCTGCATAGGTCTATCTGCATAAAGCTACCATACAATGCCTAGGAATTGGGTTGTGTCGATGAAATCTCCAGTTGTAAACATTTCATATAATATCAAGCTGGAACTTTTCACCATTATCTGAGTCCAATAAATGTAGTGCTTGTTTGGAAACCTTAGTCTGATTCAGTAGTTCTTCAGTATGTCTGTGAAGATTCTCAGTCATCCAGGTGGGTTTATCTGGAAGATGAGTCACGGCAACAGGACTTCATTTCTTGAAATATTGCAGTCTCTCAAGAAAAGACGTCCAGTTGCCATGGCTCAACTTCCAGATAGTCCTTCAGTAGTTGTCACTGGAATTATCCAGTCTTGTCTGTTCCCCGGCATAATTAATAGCTTTAAATGCATGGCACACAAAAATGGTCTATAGGAAGAGGTTTCTATAATAAATTGTGTCTCACTAATTGCAGACTTTGTCTTCATTATCAGACAAACTAGTGTCAGTCTAATGATGTGACAATGTGCTATTATACCATGTAGGATGATCTTTGATCCATGAAAACACGAGGTACAGTATTCCCTTTATTTATCTTTGCATGCCTTGTCTAAATGCTGCTCAGAAAAGCAACCACTTCTTGCCTATTTGGGTATGCTTTTAAAGTGTTCCAGAAACCACATTTGTTGATAGATCAGGGTGCTTAGAGAAGAGGGACTGATCTAAGCTGTATGAGAGGCATCGTACACTCCAGTACAACAGTGCCAGCTGTCACTGCTTAGAAACACATAATAGATTCTGCTGCTTTTCAGATAGCAGATCTTACAGCCACTTAAACCAGTCATTCTGTCATCAAAAGCCCTGGCAGCATAAATGTACACTCTCTGTAACTGCTTTCCTAAAGCAGCTATGAATGCAGAGCTAGCGGGGGAGGTAGCTTTGCAACATGTTATTTCCTGATCTGGCCTTAATAACATAGGCAAAGAAATATGTGTTCAGAAGAACTATGGATTGAATTCTCCTGTCGGGTGTTTTATGGATTGCCTCACCATGGTGGCGAATGTAACATACTGGATGCCCAAGCCAAAATCACAGATGGTGTTCTGGTTCATGGCAGTATCAGGGCTTCCTTGAGCTAGCATAAAGTAAGTGTCATAGCGCTATGCCAGATGGTCCACTGCCTTCTGAGGGCCTTTCCTGTTGTAGTCTTATACAACTGATATCAATCAGTAACCCTGAAAGGTGGTGTCAGGCTCTGGAGCTGTGGGATGGTTTAATATATGTAAGTCCTGATATGCCAAATTCTGACTAAAACTAGTGCTCACATTTTCTCTAAGGATCCTCACAAATAAGGTTCAAGGCCAACATCCATGTTGTGCCATGCCTGTGACCCCTCCATCACCTATTTTCACTTTTAGTGCAGGATCTCACTAGTAAGATCCTTGGATCACTTTATCTCAGCTAATGTGCCAGTTAGCTGCCTAGATGCCCTAAGCACATCCGATCTTGCTTGATTTCGGAAGCTAAGCAGGGTCAGCCCTGGTTAGTACTTGGATGGGCGACCACCAAGGAATACCAGGTGCTGTAGGCGTCTAGAGTAGGAACTGGCAAGCCACTCCAGTACTCCTGCCAAGAAAACTCCATGGACATGGAGTCACGTAGAGTTGGTCACAACTGTAACAACACAATACACACAATGTGCCAGTTAACACCCATAGCCTTTTGTGTTTACATCAGTCCTGTACAGCACTTGCATAAGTGCCATAACTCTATACATTATTCCTAGCAGTAGTACCAGGATATCTTTTTCACAAAAAGAGGGCTCCACCCCAACACATCCATGGTTTCATACTGAGCACAAATTCGGGAGGCATCTCTTGAACTATACCAGCTCACTAGGGCTAGGTTAGTGAATGATGGGTACTCAATGCACCTATGTTTTACTATTAAAATGGATAATATCTGTATTGGATCAATATAGAATGTTTTCCATTGAATGCCCATTTATGCGTCTATTCTAGAAGTTTTTGAGAAAGCAGTAGAAACAAGGTAAGTTTTCGGTAGAGATGTAGACAATGAAAGTTTCACTATTTCTTTCATTTAAGAAAATAATCACATAAGGAATTACTGAAATAAGTAGCACTCCTCACTGGGTCTATGCCCTTTAACTGGTGCTCTCCCCTGGATATTCTCATTAGCTGTCAACAGACCTCGGGATAAAAATTTTCCCAGGCAATTGAATGTAAGAAGATAGCCACTCCCTGATATTGTGAAACTGAACATTTCCTTTTTAATTCCATAGTTATAAAAAACAAAAGAAAAAGTGAAAACTTCTTCCAGGAACCAGCCTGCATCTGGATCCAGTGTTGAGTATCCAATAGATACGGCTGTGGACAGAGTGAGGAAGGAACTTTTCTTTTACAGTATTTTTTATACATTATGCTGTCCATCAGTGATGTCCTAACACAGTGTAAATTTTGTTTTTTGATTCCTCTACCCCTGGCACAGAGAAGCAGAGGAAGTGTTTAATTTTCCATTATGGTGAAGTAGTTATCTTCTTAAGCCACTTCCCAATATAGGAAATTTAAAGAGAAAGACAAATTGACAGCAAACGCCTCAATTTGGTTCATTTCCAGCAACCAGACATGCTGAAAATGAACCAACACAAAGAGATCCTACCCACACCAGAAAAGTGGAAGTCCTTGACAGGGACTCAAAAACATGCAGGTAGAAGCACACTTGGGGTTGGTTTGGTTTGCTCTAGCAAAGACGTCATTTGATTGACTTCAGGAAGAATCAGCCCATCTCAACAGCCAGCTAAATGCTGATACAGTCATCCTCTCCAGTATGATTTATTGTTCTATTCTGAGACTGTGCCCAAGGCTATATAAACTGGCCCTTCTCCTACAAGCATTGTTGAGGACTGTACTTCCATCACCTGGCTCTGCAGACAGATATTTAATGCATTAACAAAAGCTAAAAGACCACTGAAAATTTGCATGAAAAATAGAACAGAAAAGAAACACAAATAGCTGTTGTGTGTTTTTCAGGCTGTTTGGCCATGTTCTGGAAGTTTTTCTTCCTGACATTTTGCTAGTCTCTGCAGCCAGCATCTTCAGAGGGGAAGGAAATCAGGGAACTAGGAGTTCTCTCTGTGCTCTGGGGTATAGAATCAGTAAGATTGTGGGTTTTTTTAAGTTGTGGGAAAGGGGAAATAGGAAACTTGTCCTATTCAGGAGAATATATTAGGTGTTAGTCATTGTATTGTGATGGAGAGGGAGTAAGAAGTTTCACTGCAATCAGGGATGGGGTGGGGGGTGATCCTTCTCTATGGGTGATGGGTGTAGTTAGCTGTTTTATTGTGTGAACCGATCACTGGTGTTTATGGCTGGGTGGGAATCACTGAACTTTGATCTTTTGCAGGCTGTACTTTTCAGTACTGGAAGCCAGGCTTTGTTGATTTTTATACTTATTTTCTGTTGAAGCTGTGCTTGTGTTTGTGGATTACAATGTTGTGGATTACTGGAAGCCAGGCTTTGTTGATTTTTATACTTCATTCTTTTCTGTTGAAGCTGCGCTTGTGTTTGTGGGCTGTTGGGCAGAGTCTAGCGGCATAGGTGCAGTGGCCGCTGAGGTGATCGGGATCTGTGTGGGGAGAATATATATGGGTGGGGATATCTGGATGTGGCAAGAGAGGTACAAGATGAAAACTCTAGAGAATATTTTGGTGGTTGAAAAGTACTGCTTACATCTTCTTCATCTACAGGACCTTGAGGGTGAAAAGGTGAGCTAATTCACACATTTGTTATAAGTATATATAGTCTTCACTCATGGATCAAAAGGAAGCATTAAAATGATGAGCTGCTTGTGTGAAACAGTCATCAAAAACATACACACACACACACCCAGACACTGTCTGTTTCATTCTCACCCCCTCCAGCTCAGCTCTGTTTGCTAATCCACATATATCAACTGCAATGCATCAAATTAACAGACATTTTATGTGTCGCTAAGTGATATACAAGCATGTGTATATAGAAAAAAGATAGTTTGACATAAGGACCACTGCTTATGCTGCATGTCTTCACGCTTTTGCCTTTAAGTCAGTAGGCTTTGCAACTGAAGCTTTCCCAGACCTGGCACCCTGCAGATGTGCTGGACAGTAACTCCAATCACCATGGTGATTGGGAACTGTGAGTTCTGTAATCCAATGCTTTAACACGCCAATTTAAGAAAATTCTAAAAATCTGCAAAATCTGCTTGCTCAGCCCTGAACCAAAAGAAATTAGAGCTGGATCACACATGCCAAAATAGTTGTTTCATTTTCATTCCTTTTAGGAACTGATACATTACATGTGGAATTGATACATTACATACGATACATACTGCTGGTCCATTCATATGTCTGTCATTTCAACCTGTACATTTCTAGCTATTCGTACTGGTTCTGAGGATATACAGTACTTGCAATCTCATATAAATTGATTCATTTGCCATCATGTTACTTGGAGTTCCCACTGCCTTGTTTTATATTTTTCAATAATAATAATAATAATAATTAGAGGTGGGCATGAACCAGAAAACCGATGGTTTAGTTGGTTCTGTTTTGGGTCCACCCTTGGTTCAGTTCGGGTTCGGGTTCGGGTTCGTATGAATTTTAAAATTAAACGAATAACGATTTAAATTAAACTGAAATGAATAATAAATAACAAAATGAATTAAAAATTCATTTCATGCCCATCTCCAATAATAATAATAATAATAATAATAATAATAATAATAATAATAATAAAGTGTTTACCAACTATGTATAAAATGCTGACAGGTATCATAGCTGATAGAGTCCAGGATTATTTGGAAGCAAATAACATCATGCCAGTAGAGGAGAAACAGGGAAGTAGAGGCACAAAAGATCAGTTACTCATTGATAAAATGATCCTAGAAAATTGTAAAGGCTGGAAAACTAATTTATATATGACTTAGATTGACTATAAAATAGCCTTTGACTCAGTACAGCATAGTTGGATTATTAGGTGCCTGGATGTCATCGGAATATGTAAAAGTATTGGTGCCCTAATTGAAAATGCAATGAAGAACTGGAAAACAGAATTGTTTGTTAGGGACGAAAGCTATTAATTGGTTAACATTAAATGAGGGATTTTTCAAGGTGACTCTTTGTCACCTCCACTATTTACTATTGCCCTGTTTCCCCTCTCAATAATTTTGCAGAAGACAAATTTAGGGTACCAAACTGCTAAAAATTCAGGGAAAATTTCTCACCTATTGTATATGGATGTCTTAGAGTTGTAATGGAAAATCAGAAACTGAAAAACACTCACTCACCAACACAGCCTAAAATTTCAGTACTGATGTTAGTATTGAGTTTGGATTAAACAAATGTGCCACAGTGGCACTGAGAGTGAAGGAATTGAAATGCCAAATGGACAAGCCATTAAGTATCATCAGTTTTGAAGCCTATAAATATCTGGGCATACTGCATGGGCAAGTGAAAAATGTGGTCAGTAAAGAATACTGTATATCCAAAGGGTTACAAAAGTATTAAAAAGTAAGCTGAATGGTGGTAACACTATTAAGGCCATTAATAGCTGGGCCATACCGGTCATCAGGTATACCACTGGCAATATAAAATGGACTCAGATGGAACTAGATAGTCTGGATAGGAAAACAAGAAAACTTATGACCATTCACTATGCATTACATACACACAGTGATGTTGACAGGCTGTGTTTACCTAGGTGGTAGAGGTCTTTTGCAAGTGAAGTAGACAGTTGAAGAAGAGAAGCATGCGTTGGCAGATTATGTAAAAAAACAGTACAGAGCCAGCATTGCTGGAGGTTAAGAACAAGCAGGTGTTTAAAGTAAAGCAAACAAAGGGTCATTACAGGAAAACAACAATGCAATTATGAGCTGAAAGCTGGCATAATAAAGCACTGCATGGGCAGTTCCTTGAAAAAATCAAAGGAAAAGTAGATGAGGAAAAGACCTGGTTATGGCTCATCAATGGAACACTGAAAAAAGAGACAGAAGCCCTGATTTTTTCAGCTCAAGAACAAGCTATGAGGACAAATACAGTTAAGGCTAGAATAGAAAAATCAGCTGAGTACCCCACATGTAGACTCTGTAAAGAGGCAGATGAAACTACTGTATCAACCATATATTGAGCTGTTGCAAGAAAATTGTTCAGACTGATTACAAACAGTGTCATAATGTAGTTGCTCAAATGGTCCACTGGAATTTGTGTCAGAACTACCATCTGCCCTTAGCAAAGAACTGGTGGGATCATAAGCCTGAAAAAGTTATTGAAAATGAGCATGCAAAATTACTTTGGGACTTCCGAATACAGACAGACAGAAATGGCTAGATCACATTTTATAATTCACCCCCACTTATTATTAGCTATATAAAAACAGTGTATTCTAAAGCAGTTTATAACTGAATTCTATCAGGAGAGGGAGAGAATTGTCCTGGAACTCTGCTTTTACTAGGATCAGGTAAGTGTAGTGATTCAGTGCCTTCAGGAAGTGCTTGCATGAGAGCATTTCTCAGCAAGAAAAGGCAACATTAGGGGGGGGGGGAATTCCCAAAATTCAATTGCTGAGCACACAAGACCCGGGGGGGGGGGGGCAGGGGGAGAAACTGAGCAGTATTCTCTCTCCCTTGGAGAAAAAAAATACTTTTCTCTCTTTTTAGGTGGCTGGCATGCTCTCATTATGGATCTCATTAGATTGTTCTTTAGTTTTATTTGAGTTTTCATTCAGTTGCATGGATTTCATGGCAGACTGGCATGTGTTCAAACTGGCTGGCTGGTTGGCTGACTGGTCGCATAAAATAAATTGCAATATATTGGACCTTACTGTGCTATTGCAGTGGGGATTCTCTCGGTTCATTCCATAATTACCTGTTTATTTGTGAGGAAGAATTAATGGTAACACTGCCTCCAAACTGTTAATTGGTTTTAAAGTTGCTAGCATTTCTTTTTTTAACGGCCTTTTGCCTGCAACATGAGAAACAATTTAACATGTAAAATAATTAAGCTTTTCTTCTGAATATATTTCCACTCAGGAAAAGTTTTACTCATAAAATATTTGTATGCCAGACTGGAGTTAACAACTTGCAGGAGACAGACAAAAACATTGACAGACCAATCTATGAAAATGCACGACCATCACCATGGCGGGAAGCTCCATTTAGAGCTTCCTCTGAAAATATTTTGTTTTCTTTCTCAACTGCATGAAATTTCAAGAAGCACAATTTTCTCTCCGCCAACCCAAAACAAGCAGGTTCTGTCTCAAATTTCCATTGCGCTTTTTTCTTCTTCAGTTGAATCATTAGAAAAACAATGAACCATGTATTTTTTTTTAGTTTAAAAAATCCTGAACTTTTGCAAAATAGCCCCACTCTGGGTGGGGGAAAAGCAATTTAGTAGTTTAATTTAAGACTTGGTAATCGAGAGCACAGTGTTTCCGCTTCTTCTGCTGGTACTTTGCCCATTTTTCTGTATTCATTAGGCTTTATTAAAAATAATAGTTGCAAGTGGAGCTCATGTTCAGGAGAAGGAAGAAAGCCCTTCTGCATCAGGCTGATATATGTGTCTAGCGTGGTAGGTCCAAGTCCTGGTGTAATTTTTTCCCCTCCTACATTGCTGTATGGATGGGGGAATTTGTGCCTGGTATAATTTTTTCTCTCTTTTGTGTAATACTGCTTTTAAAGCTGAGTCTGAATCCTAACAGAACAAAGACCTGCTTCTAAGATTAATGGGATTGCCAGCTGTTGAACCTCTCCTCACAACCATGCCTTTTAACAGCTGCCTGAGATGGAGGAATCATCTAGTGAAACTTTTCTTTGTGTGTGGAGAGAGAGATCATCACCTGCAAATTTCTCTGTATCAAGTTGTAAACAGTGCAAAAAAAAAAAAAAAGAGTTTATTCTGGCCATTTGGAAACTGAAGATGCCGGGTTGCTGGGTTGCACACATATACTTATAGAAACACCAAGCTAGAAAACAACAACCGAAGGTGTGGCAGTGATCCAAAGGCATGAAAAAAAGAAAAGACAAGAAAGGGCATCCCTGTCCGACACTCTACTGAGCAATCCTTTCTTTGCAAGTACTGATCTTTACCATTCTTTGCATCACTGCATCAATCGAGGAAGGAATTTGCCACATGCAAGTGGGGGGGGGAGTTCTGCAGCCCACACTGATACAGTTCAGTTTGCTATATTACATCATTAACACAAGAAGGGAAGTGTGGGAGGAGGCAAGGAGGTTTTGTGCTGTTTCTCTCTGCATCTCCCTGCCTGCTTTCCCTCACTATTTCTTCCTTCAGAAACACAATAGTAGTCGCCATGGCAACATATGTTCCCTTGGTACCTGTGCATTCACAGGTGGAATCCTCTGAGCCTTCCATGTGGTTCCTGGTTGACCCCAGGCAGGTGTGGTCTCACCATCAGTAATATCAGTTGCTCCTCGGATATAAGCACTCTGGGTGACTCATCTCAGTGGTGCCTCAGAAATGCCTTCTCTTCTGGCCATGGGTGCTGAGCTGGCTCTGGATTATGTGGACAGTATAGGCCTAACTCTGCGAAGGACCTCCGTTCCCAGGACAAAGGACAGGATGCAGGTTTCCAGAAGGAAGGAGGTTGCTTAGTGTGGGAAGTGCTGGGCTCATCTGCCAGTACCCGTTACTCCAAGGACTCTGACATTTTCCAGACATCTCTGCGGGGAAACAGCACCTGATTCCACTTAAAGCTTGCAGCATCTCCTCCTTACTCCCACACCTCACCCCAGAAAACATGGAGCTCTCTGAGAACAATAATATAATTGGCTGGGAAAAAAATCTCCTCAAGATTTTACATCAAAACTTGTAGCTGGCTCGGACAGTGCTAACACACAAACACATGCAAACTGGAAGCCCCCAGATGCTCGTGAAAGTGTGGGTTCCCTCAGAAAATGTGTGACCCGGATGGAATGGAGTCCAAGGTAACAAGGAGTGACTGAGACCTGAGAGACAGCAGAGTCCTCCCAAGGGAGTTAACCCTGTCTTTGGCCCCATAAAGAAAAGAAACCGCCAGCCGCCTGGGCCTATTTAGCATCGATGACTTTCCCCCCTGGAGATTCCCACCGCTTGCCTGCTGTGTGCAGGCCTGCTTTACACCATGCCTAGATGTCTTCTGGCCGCTTCTAAGGCTGCCTTTTTGAAAAGCTACATGTTTTAATGCCATTCTAGAGATAAGTACAAAGGTCACCCAGGAATGGCTACATGTGCATCTGTTTTACTGTTGGAATACATTTGGGTGTGAGGCTGAATTAATGTAGAACACTAAACAAATTATCTCCAATATTCCTATTAGTGTCCGTGAACACAGCATTTAATTTAGATCTATGCTTTATTTGAGCATATTGCCTATGGAATGGGAGAGGTGAGTGAGGACGATAGCTTATCCTGCCTCCTCATAACTGTTTTCCATCAATTTTGTGAACGGAAGGGGTTACTACTACAGATCAGAAAAACCTCTCCATGGAGTTTAGATCAGTAGGAAGTTAAGCTGCTTGCTAGATTACACTGGGAGTCTATACAAGAAGAGATGGCTTCTCCCTGCAGAAGTTATTAATCCAAGTTTAGATAATGGAAAAGTTTTTTGTCCACTGGTATGTGATTTTGAGCAGCTCATTATCTTATAGTCTCTGTTTGCCAGAGATTGGGAGTAGAGATGGGCACAAAATGGAAAAATAGTGTTTCATTTCGTTTCATTTGGAATGAATTTTAAAAGTAGTTTAGCTACAAAATGAAGCGAAATGAAACGAAACGCTATGCTTCCCTGCATCCTAAAAGACCAAAAGGACAGGGGAGCTTTCTCAAGCGATTCTAGGTAAGCTCCTGAAATTGGGAAATATTTGTGGATCGGGGGGTGGGTGAGTTATGAAGCTCTAAAGGGAGTGCCCCTAGAAAAAAATCATTCTAATTGATTCGGAAGCCTTTCAAGCTGCGAATTGCTCACTCACGTTTTGTCCTATAATAATTTCATCCTAGAGGGGGGAAATGGTGTTTCATCACAAAATGAAATGAAACATGTCCTACTGTTTCGTTAGGTAACAAAGTAATTTGTTAAATAACGAAATGATGAAACATTTTGTGTTTCATTTCATGCCCATCTCTAACTGGGAGACTTACTATTTTAAACTACAACTCCACAAATCCCACAGACATCCTGGGCAGTGCTCATGCTTGCTGTTGGAACTTGGGAGTGTTGCAGAGTCTAAATTCCTCTAGTTGGGCAGCAGAAGTGCAGGAGTTCACAGAGCAAAATAGCTTCAAGTTCCCCAGAATAGTCCACATCTTTTTTCCTCACCAGCTGGCAGTCACAACCACTACCGCACTTTAGATTTGAAACGCCTTTTCCTTAAAGATAAATCGCCTTAAAAATCACTGTCCGCTTTTCAAATCACTTTTTCTGAAGAGCCCCCTTGGCCATGCCCATTTTTGACCGCTGTGTCGGTTTTTCTTGTGACAACCTCTGGGGGTGGTGTTTTTTTTAAATGGCTTCTGCACCCCCTTTTAAAGCGATTTGGTTGTATTTTCAAACATACTATGCCGTATGTCCGTGCGGACTGCCAAACTGCTGTAGCGACCACGTGACCGTGGGAGGAGATAAGGCGATGCAAAAGAAAAAGCAGCTGCTCAAGGAAGTGCGGTAGCAGCCTAAGACATTATTTTGAAAAAGAAAAAAGGTCAGTTACTTACACCTGAACAGATACAACAGCAAAGACCTCAACAGACTGACTTCCAACAAGGTGGGGGTGATGCTGAGGGTGGGTGGTGGTGGTGGTGAGGGAGAGATACAGAGCAGAAAGATGTGACTATCTTTGAACAAGGCAGGGAACGGTCATTGGCTAGTGCTGGACAGAAAGACTGACAGCCACCTCAGCCCAGAAAGGTCCTTCCCAGCCATGCCTCCTAGAAGCAGCATACAAGGTTGCAATAACTCCAGCAGGGAGTCATAATTCCAGAAAAGATGTCCTTTCCAATTTCTGCTCAATCTCTGCCTGGCTGAAAGGTGACTAGAGTCATATAACTGTTGGGGGCAATATTATCGTATGTTTTACAAATGAAACTACAGTGTAAATCCCTGAGAAGGAGTTAGCTTAGTGTCTTACTTCCTGTAGGCCTGGAGCAGCTCAGAGCCAGTTCTAGAGAGCTGGCAGACAGCAAGGCCCACTGTCCGGTTCCAAGACTGTATGACATGGCTTTCTTCAATTACTCATTAGTTTAAAAACACATTCCTTTATTTAATTTCCTCTTTTTTGAGAAGATAATGTACAACCACTCTTCAGAGACCTGTGGGGTGGGGGAGGATCCCCAGAAGTGGCTGCAGATGTATACATAACCTTTTTAAATTGGTTCAGAGCTTTCAAGGAAAACAAAACGTCACAGACAAAATTTATTCAGAGAAGTTGGTTGTCATTCTGTTACTCAAAGCCCAGTATTCCATTCAGATATACTTTCATAAACCTATAGTAGGATATACCTTCCTATTTTTTGCAGACACTGAAAATATATAGGTTGCTTCCAAAAATCTGGGGGAGGTAGTAGAACAGTTGTGCCTTTCCTCCACTAGAGGCCTAAGTCAGAAGAAATAGCATGTGTGTGTGTGTGTGTGTGTGTGTGCGCGCGCAAAGATTACAAATGGAAGGTTATGTTGCTCAGGCACCTTCCTCATACAGTTCTGTGAATGTACAATTGAAATGATGCCTGAAAGCATCCTGTGACTTTTCAGAGGCAGGATATCTTAAACCAGTTAAACAACAACAAGCAAGCAAGCAAGATGTGAGCTGACATGGTAGATGGGGAGAGTACCCTGCAAAGCTGAACATTTGTCTGCACTTGTAAGGAGTTCACAGAGGTACTGTATTGGGCATAGCTGTACCTGAGGGGAAAGTCTTACAACTGACAGAGTTCGCTGAACTGAAATGACACAAAAGTCATTCAACTCTCTGAAGAAGACAAAAAATTAATTTTGTAAGACTGACTGCTTTAAAGGTCTACAACAGCATGGACATGACATCCACAGCACTAGGCACCTGGTGTTCAGTTACAATCTTATCATCTAAACAAGTACTAAACAAGTACTGTATTGATAAACTGTGGGGTGGGGTGGGGGTTGGACATTGTCCCAGCAATGAAGTACTGGATCTGATTGCTAGGAAAATATGATATCCTCTAGACTGAATAATTAATCTGGGAAAGGATGGGTGAATCAGCTGCTCCAAAAGAACAACATGCATATTGCATAATCTGGAAAGTCATCTGGAAAGTTTCCAAGTGTACCCTCTGAGGACAGATCATGTCACCATGTTATGGGATGGGGTTCCTCTCTGGAGCTAGGAGTTCTTTGCATATGGAGTTTCAGACCCTTTTTGTTTTTTCCCAGCCAGGTCTCTAGACAAACTCTATAATTTTGCTGACTGCTCTGGCCTCCATCTTATCTTTGCACTGAATGCTTTGTGCCGGAACCCTAACAATTCCTGGAACAGCTCCAATGCCCTCAGCTTGATCAAGTACAGTGCCGGCAAGAAGTACAATATCTCCTGGGAGCTGGGCAATGGTAAGTGGTCTTGGGAGACAGGGGCGGGGGGTGGTGGAAAAGAAGTGGAGGGGTGGCGGGAGAGAGAGAGAGAGAGAGAGAGAAATTTACCACTCAGGTTGAGAGCAACTTTCGGCCCAAAGTGAGAAAAGTGGAGTGTTATTCTGAGGATGTATGGGGGCTTCAATGCACAGTTAAAGACACCTACAGACCCTTGTAGAAGTGAAGGAGATCAGACATAAAAGATGTTCATGTCTCCAAACTGTACAGCCCATACATGTCTTCTTGTTGTGTCGTTACAGTCGTGATCGACTCTTTGTAACCCCATGCCCATGGAGTTTTCTTGGCAGGAATACTGGAGTGGCTTGCCAGTTCCTACTCCAGGCGCATACAGTACCTGGTATTTCGTGGTGGTCTCCCATCCAAGTACTAACCAGGGCTGACCCTGCTTAGGTTCTGAAATCAGGCAAGATTGGATGTGCTCAGGGAAGCTACATGTCTACAGAGATCTACATGCTAGTAGACATAGTGGAACTGGAAAAGGTGCAGAAGAGAGCGACTAAAATGATTACCGGGCTGGAGCACCTCCCTTATGAAGAAAGGCTAAAACATTTGGGCCTCTTTAGTCTGGAAAAAAGGCGCTTGAGGGGGGATATGATTGAGACATACAAAATAATGCAGGGTATAAGTAAAGTGGATAGAGGGAAGCTCTTCTCTCTCTCCCAAAATACCAGAACTAGGGGACATACACTCAAATTGAGGGCTGGGAGAGTAAGAACTGACAAAAGAAAATATTTTTTCACCCAGCGCGTTGTAAGTCTATGGAACTCCCTGCCACAGGATGTGGTGATGGCATCTGGCCTGGATGCCTTCAAAAGGGGATTGGACAGATTCCTGGAGGAAAAGTCCATCACAGGTTACAAACCATGATGGAGATGTGTAGTCTCCAGGCTTTAAACCGGGTTACTTCAATGGCCAGATGCAGGGGAGTGGTATCAGGAGACAGATATCTAGTCTCATGCACTCCCAAACGCACCTGGTGGGGCCGCTGTGAGATACAGGAAGGTGGACTAGATGGGCCTTTGGCCTGATCCAGCATGGCTCTGCTTATGTTCTTATGTTCTTATGTTCTTATGCTGTGGAGTTGAATTAGACTTAGTGCTAGGGCTATATGTGTAGAATTGTCCTGTACAGAACTATAGGGCCACTTTCAGGGCCAGCGCTAGGGTTTTTTCGCACCCTAGGCGAGGGGTGGCGGCGGGTGAGGTCGGGCGGTGAGGGGGGGGTTGGGAAGCGGCAGCATGAGGGTCGGGCGGCGGTGGCGGGGGGAGGGCGGTGGCGGTGGTGACGGCAGGGGGTTGGGGCGGCGGTGGTGGGGAGGTAGGGCGGCGACGGCAGGGGGGTGGGGGCGGCAGGGGGGCAGCAGGCTGAGCAGCGCCCCCTGTCCATTTTGGCGCCCTAGGCAACTGCCTAGTTCGCCTTAATGGACGCACCGGCCCTGGCCACTTCATGTAATTCCTTCTGCAATATACTTCCAAACTTGTGCAGGCCTCTCATGCTGGACACCTTTTTCAGCTTGCCTGGTCCAGAATTGACATATGCTTGTTTTTCTTTGCTTCCAGAACCCAATAACTACCGAGCCCTGACAGGGCGAGCAGTGAATGGTACTCAGTTGGGCAAGGACTATGTACAGTTGAAGAGGCTGTTGCAGCTGATCCGCACCTATTCCCGAGCCAGCCTGTATGGCCCCAACATTGGGCGACCTAAGAAGAATGTTGTGGCTCTCTTGGATGGGTGAGTGATTAAGGTTCATGCTGAATGGTGCAAAGAACTAGAAGTGTTGGCTGATGCCCACTGGCACAGAGGGCAGAGTCATGAAGCAATGAAAAACTCTGGTGTGCTAGCACACAGTCTCCTTCCTTGGCGAGTCTATCTTCTTTCCTACCTCCAACCTTTCCCCACTTCTTGGAAAGGGCATGTGCAGGAGATTAGAGAGGGACTGCTCTTTTTAACCCATTTAGTAAGAATGAAGATGTCCCTCACACTATTAAGTGCTATGTAGCCGTGAAGAGCTCAGAAGAATTTGGAAATTTCAAAGGTTGGTTAAAGAAAGAAAGGGCAGTGGGTTAAAGAAAGTACATTGCAAATAATTTTGCTCATAATGTTTCAAAAGAAGATTGGGTTGGCTTCTGTTTGGATGTTAGGCTAATTACATATATCTGCTAAAGAAGGAATAGGGCGCCCTTTCTTGAGAAAATAAGAGGGCCATATGATTCATTATGACACTTGAAACTGTGTAATTCACTGTATTCTGAATAAGCCCTAGAAAGTGTTTGATATTTGAGTTTCTAGGTTGGGATTCAGCCTATACACCATCAGTGATTGTTGACTGAAGGAAAAAAAATTGGGATGATGAGCCCCTCTCTTATTTTTTTATGGTTTGTACGTCTCTCAAGATGGAGAGACATGACACTCCATCCTCTGTACTAAGCCATGTTTAGTCCTTTGGTTGAAGTAAATTATGTCTGTTATTGCTTACAATTCCTAGTATTCCTTGGTTTGTGATCCTACATTTGACTTGCCGTGTCTTGCTTCATGAGAGCCAGTGCAGTCTAACAAATAGAACAATGGATACTCCCAAGAGCTAGGTTCAAATACCCAATCGGGCACAAGAACTCAACAGAGAGTGGAAATGGTAAACCTCCCTATGAACATCTTATGAACTTTGGAAACTTATGGCTAGCAATATAAAGGGAAATAATAAAAGCTTCTTTAAATATGTTAGAAGTAGAAAACCTACCAGAGAACCAGTTGGTCCTCTGGATGGTGTGGGAGTACAAGGGGAGGTAAAGGAGGACATGGAAATTGCAGAGAAACTAAATGAGTTATTTGCATCTGTCTTTACAACAGAAAACCTTGGGCAGATTCCGCTGCCTGAAGGGCCCCTATCGACTAAAGAATTAAATCAAATACAGGTTAAAAGAGGGGATGTTTTAGGACTAGTTGACAAATTAAAGATCAAGAAGTCACCAGGCTCAGATGGCATCCATCCAAGGGTTATTAGGGAACTGAGAAATGAAATTGCGGATCTCTTAACAGTAATATGCAGCCTGTCTCTTAAAACAGCCACAGTGCTGGAGGACTGGAGGATAGCAAATGTCACACCATTTTTTTAAAAAGGAAGGAGGGGGGACCCTGGAAATTACAGGCCTGTTAGCCTTACGTCTGTCCCAGGGAAAATGGTGGAAAGCCTCATCCAAGAGAAAATCTTAAAACACATAGAAGAACAAACCTTGCTGAGAAAAAATCAGCATGGCTTCTGTAAGGGTAAGTCTTGTCTGACAAACCTTTTAGAATTCTTTGCAAAGGTCAACAGGCATGTGGATTTGGGTGAACCGGTGGATATCGGCTATCTGGACTTTCAGAAGGCTTTTGACACAGTCCCCCACCAAAGGCTGCTGAGAAAATGGCACAGCCAGGGGATAAGAGGGCAGGTCCTCTTCTGGACTGAGAACTGGTTGAGATCCAGGAAACAAAGAGTAGGTGTCAATGGGAAATTTTCACAATGGAGAGAAATGAAAAGCGGTGTGCCCCAGGGATCTGTCCCGGGACCGGTGCTTTTCAATCTATTCATAAATGACCTGGAGACAGGAATAAGCAGTGAGGTGGCCACGTTTGCAGATGACACGAAACTTTTCCATGCAGTAAAAACCAGAGAAGATTGTGAAGAGCTCCAGAAGGATCTCTCCAAACTGGGGGAATGGGCTGCCAAATGGCAAATGCGTTTCAATACAGCCAAATGTAAAGTAATGCATATTGGGGCAAAAAAACCCAAACTTTATCTATCAACTCATGGGCTCTGAGCTATCCTTGACGGATCAGGAAAGAGATCTTGGTGTGTTGGTGGACAGCTCCATGAAGGTGTCTACCCAATGTGTGGCAGCAGTGAAGAAGGCCAATTCCATGCTAGGGATTGTCAAAAAGGGGATTGAAAATAAAACAGCCAACATTATAATGCCATTATACAAAACAATAGTAAGGCCGCACCTGGTGTATTGTGTACAATTCTGGTCTCCGCATCTCAACAAAGACATAGTGGAACTGGAAAAGGTGCAGAAGAGAGCGACTAAAATGATTACTGGGCTGGGGCACCTCCATTATAAGGAAAGGCTTAAACATTTGGGGCTCTTTAGTTTGGAAAAAAGGCGCCTGAGGGGGGATATGATTGAAACGTACAAAATAATGCAGGGCATGAGTAAAGTGGATAGAGGGAAGCTCTTCTCCCTCTTACAAAATACCAGAACTAGGGGACATCCACTCAAATTGAGTGCTGGGAGAGTAAGAACAAACAAAAGAAAATATTTTTTCACACAGTGCGTTGTAAGTCTGCCACGGGCTGCTGTGATGGCATCTGGCCTGGATGCCTTCAAAAGGGGGTTGGACAGATTCCTGGAGGAAAAGTCCATCACAGGTTACAAACCATGAGGGAGATGTATCATCTCCAAACTTAAAACCGGGGGAGTGGTATCAGGAGACAGATTTCTAGTCTCGTGTTCTCCCAGAGGCATCTGGTAGGGCCACTGTGAGATACAGGAAGCTGGACTAGATGGGCCTTTGGCCTGATCCAGCATGGCTCTTCTTATGTTCTTATGTTCTTGATTAGGGTCACCACCATATGTTGGAAACTACTTGATGGTACTTACCAACAGTGTCTCACTTGTATTTGCTTTTTGATCATATTTGTTCTTTGTCTGTTCTGGACAAATTTGGTTACTTCTCTTTGTCTGAACAATAAAATAATCTCATTGCTTTTTGAAAACTAGTTTTAATACTCATGGGCTTTTCTAAATGGCAATTTATTTAATCAAATGAGCTGTAGTTCAAGACAGTCTATGCCCAATTGAATTAATTAACCTGCCACAAGACTTTGTATTGTCTTCCTTACAATGATCTAACATGGCTATTCTGCTGAGAATGTTTGATTCTGCCAACTGACTAAAGGTTATGCTTAGTCTGTATATTTTTGTGCTTTTTTCTTGTGCACAATCCATACTTTTCCATCTATAAGATGCCCCCGTGTAGAAGACAACTCCCACTTTTCCAACCTGAACTTACAGTTTCGCAACCACACAGTTCTCTCCTCGGTTTACTTTTGTGTATAAGACGTCAAGTTTTAGTCTAACCATTTTAGACAAAAATACACTCTTCTACATGGGAAAATACTGTATATTTTAAAGCAAAATAATCTCCTGCATCTGCGGGAGAAGAACTGTACCCCTGAACTGAATATTAACATAAGAAGGCTAGTGTATTTGAAGTACTGTTGTGTTTAGAGCAGGACAAGAGTCTTTTAGCACTGCTGAGGTGGCTGGCTGCAGGGCAGAGAAGAGAACCAGAGCTGTACAAGTGCACAGGTGCAAGAGAATTCCTACAGATGGGACAGCCAGCTCCAGTTGATGAAGTGTTAATTAGGCTGCTCAGGCAATGGGAACTGTTGGGAACAGCTTATATCTGTTCCCTCCTTTTTCGGGATAAGGGTCAGAAGTCACAGTCTTTCTCAAAGTTTTAGTGGAGTTGTTAGTAGTGGGGTTGAAGAGATGACTGTGGGAGTTTCCCTGGGGAAAACTCAGCACTGTTGGTCACAAAAGATTATGCAGAGGGAGAGCAAAGTCACATTGGGCCTTCCAGTTGATGACAGATATGCTGATTTGTTGGTGTGATACTCTCTCGTCACTTAGTAAGAGTTTTGTGAGAGTTTTGAGGGAAACCTCTGTAGATTTGGAGGGCTTGCTATTTGACATTAGACATTAATACCTCAAAGATATAAGTGGACAATTGATAGTGATTAATGGTGCGTTGGCAGTCACTTCCATAGTACCAACTTCAGCATAAAGGAAATATTCATGTTCTTATTGTTCTGGTAGTTATGGCAGCTCTTCCCATCAATTGCTAGGTAGGATGGCCAAAATAAAGGAGGGCAGAGTTGTCCTGCCAACAATACTTGCACAGATGAAAGAACTGCAAGGGGTATTACTTATCTCTTATGTCTATTTCATGTTGCTCCTCCCATAAAGCTTATAGTTACAGTATTGAGAAATTTTTCCATGCAGTAGCCAAGCAATTTTCTTCTTTTATACAGTACTCCCCCATTTAGGTGCCTGACCCATCCGCAATAAAGGAAAATCTGTGAAATGCAGACACCTCAGCAAACAGACCTGGGGCTGCTCCTACTGGCATGCACTTCCAAAGAGGCTTTTAATCCCATCCTGACACCTCAGCAAACAGACTTGGGGCTGCTCCTGCTGGCATGCACTTCCAAAGAGAGGCTCCCTCATGACACCTCAGCAAGCTGACCTTAGGCTGTTCCTGCTAGTGTGCACTTCCAAAGTGCACCCCCGCCTGACACCTCAGCAAACAGATCTGGGACTGTTGCTGGCATGCTGCCAGGAGGAGCCCAAGGTCTGTTTGCTTAGGTGTCAGGAGGGGGTTAAAAACCTCTCTTAGGAACTGAACGCCGGCAGGAACAGCTCAAGGTCTGTTTGCTGAGGTGCCAGGAGAGGGTTAAAAGCCATTCTTTGGAAGTGTGCTTCTCTCAAGAAAAATTTTTACGATATACTGAGACCGTAATATATGAACCGCATTGTGGCAGGGGACTACTGTAATAGACAGTAGGGTTGCCAAATCTGCAAAGTCAGTACCCAGAGCTACACTTAGGTGCTACCTGAAAATACTAAATAAAAAAGCTCAGAAACACTTGTTTCCTAAGTGTATTACCAGAACTGGCCATTAGAGGGAACCAGAGACTATGATAGATGTAGCATTGCTATACCTGTACTGTATTCACACTTTTTGGCATCTACCCAGGGGTGTTTGGAAATGATCCCTCATGGATACATTGATCCTACTGTATTCCTAAACAGTGCATGATATTTGGTAGTACAGTGGGAATGTTGGTATTTGATATATGTTACTTTCTACTGTTGGGGAGCTTTATGGAGAAGAGCACCTCTATACCTGGAGTATCAATGTGAGGAAATTTTATACAATAGAATTGGGTGAAGATAACTACAGTATCAGGATATTGGCTGAAATCCAATTACAGTGGACCCTCATATAACAAATGGTTTGTATAACATAAAATCAATACAACATAAAAAATCCAGCGATAGCAGAAATTTTCTTAACAGAATCATCTATGGGGCGAACCTGTACAAGATAAAAATGGTCGTGATTAGGGATTACTCTGTTTTCAATGCATTCCTATGGGAAATTTGTATAAAGGAAATTTTGCTTAACATAATTTCATTTGGAACAAATTAATTACTTTATACAAGGTACCACTGTACTGTACTTTGGTATGCATGTGGAAGGCGAAAGGCATAACAGTCAGTCATTCCTAAGCAGTAGCTGCATGCATCCCCAAAAATTTCAGCAGTGACTTGTTAATTGCCAGATAAGAATGGCAGAATATTACACTTTTTGCTTTCCATACAGCAAAACAACAGGATTTCTGCCGCTGCTTCTCAAATAGGGAGATAGATTGTGGCTGTTTTGCTCAAAGAACTGTAGTCACATTTCAGTTTGTGCTAACAAAGAGGGTTTATGCATTCAACTATCTTCTCCATGAGCCATCATATGGTATAATAATTTGATTATGAATTTTTATCATGGAGAAAATCAGAATATGATTTGGAATTTATTGACATCAGTTTATTCCACTTGAAGATTATGGAGGATAAAAGTAATTAGACACTCCATAGGAAGGGAAATTGTAGTCTTGTGTATCAGATTTGTCAACAAGCTGTGTGATCCTTGGAAAGCAGACTTATGATGTCAGCAGTGACATTTCCCCATTAGAAAATGGGGACAGAAAATGTTCTGTTCCAAGAGAAACAGGTTATCACTATTCTCATGCTTTTCAATTTGTTTAAACCACAAGCAAATATTTGCCAGTTTGAAAATAGAAAAGCTGGCTATACCATATGGGGCTCAAAGGCCCTAGGAAACACAATGCCTCCTGCAGTTATTTCTGAGAGGTAGGTGTGTATCTCTGGGATGTGATAGTTGAGAGTTTCCAGGGGGAGGGGAAAGATGCAGGCAACTGTCAGCCAGTCAGCTCTACATAGATAGTAGGAAAGGTAATTAAATAATTGGTCTCTGAAACCTTAGAAGAGAGTCCTGCCATTTCTAAAACATAGCATGGATTTTTCAAAAGGAAATCATGACAGACTTATCTCTCTCTTTTTGTCAAAGTCACAAGTTTGATACATAAGGAGAATGCTGTTTATCTTGATTTGAAGAAGAGTGTTGACAAGGTCTTCCATGATATTATAGCAGCCAATCTGATAAAACGTAGGTTAGATGATGCTACTTTTAGGTAGACTTGCAGGTAGCTGACAAACCAAAAGAGTCATTCTAGATAAAAATGAAAAGTAGAATGCCATGAGGTCCTGTCATACATGTAATGTTCTTCAACATTTTTATAAATGATTTGGATGTGAGGATGCTCTTCAGATTGCAGATAATGCCAAACTAGGATGAGTAGCTACTACTCCAGAAGAAAGGATTTAAGAGGACCTAAACACACTTGAGAACTGGACTAAAACTAATTAAATGAGATTCAAAGGGAAATATGTGCAATTCCAAATGACAGCTGGCTTGGCAGCAGTTGATATGAGCATGATCTTGGAATCTTAATAGATCACAAATTTAACATGTGTCAATAGAAAGGTGTAGAAGAAGTATTAATACCTCTTTATTCTGCTTTAGCCAGAAGTATCATAGGATACTGTGCCCATTTTGGACACCACAATTTAACAGTGATATTGACAAGCTGGAATATGCCTAGGAAGGTGACCCATGATGAGGGAATGTATGGAAATCAGTTGAGAAATGTAGGTTTGTTTAGGTTGTAGAAGAGCAGGCTGAAAGGCTGTAGGGCTGTCATTTTAAGAACATAAGAACATAAGTAGAGCCAGGCAGGATCAGGCCAAAGGTCCATCTAGTCCAGCTTCCAGTATGTCACAGTGGCCTCACCAAATGCATCTGGGAGCGCACGAGACTAGATATCTGTCTCCTGATACCACTCCCCTGCAGCTGGCCCTTGAAGTACCCTGGTTTTAAGCCTGGAGATTACACATCCTTCATCTCCATCTTCCAGCATTTGAAAGGCTAAGATGGAGTAAGTTTTCTTTAGTAGCATAGGATAGTGCCTGAAATAATGGCTTCTGACAGTGAGAAAAGAGATTTTGCCTAAACATTAGAAAGTCTTTCCTGACAATAAACACTGTATAACAATGGGATGATTTTCTGAAGGATGGAATGGACTCTCCTTCCCTTCAGGTTTTTAAACAGAGGTTGAGCTGTACATTTCCTGCTTAGTGATCCTTGGGATCCATTCCATGATTCTGTGATGAGTTCACTCTGTCTTCCTACATATAAATTATAAAAACTTAAAGGGCAACTTTAATAGATTAATATTTATTTATTTATTTATTTATTTATTTATTTATTTAGTTAGTTAGTTAGTTAGTTAGTTAGTTAGTTAAATACAGTAAAAGAAAATGTGACATTTTCAATAAAATAAAAAATTGCAGTTTTCTAGCTTATAGTGGGTTTAAGTTACAATAGTTACCTTTTGGCATTCCAATACATATGAGATGCTAGAACTATTTTATAATGGACTTTTCCTTAGGCATTGTTAATTCACTCAGACCTCTGCTTTTAAGATGAAACCTTGTGAATTGTTAATCTTTCTTACACTTGAAACCATGTGGCATTCTCTTAATTTTTTATTTTTATTTTAGTTTTTGCTGCTTCTATGCTGAAACAGCAATAGGAATATTGATTCATCTGGTCTGTAGAATGGGGTTGGTAGACGAGCAGATTTTAATGAACTCCAGCACCAGAGAGGGTATGGACGTATGGGGGAGTGGGGAAGAGGATTGTGCTTGTTGCACCAACACCCCATTTCATGTGATTCAGGACTAAATCTGAGGATGAGAGCAGGTTCTTGTGTTTTCCTGGGATGAGTTGTTGTGGTTCACAGCAGGCAAGGACTGGGCTAGGACTGTAACCTGCTTATGGGCCAACCAACTGCAGAGCCAGGAAGGAAAGAAGTTTTGATGGCTACATCGGTGATAAAATATATCATTCAGAGGGGGCATTGGGAGTTGTCATTCATATTAAAATTTTCAGACTGCACAGGCCTCTCTACTGCTAACATAGGGAGTTTTTCCAGGATCTGAGCTGCTTTGCAGGCTTCTGGAAAGCTCATCACCACAACACCACTGGGGATTTTCTTTTGCAAGCTCTTTGGCACTATCATCAGAACTTATGCAACAAGAAGGCTTGTGAGTCTCCATGTTGACTATCTGTCCCTGCCTTTCTCCAGATGGTATGATGGGCTCAAGTGTACACCTCCCATAATTTTCTCATCACTTCTCTACAGTCAGTCATCCCTTTCTGGGATGCTGATAATTGTGCAGGCATAACACACACAAAGACAGTGGGAACTTCATCCATTTCCAAATTTATTACAACAGACGAGTAAGCTTTAAAATTGTATTTCTAACTTTGTCCTTCAGTAACACTTGCCTGGAGATCTGTCTCTCCATCTGGAGATCTGGTGAGCCATAGTTATTCCCCGATATTCTAGCTGGTGCCCTGAGTCCTGGCAACTCTATTCCTCATCTGACGTTTAATGCATATGTACATATTTCTCCTTAAAATTTCTTTTACCCGTGTGAAACACTTTGATTTCATTGTGAGGGCTACAACACAGTGAGATCAAATTTTCATTGTTTCTGTATCTATTCTATAGAGCTCTATCTATATATCTGTTGGCATGCTTGGCACTCAAAGAGAAATATAAAACAGGTTTTGTAGCTGAGAAATTTTAAGCGTGAACAGATTCCCTATCATAGGGGAAGAGGCACAGAAAGACATTGCCCCCATAAATTGCTCACCTCACCCTTTGAAATAAGACGTGTTAATGATTTTTCTGCTTGCTTTCCTTAGTGTGACTTTTCTTTCATAGTTAAAAGTTGTTGCATGGATCAATTACCTAAATTATTGTTTTGCCTTAAAAGGACTTCAGTCAGACATCTGCTTAACTGTACTTTCAGTGAAGCATATACAATTCAGAAACAAGGTATTCAAATTGTCATCACATAGTCTACTGGTATCTTATCAGCTTGACCAACATGGAACCATTGAAAGCCAAACCAAACTAAACTAAATCAACCCAAAAACCTTTTGAAGTATTTACCTCAAACACTGCCTTTCCTAGCAGTGGAAGCCAGAATCATAAAAATTCTTCCAAAATATAAAATCAAGTGATAATGCATTACCACACTTTCTTGAGTCACACATGTTTGAAACCACACAAAAATTAAATTCTTGGAGATGCTGATGGGGTGGCTTTCAGAGAAATGTCATCTTTATAGCTGTATCTTTATAGCTGTATCTGGTGCAAGAAAGAGTAGAACAATTTTTTGTTTGTGTACAACATTGTAAAATTCAGGGGCATTTCAGTTCTTCATATTTATTTGCCGTCCCTGCATGCTTTACATTTTGTATATGTTGAATCCCTCTGAATTCAAATATATGTATATTGCATCACTCAGGTATCATATCATAGTTGTCTATATTCATCACATGATCTATAGGAACATAAGAAGCAGTGCAGTCCATCTCGGTTAATATTGTCAATTGGCATTAACAGCAACTTTGCAGGCAAAACTTTCCTGGAATGCTTTCCTGGGCCTGCCTAGAGATCCCTCAGATCTCTACAGTAGTACCAGAGCAGAAGTGCTAGCCCCCAAGGACTTCTGCTGGTGCATTCTCAATGGTTACAGTGGGGATCAAGTGACCAAGAGGATCATCCCCATTGTGCAACTCCCTGTTGTCTTTATATTATGTGTGCACAAACAGGATTTTGATCATTTTCTCTGTAATCTTCATCCTGTTTGCTTTAGGGAACATTTCAGTTTTTCTTTTATAATCAGTTGTGCCTTTTGAGAACCGAGAAATTAAAACAAATAAACAGTTTCAGGTCCTGCTGCTGGATTTTTAAGAACAAAACTGGAAACTCAAACTATGTAAAGACTTCAGAGGACATTCTGCATTTTCTCACGCTGTCATTCCTCAGTCTATCATTTTTATGATAGATACACGTTCCTGCAGAAAAGGGGTTTTAGCACTTGTCCTGGATCTGTAGTAACACTTCTTAATGTGTAGAAAGTATACTTTCAAGTACCATTCCCCTTAGTCGTGATGTTTCCAGACAGGCAGTTCCTACCACTGCTAAGCAAATGACATTACACAACTATCCTGTCTTTCCTTTTGTAATGGAATTTGTGTGTTTTAAAAAATATATACCAGAAGCAGTAGTGAGAAAAGATGGAAATATTACTACTGGGGTTGGTGTCCTCTGGAATTTCTTGGAAAATTCCATGGATTAGACAGAGAAATCAGTTTCATACATGCAGTATTTTCTTAGCCAGGCACACATACTACCAGAGTTGCATTTTTGTTTGATGGCAGACTGTTTTATCACAGTCCACTGATTGTGAAACTCACTGGGTGACCTTGGCTCAGCCATGCTGGCTTAGGCTGGACTACCCCTCATGATGGGTTATGAGGATAAAGTAGAAAGGGGGATCATGTTATGTTATCTCGATTCATTGGAGGAAAGACAGGAGAGAAATGACTGATAGAAATCAGTCCATCAATCCATCAATAGATGTGCGCACCTACATCATTGTTGTCATATTTTCTGTCCATTTGCACTTGGTGCAAGAAAACCACAGCAATGTGTCTGTTGCTGAGCTGAATATACAGTGTAAACAGTGGGCGGGGTAGGTTGATACTGTTGCATATTACAGGAAATACTATTAGTGCACATGGGATACAGATGTGTGCATCCTGCACTTTCTATAATGCATGAACCAATCTTTAGATTCCCATCCAAGGTCTGATTTACACTGCAGCCACTCTGGTCTGGGATTATTCCCTCCTCACATGCTAGTTCATATCCTACTTGACTCATGTATAAACTCCACTCTATAGACTAGTGTGCTCTTTTTAGTAGATATATGACAAACCAGAAGAGAAAACAGATGTGGGTCACGGGAGAAAGACACACATCAAAGAATAACCGTCAAGTGCTAAAGGGATTTCATGGGGTCCTGACGATGATCTTGGAATCCTTATTGAAGAAAGAAGAAGTCTCAGAAGAATGCATAAGAGCAAATATATAACGTCTATATTTAAAGAGCAAGAAAGGAGAAGTTCAGGAGTTATAGACCCATTAGTTTGACTTTTATATCCTGGGCATTATTAGAACAGGTTATAAATCAGTCTGTTTTAAGCACCGATGGGAAAACAGGGTAATTGCTAGTAGCTGGCACAAATTTATGAAGATGACCAGCCCAGCAGACTTTTTGGCAAGGAATTGTTCAAACAGACCAGGCCAGAGAAGGCACTCAGTTGTTGAGTCTGGTGAGAGCAGTTGTTCCATAGCGATGTAGTCTATTCCCCACCACCACCACCACATCCAAGACATACAAATACCAAAGAGATAGAAAGTGGGAACAGTTGATTTTTTTTTAAAAAAAGATCAACATACTACATCTTAAGCATCTGCATTATTAAGACATGGATGGGTGAATGAATCACCTGGTCCAGCACTTATCCAATTGATTCCAGCTGAGTGTTTGAGACACCATTAGCTTCCCTACCGTCATCTTCTGAGTATCATTCTGCCATTTCAGTTTTTCAAAGAATCTTTGAATCCTTGTCAATGAATTATTACTAGGAGGCTTCCCACAGAGTAAGAAAAATATCTCCAGGCGAGGAAACAAAAGAGGTAGGGATAGATGGGTTACATATGGTGCCATCCTACAATGATGGGGAGACCATAAATTGAGAGGTTATCCTTACCTATGTACGTCTCTGACTAATAATTCTCTATATTTCAAAGCTTGTCAGCTCATGTTACTAGATGTTGGTCTTCTGAGAAGGACATCGCCCTTACTATTTTTGTATTGCATAGTTCACATTATATTTTCCAAATCAGCAACATATACAAAACTGAGATTCAAATACTTTGGAGACTAGAAACATACTTTAAAGCAATCATGAAATACTGAATATCTGAATGTGCAATATATAATTTCACAAAAGCACATGCAAAATACTGCTTGTGGAAAAAAGGGGAAAAAAAAGAAATCTGCCCAGTAGGAGAAAACAGAAATAAGCAGCAGAGGTGTGCTTTTGAAACATCTTGTGATGAAGAAGGTTAATAAGAATAGTATTGATGCAGAATTAAGAAAATACCCTCCTAAAATCTTAGACATAGTGGAGCTGCACCACTTTGCTCTCCATTGTCCTGTGTTACAACATTGTCAAATGTTATTCAGAGGTGTCAAATATAAATTAACATAGAGCAGTGAAGAGCTGCAAAATAGTTTATCTGCGAGATTGTCAGAAATATTTGAAAGAAGTCTGATTGCATTACACTTAAAAGAGGGGCTTTCCTGTTGTTCTGTACATATGAACAGAAATTTATGCTATTATATAAATGAGAGAGGTGAATAGTGGATATATACCTCACTTGACAACTTTAGATATATTTTATGTATCAAACAGACATCTGTAGAAAATGTACAGTACATAACATACTGTATATGTGTAGTATATAAATAAATACATAGCAACTGGAAAATAAAACAAAGCATGATTGTGCCTTGTTTTTGAAAATAAGATTAAAAAGGCAAGTCTATATGTATCAGGAACAAGCTAGCTACATTTAAATATTCATTTTATACATTTGCCCAGTTTAAATTTTGTTATACTTTTACTTTAGAAGCAAAACCCATTTCATAAAATTACAGATCAGCCTTTCATTTAGACTAATGGTTCTCCAGCTTGGGTAACCCAGGTGTTCTTGGGCTTCGACTCCCAGAAACCCTGAATTATTAAGGTGGTGAAGCCTTCTAGGAAGGGTAGCCCAAGAATACCTGGGTGACCAAGGTTGGGAACCATTTATTTACACCAGGCTCAGAAGTCATGTGCAGAACAGATTGTGTGCAACTCAAACCACAAGACAACACTGGCGGCCCATAACATTCATAACTTCATTATTCCTTAGCTATTTGCGCCCATGGCAAGAAGTTTATTTATTTATTTATTTATTTATTTATTTATTTATTAGGCTTGTATACCGCCCGTCTTCCCAGAGGAACTCCGGGCGGTTCACAACAAGAAATACAAACAAAATCAAAACAATTAAATATCACAATATAAAAACACTTAAACAGGCAATAAAACCAAACAAATGGCAGATGGCAGATGGCGGGAGGGAAAAATTGAATTTAATCACCAAACGCCTCTTGGAAAAGCAAGGTTTTTAATGCTTTAATGTTTTTAAAGGCTGGCAGGGACTGTGCAAGGTGCACTTCGCTGGGGAGGTGGTTCCACAGTTCAGGTGGATGTTTTTTGAGCCTCCCTGGGCGTGGCCACCCGCAGCATGTGCACCCGCGACAACCTAGTCGGTCGGGCCGATGTTGACCGCTGGGCGATTCGCTCTGCCAGGTAGTCAGGTCCTAGGCCATGGAGGGTTTTATAAATTAAAACCAAGACCTTGAATCTGATTTGGTACGCCACGGGCAACCAATGCAGACAAGCCAGAACTGCAGTGATGTGGTCGAACCGGCACACACCCGCCACCAGTCTGGCCGCCGCATTCTGTACCCGCTGCAGTCACCGAAGGAGAGTCAAGGGCAACCCCATGTAGAGCGCATTGCAATAGTCTAGCCTTGAGATCACCAACGCTTGCACAACAGTCCTGAGGGAGTCCCCATCTAGGTAGGGACGAATCTGGGCTATTTGTCGGAGATGAAATAAGGCAGTCCTGGACACAGCAGCCACCTGGGCCTCCATAGTGAGCACTGGGTCCAGGACTACGCTCAGATTCCGGACACTGTCCGATGGCCGGAGGGAAACGTCCTCCAAGATGGGAAAAGGGCCTCCGTAGCCAGATGGGGAAGTCCCAAAGAACATAACCTCAGTCTTCTTGGGGTTGAGTTTGAGTCTGTTGGCCCTGGTCCATTCCATGACTGTGCCCAGGCACTGGTCGAGGGTCCGGACAGCCTCATCTGCAGAGGTGGAGAAGGAGAGATAGAGCTGTGTGTCATCAGCATACTGATGACAGCAGACTCCAAATCTCCTTATGACCTCTGCCAGCGGCCTCATATAGATGTTGAACAGCATGGGGGAAATGGACGACCCCTGTGGTACCCCGCAAGGAAGTATCCATGGGGCAGACAACTCCCCCCCATGCTGCACACGCTGGGGGCGGCTCTCCAAGAAGGACCGGAACCAACTGTGAACAGTGCCTCCGATCCCAATCTCGGAGAGCCAATCCAGCAGGATGCCGTGGTCGACGGTATCGAAGGCCGCTGAAAAATCCAGAAGGACCAACAGGGTAGAGCTACCCCTGTTGGCCCCCCAAAGGAGGTCATCTTGCAGAGCAACCAAGACTGTCTCAGTCCCCTGACCCTGCCTGAACCCAGACTGGAATGGACCAAGGACCCATTCTCCCTTCAGAAACGATTGAAGCCGGACCGCAGCCACCCTCTCGATTACCTTGTCCATAAAGGGAACATTTGCAATCGGGCGGGTAGTTGGTCAATTCACCCGATGCCATGCCAGGTTTTTTCAGAATGGGCTTCACCACCGTCTCCTTCAGGCGAGAGGGAAAAATCCCTTCCCTGAAGGAGGCAGTGGCAATAGTAGAAGCCCATTCAGGCATGCTCCCACCAGCAGCTTTTATAAGCCAGGATGGGCAAGGATCAAAGGGGGTGAACGCAGGCCGGCAATGGGCAAGAGCCCTATAGGCCTCAAGCGAGGAGACAGGCCCAA
Organism: Phrynocephalus versicolor; assembly: GCA_023846285.1. Taxonomy (NCBI): domain Eukaryota; kingdom Metazoa; phylum Chordata; class Lepidosauria; order Squamata; family Agamidae; genus Phrynocephalus; species Phrynocephalus versicolor. Next base: position 17,576,591 of record JAHTLZ010000379.1, on the reverse strand, counting down.
ACTCAACCATGCGAGGAGACTGAGGGGGTGCAGCGTCAGGGGATGACGAGGGTAGGCTAGAGCAACCGGAATCGAAACCGGTCTGGATGGCCTCTATTTTAGATCTGTAAAAGGCTGCAAAAGTCTCACTACTGAAATCAGTATGAGGAGGCCTTACCAGACCAGGATTAGTGAGGTCGCAAACCACACGGAACAATTGCACTTGGCGGTTTGAGGCCTCACTAATTCTCAGGGAGTTAAAAAGATGTTTTAGCCTCCCTGATTGCCCGAACGTAGCGCCTGGTCTGGGCTATAACTGCAGCCTTATTAATCGCCATCCGGTTCTTCCTCCAGCTGCACTCCAGCCTCTTCTGTTCTTGCTTCATCACTCTCAACTCCCTGGATTACAAAGGAAGACTGAACAAACAGTCCTATATAAAACATAGATAATTATTTGATCCTCTCACCACAATCAAAGGCGAAAAGCAGATATAAGCACTAGAAAAGCAGTAGCTTCATAGACTAGAATAAATGGAGAAGTTGAATTCCAGTTGCTCTGTGATAAAGAAATAAAGAAGTAGTCATTGAATTATTTATGTTGTGAGAATCTTGATGTCCTAATGTAACCCTTTCTATTGTTTTTCCATGGTTTCTATGGTTGTAGGGACTCTCTGATAGTGTTCTGGTTGTCTCTGCTTAAGGCTAAGAGCCCAAAATAATTATTTTTTTTGGGGGGGAAGGTACCTGTCAATTCTCCTTGCTCATCCTGTCCCAGTCCCGAGCCTGCCCCTCTTATTCCTTAATTTCCACAGTCCCAGTGGTTGCCAATGAAAGCACTTCAGTCTAAATAAATTGAAACAACAGAGTACAAATTTGAACAACGTATATATTCACTTCGAACTTCTCTGCAGAATCAAAAGGATAGAGCGGGGGTGATGGAGTACACTAAACCCTCTAACTATTGTTATAACCATATAAGTTCCCCTTAGGTGTGCTGTTTTAGCTAGACATTAAACATTAAAAAATCTTGCAGATTTGCCCAATTAATCAAATGATTTCTGATTAGGTTCCCCCCCCCTAACATTTGCAAACATTATGCATTGTCAGGCTAGAAAAGAAACAAACAAAAGTATGTTTTGATGTTTGGAGATCATTGCTTGGCTATGTACATGTGGTGCACAAGCTTAGACTTCATGCCTTTCTGTGTGGCTTCTGTAAGATGCTACATGAATGTAGCCTTTGGGAAACAGGCATGAAGAGCATCAGATCAGGTGTTTTTCAAGGACTCAACTATTGCCGTAACTAGTACAGGTATGTATTTTAAAACAGATGATACTGCATTGGTACCATACCACTCATTCAAAGAGAGCTTCATAAATGTGTTTTGTCTTTGCCAGAGAAAATCTTTTTTGTTTTGCTTTGGATTACCTCTCCCACAGTCCCACTGACAGTATGGGCATTGGCTATGGATTTTTTTTCAGTTACAGTTTGGGAAGCAAATAGGTCCCAGCATTGACAGTGTCTGCATATTGTGGTGGTATTTGTGTGTGCATGTGTGGGATGAGTAATGGTATGCATGCAGTGGACTCTTTTTTATGCTCAGAAACTTACTACTTTTCTGTCTCTCACAGGTTCATGAAGGCAGCAGGGAACATAGTGGATGCTGTTACCTGGCAACAGTAGGTGTTTGTTTTTCCAATGTTACAAGCAATATGAATAAGGTGAAATGTTGGCTCAAGATAAAGATTGGTCTTTGTCTATATAAAATGCTGCAGAACAGAGACAGAGGTGGACACAGCCCCCCCCACCTGGTGTGCTCCAGATGTTTTGGACCACAGCTCCTGTTCTCCCGGACCACTAGTTGTACTGGTGAGAATGATACAGGGAGTTCAGACCATCTATAGGGCTCCTCATGAAGGATGGCTGCACCAAAGACTACTCATTCCATTCTGTAATTCTAAAGTCAGTTCAGAAATGGGGAAACGCTGCCAGCCATGTCAAGGTTCCTCTAAGATACCTTCTTGGGAGGTAGGAGAGTGGCAACTAAAAGGCAATGGGTCCTACTATTCATTCCGGTTGGGCATTAGACATTTCCTTAGTGCAGGGGTGGGCAACATAGGGCCTGTAGATCACATGTAGTCCTCCCCACCTTTTTAGGACCACAAGCTTCCCAACTGGTACTCACCCGCCACTGATAAATGCACGGAAGCAGGAATAATAAAAACAAACATATTGCAACATTAGTCTGTGCCTCCTCCTGGAGCCTTACGCTCTCAGAAGCCACGCAGAAGCACTAATGGTTTTGTAAGCAAGATGGACAATTTACAACAATAAGCCATTAAATATAATATAAATATAAAACAAATATAAAACAGACGATAAGTGGAAATAAAAACTCCAAGACCACTTGCAAATAACCAGAAAAGCAGACAACACAAAACTATCATATGGGAACCAAAGCATGATGGGTGACCCCTTCTTTTCAATAAAAAAATAGTGCTTTTGGGTGGTTTGTGGGAATGCTACTAGCTTGGGAAAGAAGGTCTGCAATGCATACAAACTGTTTTTCCAGTAAACATAAAGAGATGAATTTATATTGCTGTGTGTGGGGGGGGGGGTAGCCATGTTAGTCTTTTCAAGAATTTCAGGCAAAAATCAAAGAAAGCTAATTCTAGGGAAAGGACAGTTTGGTTCTTTGACCGGAAGAAGTTGCTCACGTTTGCACTGATGAGGAATTATCCCAGAAGAGGATAATTTCACCCTCCTGCATGTTTCATTATCAGCTGAAGGCAGTATTCATTATAGAAGATGTAGCACATCGTTGGTAGATGCCCAGTGTTCTCTGGCATGGCAGAGGGATGATGCAGTCTTAATGACCCCACAGTTTAAATGAATTTATAAAGTACAGAATATGGAACACAGCTCCTTGCTGGAACTTTCCTTTCCTTGCTGCTGTCAGGATCCTAAGCCCCCCAAACCCCCACCCCCACACACTGCAAGGTGACCAAACAAAATGCAAATCCAGGTCTGTGACAGGTAGGGAAGGGTGAAAGAAAGGCCTTCAAAGCTATGTCTGCATTTATGCTTTTAATATTAGCAGCTGTTCCCTCTACTCTTCCATGATGTCATCTGATGTTTTAAGAACGATGTATTATGCAGCATTCACAGTACCTGGCCTGAGTGGGAAATTGTTGCCTTGGTCCAAGTTTGGGTTAAGGCATGCTGGCTACATAAATTCTTCCCTTGCAATCCCATTAGGTGGAATGAGATGCATAGTTGTTTGTCCTGCGAAATAATTTTCTCAGGTATGGCAGTTAACTGTTAAAAAGGCCTTGGAGCAGAACTGGGTTCAGGGCTAAGCATTGACAGTTCCTTATCTTGGAAATCTTTTTGTTGCTTTGTTATTACTTCTTGACCTTTTCAGAAGAGTACTGTGGAAAGATGGCTTTGGCTCCTGCACAAGGATTCTTTCCCTCTGGCAGTCCTCCAGTAGCAGTGCTGAAATCACCCTGGTTCCAAATCTTCTGTGATGTCTATTAGCAATCTCCTGTAATTCCTAGGCCTTAAGTGAGGAAAAGAGAGGTTGCTCTTGAATCATATGATTTTGACTGAATAAAGACGCATGTGCTGATCTTGTTCTATTGACTAGCGGGCAGCAAAGCACTGAATTATTAGACAGTGAGAAGGAATGTGAAACTCCTCCCACACCGGCACCTACAACCGAGCAAAATGTTCTGCTCTAGCGAACATTTTTTGATGTGGCCATGTCACATCTTATATGGAAATACCTTTGGTGTGAATTCTAGTGGGCGGATGTGTCTCCTAGATTATGTCAAGATATGGGCTTACTGGTTTGTGGGGAAAATTCAATGAATGTTCAGCTGTGGAAGGAGGTGTCCTTGAGAGAAGAGTGTCAAGGGTCTAAAGGAGGGGGGGAGAGCACAAATATGAAAAATGCTTAAGATCTTGTAGTGTTTTTACTTGCCTCAAACTCTAAAGAAAAAAGGTATCTGGATGGGTTGCCCCTGCAAATCTAAAACACACTTATGAAGGGGTGGTGGTGATTCTAGACAGCCATGACAACCTGAGATTATTTGCTAAGAATATGTTAGTGTTAGTCAGTCTCTAGATCATGTGCAGCAGGTAGACATTTTCAGAGTCAAATTCTGGTTGGAGTGGACCATTACATGCAGCTCTGCTGTGTTCCAACAACTTTACCAGCTCAGCTATGGGAAGTAAGAATTTCAACTGCCATAGTTCCAACTTCCAAGTATTGCTTTATGACTGGAGCAAAAGTTTCTTCAGAAGCAATGTGTCTTAACCTGTGTCATACAAAGACTGAAGGCACTCTCTCTCTCTCTCTCTCTCTCTCTTTCTCTCTCTCTCTCTCTCTAGAGATAGATAGATAGATAGATAGATAGATAGATAGATAGATAGATAGA
>JAHTLZ010000379.1:17558703-17569588 GCA_023846285.1 Phrynocephalus versicolor | reverse complement strand
ATTTATTTATTTATTTATTTATTTATTTATTTATTTATTTATTTATTTATTTATTTATTAACATTATATTCTGCTCCATCTAGCTACATGGCTACTCTGGGCGGTTTACAAAGTCGCATACATTTCAGATACAATTCAAATAATATAATAAAATAATGAAATTTAATAAATCATAGAAATTTTACAGGAACAGTATACTGTACATCAAAGTGTCAAAAAAGGAGCAAGATGGGCAAAAGGCAGAGCAAGAAAAGTTAGATAACAGTGAATCAATAGCAGGAGAGATTAATACCCAGGGAAAACCTTTCTAAAAAGCCACGTCTTCAGCTGTTTCTCAAAAACCATGAGCAAACAGGCCAGATAGATCTTAAGGGTAAGTTGGTTCCAAAGATGAGGGGCCGCCACTGAGAAGGCCTGGTTTCTCTAAATATTTACGGGCCTGTTTCAGCAACTGCACCCTCAAGTGCCCTGCCTGAGATGATGGGGTATTATGGGCAGAATTCTGCAATAGGAGCGATTCTGTCAGATAACAAGGTCCTAAACCATTTAGGGCTTTGTATGTCATCATCAAAACCTTGAAATCAATGTGGCAGTGGTGGCTAAACTTCAGCCCTCCAGATGTTTTGGACCATAACTCCCAGAATTCCAAGCCTGTACTGCCAATGACAAAGGACTGTGGGAGTTGTGGTCCAAAACATCTGGAGGGCCAAAGTTTGGCCACCAGAGCGGTAATGAATCGGCAGCCAGTGCATTGTGGCTAGTGTAGGGGTAATATGTTGATATTTCCTTAGGCACATAACTAATCTGGCTGTGGAATTCTGCACCAGATGGAGCCTCCACATTAACCTATAAGGCAGCCCCACGTAAAGGACATTGCAGTAGTCTAATCTCAAGACTATGAGTGCAAATGAAAATATAAGCAAGACATATCAGGAAGAAGTGAAGGGGGCAACTTGGTGTCTGTATAGATGGGACAAATGCTTTATCCCCTTGTCCCATTTTTCCAGTTTTTGGTGAGACATATTGAGATTTGTATCTACTGTATACTTTAAAGAGCCACATCTCTGGAAACAGTATTTGAGGCAAAGGAAGGAGATTCTTTTCTTTGCAAAAGGTTTTTGAGGGGAAAGACATTTGAAATTCTGGCTAGAAATCCTTTTTCCCTGAGGGATTTTTAAAAAATTCTTTAAAGGTGGTTTGTTGATAAAATGCTACAATGGTATGCTAATTAAAGGCTTCCAGTTTAGTGAATCAGAGTCATTGACGTGAACTCTCTACAGGAAGTGCTGTAATGCTATAGTTCATCCTCTTAGAATAAAATAAACAATGGAACAACATAAAAAACAGGGAAATGCAAAGGAAAGGTCCAGGTTGCATCAGATCAAGCCTTGCATCATCTGGGAAACATGCCAAACCATCCATGAGAGGAAAAATGCTCTGACAGGAAGAGCCCTCAGAAAACTAGCATGCAAAGAGATATAATAAATAGGGCCTAGACTGTATGATACTTTACCTAGGACCCTTGGAGTTAATGGGTCTTGTTACATAAAAAATTAAGTTCAATGTTAGGGGGTGTGTTGAAAATTCGATGAATTCTGGATCCAGCCATTAGGTATAAAATAAACCTCTTCCCTGCTCACTTGCCTTTATAACTAGTAGTGACAAAATGATGTCTTATTCAAAAGCTGATTAGGCCAGATCTGATTAAGCTACTGTTCTTGGCAAGAAACATAGTGTCTTGGGGGAGGGGTAATCCCAAAGTTTAAACAACTTGCTAGTTATTTTCTAATTGTAAATCTCATTGTGATGAAACCAGCCAAGTGTAGGGGCCAACTCCCACCTTAATGGTCCAAACAAGAGTTCCCTGTTTTCCATCAGGTATTCATACTGAATCTTTAGGCCTGGACACTTTGTGTGCTTAATCTAGTGATGTGGTATAAAACACAAATGAGCTACAGACATCTTCAGTTTAATAGTAAACAGATTTAGCTGTTAGAGTTCACTGACATTCTGCTATGCAGGAGGGAATCTCTATTTCTTCTGTCTGAAAAGCAAAAATACACAAACCTAAATATTATTTTTCAGTCACAGCCGGAGGGTCAGTGCTGGAAACAATGGGTTACTGTTGGGAAAGAACACTTCCAAGTGAATCTTGAAATTCATACTTGTTAGCCTGTCACTCTCCTGTCTTATTTCTGTCACAATCACTAAATCCACCCACTTTTCCAGTTGCAGCCCTCTACTGACACTGTTCTTCTATTGGTAGTGTTCTGTGAAGGGTACAGTCCTGTTGAGTGTCTGTAGTTGATTGATTTGATAGATTAATTGTACTTAGACATCAGCTGTATTTTTGGGAAACTCAACATGGCTAACAAGAAGCAGTTGTGATGGGAGCCCATGTGTTGTCAAATCTTGGTTCTGTTATCTTGCAATTATATGGTGTAAACAACTACATAAGACCTCTGGCAGTTCATATCAGGAGTTCATCATTTTGCCTACAGTGGGCATCTAGAAGCCTTTTGGAAGACCACTAACACAACATGAAGACAATGGCAGGGCTTAGAAGTGTAAAATGTGTGTTAATTATTTTAGCACAGTTCAGCGGACTACTAAAATGAGCTTAGGGCTGTGACTCATGATTCAGGATGCCCATAGAAAATAGAAGAGAAAGTGTATATTTATTGCCCCCCCCCAAAAAAAAAGTCCAGGATAACACCTAGGCTTGAGTATATAGGGCCACTGAGCTGACTTCTCTATTTGCAAATGTGCTGAAGGCTGAGATGGAGGCATCCTCCTGAGTGGCCATCCACTGCAAGCAAAGGAGAACAACATAATTTCCCTGAAGTGGGGAAGACCTAAGAAAGAAGTGGTCAATGACAAATGTCAAGGAAGTCTCCTTCTTTGGAGGTTTTTAAGCAGAGGTTGGATGGCCATCTGACAGGAGTCCTGTGATGGAGGTTCCTGCATGGCAGGGGGTTGGACTAGATGGCCCTTGAGGTCTTTTCCAACTCTATGGTTCTATGACAAGATATCCTAGACCAGTGGTGTCCAAAGTTCAGCCCTCCAGATGTTTTGGACCATAACTCCCACATTCCTTGGTCATTGGCAATACAGGCTTGGAATTTTGGGAGTTGTGGTCCAAAACATCTGGAGGCTGAACTTTGGACACCCTTGTCCTAGACCAAATGACTATCTATTAGACTGTCCTCTCCCTTGCTTACTTTAGATACAATGTTGGTGCATTCATTTTAATAGGAAGCAATGAACTGACGCAGTTCCCTGCAACAGGTTTTGTGTGTGTGTAACAAATGGGAACAATATCTTCATTCATTTCTTGTTTGTAATGAATAACAATTTTTATAGCTGCTTTTTTACAGCATTTAAGCATTTTAGGGGCATTTTGATTAAACTATTCCAAGGTTTATGCTGTTCATTTATCAGACCTGAGGTTTTTCTCCTCAAAACATTAGTAACAGAAAGAATATGGAATGAATTACCAAAGACATTTTTGCTAGCAATAGCAATAATGGATTAATGTACTTTGGAGGGCATTTCAATGAGTTACATAGCAAGTTACAGTGGACTCTCGTATAACAAACGGTTTGTATAACATAAAATCGGTGCAACATAAAAAATTCTGGGGATAGGGGAAATTTGCTTAACAGAATTACCTATGGGGAAAATCCGTACAACATAAAAATGGTCTGTTTTCAATGCATTCCTATGGGAAATTTGCAAGAAGGAAAATTTGTTGAACATAATTTCATTTGGAATGAATTAATTCCTTTATACAAGGTACCAAAAGCAAAAGCAAAAGCAAAGCAAAGTGTTCTGCTTATATACCGCCCCATACCACTTTAAGTAGTCTCTGGGTGGTTTACAATTTTTAATTACAGTGTGCAGGCTACACATTGCCCCCCCCCCAGCAAGCTGGGTACTCATTTTACTGACCTCAGAAGGATGGAAGGCTGAGTGAACCTTGAGCCTGCTACCTGGGATTGAACCCCAGGTCGTGAACACAGTTTTACCTGCAGTACAGGCATTTAACCACTGTGCCACAAGTACCACTGTACTTTTAAAAAGTAATTTCCAAGTTCTAGGCAAGAACCTTCTCCCAATATTACTCTCCATTCATTTATACTTTATGTGCCATGCTGTATTGCATTCATACTTGATCCATCAAGTATAAATATGAATTTGCCCATATGAGCACTAGGTCCGGGCTAGATGGGCAACTTAGAAGCAGTGATGACTCTCATACCTCATAGAGTTATTATTAAAAATACGTGATCTGCTGTTCTTGATTATCTGCTTAACACAAGCATATAAAAGTGTAACTCAGCAAAAGGCTTACTGGTTTTCTCAGCTCAGCCAAGGGAGATCTGGGACTGATGGCTTAGTGGTATAGTTCTAAGTGAAGATGGAGGCAATTTGAGGCTATTGTGATTCTAGAATAGACTTTACTGGAGAGAGATGGGTCATGTGTCATGGAAGAACTCTCAGAAGGGAATAGCATGTTTTCTGACACAAAGGCACAGAAAAGAGGGTAGTAAGAAGAACCAGAGTTTGCTAGTACCTTAGGTAGTACTGAGAACAACTTTGGGGCAGTCCCAAATTTGGGCACCAGAGGCGCAATCCTTAGCCAGATTGAGGGAGAGCACATACCTGAAGCTCCTCTCTGACTGTTGCCTTCTCATTTTCATTCCAGTTACTACCTTGATGGCCGAGTGGCCAAGGTGACGGACTTCCTGAAAACACGCCTGTTAGACACACTCTCTGACCAGATCAGGAAAATCCAGAAAGTGCGTGAGTGAGAGGGATGGCTGGGGCAAGAGGGCAGCAAGGGTGGGGAACTTTTAAGTGCTCATGGAATGTGGAGTCTGGTCTTGCTGTGTACAGTGCTAGACAGGGTGTTTCACTCAGAGGTTTCACTGAGGACTGACTTTGGTATTCTTGGACCCCCATGGGGATTTCATCTTTCCATCAAACCGAGGAAGGCTGTGAAAGTACAGTACGGAATGCTCAGCAGATTTCCTATAGACATGGGCAGCAAAATGTCTGCAGAGTGCCCTCCCAAAAGCTTTGAAGAACTAGGTTTTTGTGGGTGTTTTTTTTACTACAACCAGCATAACAGATGATCAGCTGGGGTTTTGGAGAGTTGCTATCCAAAAAATAACCTTTCTGGCTCCTTAAAAAGCAACTGTGGGGAGACATACATACCCTGTAGAACGTACCTGTATAGCAGATCCATCAAGATAAAGAGTAGTAGGAGGAGTGAATTGAACTTGGATTAAAATAGAGAAGTGAGATGGAATCTTCCCCTGGATCTTTGTACCCCATGGGAAACATTATGCTTGTTTGTGTGATTGTAAGATTTATTAGTCATAGCTGATAGCACTCAGTTATGATCTACAATAAAAGGCACAGTGAGCTTCCCTGTGGACCTCCCCATGCATGGCTGTGTTTCTCCTAACTGGAATGTTTGATCCATTAATATCTGATACATATTGCATATGTTTCATATCTAGCCAACACTTTGCCTTGATCTGGAGCAACATTTTCAGCTACTCTACCAGGCAGATCCTAACAAGAGATAGCTTCTTCTGTTAAGAGAGTTACAGGGCTCCCAGCAGAAAGATTAGGCCAAGTTCCACTTGTTAAAATGAGTCTCTTTCTCCATGCTCTCTTGTTTTACTGCTTCAACGTGCAGCCTTCAGGTAATGAAGTCAGGCCTGGCAAGTGGCCAGGTACTTCTTAGGCACAGTGTCAGCCATTCTGTGCAGAGGCAGAAAGGGCTGTCAGCTGGCATCCTCAGGGTTTTTGCTGACGGATGTCCTTTTGTTTCCTGGTGCCCTTGTGTCCTGGGCACGTCTTTGCCACCAAGATTTGTCTCAGGTTGCAGTGGCATTTCCCAGGCTAGGGTCTCTGATGCCATGCTCATGTCTCAATTTCACCAACCAGAAAAGTACCAGGGCCAACTGGGTCTTGGGATCAAAGTTTTATGGGATGGGATTTGGCTTCCCAAAGATAAAATGCCATGTCCAGAACCACAGCGGCTCATATTGTTGGTATCTCTTTTACTGTCAGTCACACATGAATGGCTGAGTGACTGAAATCTTACAATAGAGTACATCACTGTAAGCCCTTTGTATCTGTGAAGAATGGCCATCTGACCAATTGAATTGATCTAATCAGCATATTGTTTTCCTTTGGCTGCTATAGTTTTAGTTAACTCCAAGCAACTTAACACATTAGGTGCATAGAGAGACGAGCTGCAATTGAGCCCCAACAGCGCAGTATGAGTACTTATTAGAAATGCGATGAACTGCCAACATGGTGGTTTGTCTTGGCTCAGGGTTTGTCAAGGTTAACGACCCACAATTTTTCCTGCCCTGAAGCAACGAACCATGAACCAGTTGATTGGGTCTTTTTTTTAGAGAGGGCTAAAACAGATATAGCCGATTCTGCTGCCCCCACCCTCTTCTGACTGCCCCATCAGCTCCCTCCTTGCCTGCTGCCTCCATCGCCATCACCATCACCACTGCTGCTTAAAAAAACTCCATCTCTTTTAACTTCATCTGCCTGTTAGCTGGCCCAGAGTCATTTGCACATGTCCTCACTTACCAGCAGGTATTATTAACTTCCACATCATTTCAAAATGATGGTGGTGGTGGCAGCAGTGGTAGACAAGATAGAGAGGTGATGGGGCAATGGGAATGAGGGCAGGCCTTAGTGGTGGTGGTGGTGGCGGGGGGTCGGCTTTTTAGTTAAGCAAGTTAGACTGCTGGAACAGGCATTCCAGCAGCCTGGCTTGCATACGGAGGGATGAATGAAATCGATAAATATTTGTTGCTTTGTATTCTTTGGGGTCTCTGGACTTGACAGATACCAAGCAGTGAATCATGAGTTGTTGTTTTAATTCATCATCATACTTGTGGTAGAAGATGTGCTTCCTATATATTCATGTCATATGTCTATAAATATACAGAAAAAGACATACTATATGAAGCTGTGGTCTGCTTAAATCCTATGTCATGGACAGCCTTCTTTTGTAAAAAAAAGTGCCATGTAAGAATAAAAAAAACTATTGATGTCTAAAGACGGAATTAGAGAGCAATTTACATATTTGCTGCAAATGTGCTTATCTGTAATTAGTGGGAATGAAAAATAAGGTACTTGAGCATATTTTGGTGAGTTTGCTCTGTGGAATATAAGAACAAGCCAGGCTCATCTTACATAGCTTGAAAAGATACAGCAGAAAAAACAACAGAACAGTTTGTCCATGAGAAGTTGGACTAGTTAATGGGCATATCCTAGGACATTTATGTTTTAGTGTGTGGAGAGACTCTGAGGATGCAGACAAAACCCATCTTGCAACCATGGAAAGGGAGAATTTCTTAGCCAGCTTTCTGCATGAGGTTCATAAGTGAAAAGAAGGGCATCAGTGCTGGATCCTGTGTCACTGAGTCCTTAAGGGGTAGGCAGACTGGAAGTCAGCAAAAACATGTATATTCAGGGTGGCAAGGCTGTACAGTTATAATAAGCTACAAGCTGATGCTAAGAAGTGGTGGTGTCAAAAGGAATCCTTATAGCTGGAGGTATTTCATATCCACTACTCATCTGTGTTCTCTGTTGTTCACTAGCTGGGTTGAAGATTGATGATGCGTATTGTTTTCTCTTGGCCACAGGTTGTCAATGCACACACACCTGGAAAAAAGATTTGGCTGGAAGGCATTGGGGCCACTTCTGAAGGAGGCATTACCAACCTCTCGGATTCTTATGCTGCCAGTTTCCTGTGAGTGAACATGGGGGTAGGGTTCCAATCAGCAGGTGTTCTAGATGGATGTTGGGCTGACCTGTTTCTGAAAGGAGAGTCTTGCCTTGTGTTGAAATTCAAGGATGGCATGACTTTTCAGACGAGTGACTGGGGAGATATTAGACTGGCCTTTGTCCCACAGTTTGGCCTGCTCTGTGGGCAGAGAGATTTACTACTTTTTCCAGCAAACAAATGACAACATCTGTGCCATTCAAACCAGCCTGCTCCATTTAGTGTCTACCCACACTTTTTACGATCTGAGTAGGAGTGTTCCGTTTTGGTTTGGTTTCAATGTGTGCAGTTGCTGGGATTGAATTAAAGAATTCTGGAAACTGCGGTTGAAAAACACAAAAAGAGCACAGTCTCATTGTCCACTTGATCAGATATGATGGTGGATAATGCCCACAAACAGTTATACCACCGTGTGCTAGTCTTGTGGAAAAACCGCTCCTACAATTGACTTGCATTTAGGTGAGAAGTGGTGGGCTGATGAAAAAAGGAGAACGGTCTGGTATTTTCCTTTGCTGGGTGCTTCTTTGTGAAGGCTAATAAGCTATAGAATTCGCTTTTTTGTAGCAAAGAATGTGGGGCAGCTCAGCATGACCTTTAAAAATAAATCTAATTAGTTCAGAACCCTCGTCACAGCACAGATTGGCTGACATTCCTATTGCCCTTCTGCGACCAGTTTGTCCTTGCTCACTGAGTGTCCTATACAGAGTGAACTTTGAAATCTGGGATTTTCACATCTCAGTGGAGATCTTGTGAGGCTGTGTTTCAGCATTTCTTACTAAAAGAAGCTGAGTGTCCCTTATGAAATCCCTCAGGAAATTTCTTTTCCTCAGGAAAAAAAGAATGATGTCATGGAGAACAGACCCTGAATGTGGAGGTGTAGATTTGTAGAGATGGAGGTCATGTTATTGGTCCACAAAAAGGGCTCCAGAGGGAGCATGGGATTGCATATACCGGTGTTATTTTTCTCTCTAGAGATTAGTAGAGACCTGTCCTTCCTTAGCGTGTTAGTTTATATGTACAGTACTAGTGAACAGAGGGTCAGCCATTTTTGGTTGAGCTTGCTAGCTGGGTCAAAGCATGCGGTTATCAAGATCATCCCTACTTCTAGCATGATGGAAGAAGGACCCTTCATATAAAAGCAAAGGATGTGCCCTTTGTCATATATTGAGGGCTACCTCACTTAGTACGACAGTAAAAGGCAGCGCTGCACATACCCATGGTTCGGCCCTGTCTTCCACTGGTGTCTAAATGGTATTGGAACACTTCGAAACACATGAAACATGTTTTGGGGAGGGCTTTTTTTCCAGATATATGGATGTCCTTCAGAAATAGGATTCATATGCAGTGGAAATGAATGCAGTCTCAACGTTTGTTCTAAGTGTGGCGCAACCATGATTATGGAAATGTGCATTCCATGATTTTGAGGAGGACACTGGAAGATAATTCGTGTTGCACATCAGCCAACTGGCTTTATATGAAAAGTCCTCCTTTCTCTATTTTTCACATGCAGCCCAGCTCAAATGCATGTCTTCCCAGATGTAAGTCAATATGCCTTATGTCAAATTCACTGGGTTTTACTCCCCAAGCAAATGTGTAAGTAAAATCACAGCCTTACGGCCAAGATGAGTAAATGCATTATATTTTTGAATGCAATCCCTCTGCAACCATTTTTGCCTCTATCTAATCTTAGGGACAATCACAGACAGTAATGGATTTAGGGTTTTGGCTATCACTAAAGGGATCAGCTGGGATCTATATTACTGTGTATGTAGTAATTCCAGCACAGACTTTAATGGAAGCAGGGAAACGTGTGGCTGTAACCTTGTTCCCAAAAGTAGTATCACCAGATTTTTCACAACAATATATCACATTAGCCTCTAATCTTGCAAAATACTTGTATTTCCGTTATGGCATGGAGACATCTCGGAGAGCAGGCAGGATGAGACAGTAAAAGCTTGAGCAGATACAGGCAAATGTATTCAGTTCAGTACTGTTCCCTTTGAAAGGTTTTTCTATTCTTTTCTGATCTTCTTGGGAAGATTATATTCTTTTGCACTGGGCTTTGTTGGGAGGGGGCAGTGCTTCCTGTGGAGAGCTCATTTCTGGGATTCAGAGATTCCCAGATGGAAGTAATTAATTACTTCATTAATTAATTTTTAAACAGATTGGGAAGGGGGCTGCAGTGGGGAAGTGGATGTGTAATGCTTTATTTTTCTTAGTAAAATTATTTTCAAAACCATGGCTTTTGCAGTGCTGTGAAAATGCATACTGATAAACCCCAGTCCGTTTCTGGAGGAACTGTGACTCGGTATACTTATTTACTGTAGAACTTTTGCCCCTCTGGATAACCCCTCTGTGGAGTGGAGAACTTCATGGAGACCCTTGAGTTACTTGAAATTCAAGTAAACTGACTTGATCCAGATTATTATGTAAACCAGAAGTTAATTATTTATTGAGTCTTATAGTTCTCTGAATCTTGCAGTAGTATTCAGCCGTTTAAGTACATCAAAGTATGCTTAAAAGTATATATTTTGACAGAATAGACATGTTGACAAAGGCATGTAAAATGGCATGTCCCATTAATAGACTGGTTTCCTTATCTCAAGGATGCTGATCTTGGAGCAGAAATAAACATAGGTAGCCAATGAATAAAAGAGGGAAAATCCCTAAGGCCTGATTGTGAGTGAGTGTCACAATCAACATATCAATTTACTTTGTTTTGGGATAGATCTTCATGACTGAATTGTGCAACATGAAAGACTCATTTCCTCTCATTTATCCAGTTCTATTGTTCTCTCATCTGTGAACACAGACTGTATATAACTTTAGTTTATGATTTTCAACAGGGAAAATTTTGGTTCAAATTTGGTTCCACAAGATAACCAAATACTGCTCAGGATTTGATTTTCAATAATTAGATGAAAACATGTGTGATCCCCTGCCTCTTAGTGTACTCCCTGGGAACTCTTGATAGACTGTCCCTCTTCCCCCATTGTTTCACAAAAGAAAGAAAGAAAGAAAGAAAGAAAGAAAGAAAGAAAGAAAGAAAGAAAGAAA
>JAHTLZ010000379.1:17504823-17558693 GCA_023846285.1 Phrynocephalus versicolor | reverse complement strand
AAAGAAAGAAAGAAAGAAAGAAAGAAAGAAAGAAAGAAAGAAAGAAAATATTAAGCAACAGAGATTCTTCTGACAAACCTTGTTTCACTAGAAAGGAGGGGGGATTTTTTTTCTTGGTAGTTTCTGCCTCAGGTTGCTTCTGATTCAGTGAGGTAACATTATTGATTAGTCTCCCCTTTATTATTTTGTTTATATGTGTTTGTTTTCCTTCCATGGCTTTTTCTTTTCTTTTTAATTGCAAAATAGTGCTATTTTACAACACAACAGCAACAGATCAAGGGCAAAGTAATGATAGGTAGTCAACTATTAATACCCTTAGAGACCAAGAACTGAGACTTTCAAGGGACAATTGATGGGAAATCTATTGATTCTGTTAGACAAAAAGCAATAAAAGAAAAAGAACTTCCAGGAGAAAGGTTTTTTAAATATGAAAGGCACAGTAGTTGAAAAGCTTCAGCATGGTTTTGCCCGCCTTTATTGGACACCTTTTGTTATTATTTTTTCAATGCCCCAAAAGACATGGGAGATCAGCACAGAAGGTCATGGATTGCACTTGGTTGACTGTGATGTCATTTGGATGTTCCTTAAAAAGGTGTTAATTCCAGGCTGAAGTGTTACTGGAAAAGCAGGTCCTGTTCAGTTGTTAAATTCAGTGTGTTTCTTTGTCTCAGTCACTGCCTCTCAGCCTGGGATGCTGTGAGGACGGACAGGTATGCAGATCATGTATGCTACCCTAAGCAACATCAAGAAAGGGTGGGTAAAAATGTAATTTGGAAAAAAGAAAGAAAAGAATATAAAAGCCACTGCCTTGTTTGTAAATCTGAGACAGTGTTCCCTACCTGGTGTCTTCTGAATGTTGCCCCCCCTCAACCCACCCCCCAACCCAAATACCTTATATGTAGTCCTTGACCAATAACTATCCTGGCATAGTCTAATGGAAATTGTAGTCCAAAGCATCTGGATGACACCAGGCTGAGGAACATTGCTTTAAAATATAGAAATTTTGTGAGGAATTTGAGGAACTAAGACAGACTGCCAGGAGAAACTTTGAGAGAACCTACAGCCGACTACTTTCTGTAAAAAGGTGGATCATTCTTTTTCAGGTGGCTCAATTCCCTTGGGATTCTGGCCAGCCAGGGGATTGATGTGATCATGCGACACTCCTTTTTTGATCATGGACACAACCATCTTGTGGACCAGAACTTCAACCCATTGCCGGTAGGTGTATGAAGTTGTGTTCTGCATCTTCTGAACTTGCCCGTTGAACAGTCTGGCCTTATGTGGTTTCTGCCCTTCAGGTCCATTTGGTTTCCTTCCAGTGTCTTGTGTCAGTGCCTTTCCCTTTCTCTCTTTATGACCCATACAGACACCCCAAGACCTACTTCAGGTATGTCCAAACTTCGGCCCTCCAGATGTTTTGGACCACACCTCCCACAGTCCTTTGCCATTGGCAATCTAAGCTTAGAATTCTGGGAGTTGTGGTCCAAAACATCAGGAGGGCTGAAGTTTGGACATGCCTGGCCTACTTTCTTTGCATGTGTTGGTTCAAGATAGCACATTCTCTCTATTTTGGAAAATAGTGATGTGTGAAATAGAGTCAGTGCCTGCACTGGCTGGGGAATTTGGGAGCCACCATCTGATAAAGAAAACGCCAAGCTCTGCTTCGTCCCCCTACCTACCTCCTCTCATTGTTTCTGCCTTTCAGCCCATGGGGCCAACCATTGCTTTTAAGGTTACTTGGTGTACCACATCACACTCTACACTTCCTCTTCCCCTCCTCCTCATCCACTGGTTCTTTCCTGAGCCATCCCCACATTGTCTTCATTTTATCAGCCCATGTTTCTCCTTTCTCCCTTTCCTGCTACCAGCCAGTAAATCAGGGGATTTGTGCTTGGCTCCCGTGCCCCTGACCTGTTCCTCAAACTCTCTCTTTCTCTCTCTCTCTCTCTTTTTAGGCTGTACCATAAAAAGAAAGGAAAGGAAGGGGGGACTAAAAGGAATGGAAATAAATAAGTAAAAAAAAATCTATGTGCAGCTGAAAATCCTCTGCTCCTTGTGGCCTGTTTGAACTCTGCTTGAAAATACATTTTTCCAGATTGGTTCCTTTTAGTGCTAATAGGAGACATTAGTTAATGTCAGGCACAACATGTTGAAAGCAGATGGGGCAGGGTTACCTCTGGAGCTAGGATGTGGTCCACTCGGAGAGTCTCCATAAGACCCTTGTGGGGGTACACAAGCGTAAGAGAATCACTCAGAGAGTCTCTATGGGATCCTTGTGGGGGGTACACAAGAGTAAGAGAACCAGGCGTTCCTTGTGGGGGGGACATGCACGCCGCAGGAAGAAGGGAGGGGGCAGGAGAGGAGTCCTAGAGTCCCGAAGATAGGATGTGCAAGCAACTAGAGGCAGAGCAGCCAGCTCCTTAGGGAAAGACAAAAGAGCCAGGAAAACAGGACAGAACAAATGTTAGATGTATAAGAATGAAGGCGCTCACAACTTCACACAGCAGGGCAGTTCCCTCCAATTTAATACAAACCTGCTCATTTGTAACTCTTCAAAAAGGCTGAGCCGGTGGCTGTTCCAAGTGCGCAGCACTCTAATAAGGAAACCGTATGTAAAAGGCCTTTAAAAGTGGCAGGTTTTCGTTTCATCTTTTTTTCCAGTCTCATAAATTGTCCACCTTGCAAGTAGAACTGTTGGCAGCGTCAAGAAGCTCTGGATCTCCCCAGCCAGGAATTTACAAGCCTCTTCCAGGGTACCAATCTGGGAGACACTGCCAGCAGGCTCTCAGAATGCAGGATGGGAATCTGGGAAGCAGAAGGAAACAGCCACAAAAAGTTGAGCCCAGCCTGTAATGAGCTATAGATTATTTTACATCCCTGTGAAGTTAGTTTCTGGGAGATGGTGGACTTCTCAAGTTCTCTTCCAAATGATCAGCTGTTCGTTCTGGCTTCTTTGGTCTTAGGCATCAGGAAAGTATATTAGAGATATCCAGGCCCTTTTCCACATCGCATCTGCCCAGGCTGTTCTGTGAGCGGTGGCAGTACAAAATGTCCATACAGGCCTGAGCTCCTGGTACACATCCATTCAGACTCAGACTCTGGTTCTCTTGGAGTACATTAGGGGAGAGGAGTGTTTGGACGCTTCTTTGTTCATGAGGTCTAGGTGCAGAAAAGCAAAGCAATATCTGCTTAGTAAGTAGGCGGCAAAGAGGAGGACAGGGTAGGGAGATAATAATGTATATGGTTCAGAACTCCAAAAAGGGTTGTGCAGAAGAATCTGCATTACATGGTCCCAAACTGAAAATGCCATTAACTGTTGCTGCATTGAAATGTTGGAACTTCTCTAACTCACTGATATGCCAGAAAGACTGAGAGTGTGGGTGGCCCAGAAAGGGACAAGCCTTTTCAGTGTCTCTTCGGATAGAAGCCAGTTTATGCTGCACCAGAGACCATTGTTCCATCCTGTCTACAGTGTCACTGAGTTAGTGATAGCTCTCCAGGGTCTCAGCCAGGCTTCTTTTCTTACCTCTATGTGGAGATACTGGAGATTAAACTTGGGACTTTCTGCAAGCGAGGCATGTGCTTCACCAGGGAGCCGCAGTCTGTCCCCAAGGATAGCAGAGAGAGTATATGAACAAACATTCCAAGGTAATTGTCCTAGCGTAGAAGAAAACTACATTCAGAGCCCAATGTCTGTATTTAATTTTCTTTTTCTCCAACCCCTTTTCCCTTTGTATCCAATATATTTCCCCCTGTCCAGAGCAGGTGAGTAGCTAGAGGGTTTTTAAGTGGCATTCACAGCGAGGCTCAGCGAGGCCAGACTGTGAACCTGGGCTGAGGTGTGGCATCCGCTGTTTTCCCGTGGGAGCTATCAGTGAGATGAAAGCGGCTGCTCAGGCCTGCGCAGGGCTGCTGAGATGTGAAACCGAATCCTCCCACTAAATATTAGTGACAAAGACTTTTCCACATGCTGTCTTTCCTTTGTGCAAACTCTCAGATGCTGAGAGAAGCCACGGCATCAATCACTGCCTCCGCCTGGCTGCCCATCAGCTGGCGACAAGCTCGGGCTGGGTGCCCTGCAAAAGCTCCTCTCTTTTGCTTTCTCTCTGCCTTGGCAAATTAGACTCAACTGGAATAAAAGGCTTAGCCCCAAATGCACTGGGTTCTTCTGAAGTAGCTTGGAGATCGAGGGGATCTGTCGGCCTGCCAATGTGAGCATCCTTCCAACTTGCTGCTATTGAAGATCAAATATAAAAATTAGGATCTTCAAATACCACCCATCTAGCCTGCACTGGAAAGAAAACAGAGCTTTCTCTGGCTCTATGCAATAAAAAAGCCACACATCTATACTCTTTACATAGGAAGAACAAGCTGCTGAGTGATTTGCAGAGATTAGAAAAATACTATTTTGGGATGTTAGTGCTCAGAGTGTTGTGGCCAGTGGCCAAGCTAACTGGTGGATACTTAAAGTTCTCATCCAAAAAATCCAAAAACATTTCCAAGTTCATTCATTTGAACCTATAGCCTTTGGGTGCTGGAGTTACAGCTACCCTAGCAACACAAGGCGTTGCGGCTGTAAATCTTGCAGTAAGCTTCTGGCTCTGCTACACCCGTTGCACCTGCATATTGAGCCAGAAAGACTTTGAAGTACATCCCTCCCTGACCCATGCTTCAAGAAGCCCCAAATCTCAATGGCATTAAACTCAGTCCCTATCCTCCTTTAAGATCTGGACTATATGACCAGGTACAGCTCATTCATTAGCATGGGTTGCCCACTGGACCACAGTAGTCAGGATCCCATTCCCACGCTCCCCCAGTAATCCTTGGTCTCACTCCAGTTCCACCTGTTCTGGTCACCACTGTTTCAGATTGTCTGGCATATAGCTAGGCTGTAACTTGCATTCACCAGTTTCCAGAGTGCACTCAGACTTGGTGGTTTGGGTAGAGAGAATCTGAAGAGGGACATTATGCATTGCTCATTTCCTTTGTGCCAGCCCTTGCTCCTCATAAAAGCTTCTTACACTGCCTCGTGGCGCAGTGGTTAAATGCCTGTACTGCAGGTAAAACTGTGCTCACGACCTGGGGTTCAATCCCAGGTAGCAGACTCAAGGTTCACTCAGCCTTCCATCCTTCCGAGGTCGGTAAAATGAGTACCCAGCTTGCTGGGGGGGGGCAATGTGTAGCCTGCACACTGTAATTAAATTTGTAAACTGCCCAGAGACTACTTAAAGTGGTATGGGGCGGTATATAAGCAGATAAGCAGTAAGCAGAACACACAGAAATGGGATGCACGTGGAAGGAGAAGATCCAGAATAGGACTCAATGGGCAAATATTGAGCACACACAGCTGATGCAAAATGATGCTCTCAAACTCTGCAGGTGACAGCAAAACCTTTGCCCTACCTCACCGACCAGGGAAGAACAACAACACTGAGTGTCATGGACTGACCTCACCATGATCTTGTCAAACACAATGGTTCTGATTCTTTCAATGACCAGAATCCTATTCAGTTTTGTGTAACTTGCAGTGGCTAATTAACAATATGCTGATACAATCCTGATGCTCCCTGGTGCTTTGTTACTTAGTCACTGCAAGTCACATAGACTGTTACGCAAGCACCAATATGATTCTGGTGAACGGCAAAACTTCTGGTGGGAGTGGTGCCAAGATCATGCAGTTTCTGCTTCTATTATCAATTAAGCCAGGGAGGGCTATATACTGTAATCCTGGCCTTAGAAGTGGTAGCTGGGCTATCCTATCAGACCAGAACAAAATAAAAACATAAAAAAGACAAAATGTTGTGGAACCTTGAAGTCTAACTGCTGTATTTTAATATGAACTTTTGTGGGTGAGTTGTGTCCATGAAAACTCAAATTAAAATATACAGTAGTACTCAGTATCCAGGGTGCCCACAGGCCATTCTTGTCTTCTTTATTTTTTATTTTATTTTTCCCTGATATAATAATGGTAACAAACTCCTGAACTTTCTTTCCAGTAGGCTATCTCCCTTCACCATCCTGAGGAATAGGCAGTACCTTCCAGCTACTAAGCTATTGAGCCCACCATCTTGAATGCCTTTATCAAACATTTTTGTGTGTTTTATTTTTTAGTTAGAATATTGAGTACACATTTTTGTATTATTTTGATGCCTATGTTGTTATTATGTAATGCTATTGATTGTTGTTTTGTTCAGCTGTAAACTGCCCAGGATAGCCTTTGGAGCCAGATGGGTGATATATAAATAAAATAAAATAAAGATTTTGTTTTCCACAAGCTTCCCTTGCCTTTCTGTTTTAAGACTTTTGCAATTATGGGTTTTAGTTCCAGCTCATGAATTCTTTAATGGGGAACAGGCTTGTATACACACCTTGGCAAAGGGCTATGCATAAATACACTGTTTGGCTCATACGTGGATCCTAAGCGTGCATGTATTGCTCGCATACTTGTGGCTGATGGCACTGCTATTGTTGGGCTGCCTTTCATTTGCAGGCGTGAACATGTGCCTCTGGAAGGAACAGGATGTGAAGCAGTGGAGAACAGAACCACAAATGACATTTTATGTTCCTTCTGTGTTTGCCAGTAAACAGCTCTCAGGGGGCTGGGAGTGAAGGGGCTATTATGCTGTCGCTACTTACCAGGTTACAGCAACATTTCTTCACCATGTGGTTAGTGCACAATTTCACAGCCCTGGCCTGGTTGTAAAGTTGCACTGGGCCCCTGAGACCTTATCCCATAACGGATCTGCCAGGAGAAAAGCCCGTCTGCTTAATAGGATTGTATGTCCCATCTAGGCAGTTTGCAACACCTTCTGCCTGCAAGGACACCTGTGGAAAAGACCACCAGGGCTATCTCGCAAAAGTCCTTCCAGTGCCATAACTGAGCCATGCTCATTAGGCAGCCCTCTATCCCAGAGCAGGAACAGGTCCAAAGTGGGACCTTTTAGACAGCTGTTGTGAAAGGAAAAAACTCAACACTGATTCTTTTCACAGAGAGAACAGCCTATTTCAAGCATGCCTCCCTCTTCAAGGTTGTTAAAAGCACAGCTTGCAAAAGTTATTGTTATTATCACAACTGGACAACAATTCAGTCAGTACGACACAAGACTATGCCTGTTGTCCAAGAGTGATAATAGTAATTTTTTAATATTTTATATCATATTTATAATATTCTTTTATTTAACTTTCAATATTCTTCTTCTATAATTTCAATAATCCTTAATTATAAGAATCCTAGGAGCTGTTTTCCAGCTCCTAGCTACACGCTTGAGAGGAAGACTTTACCCGCTGTAGGTCTACTTCAGTGTTTTCCAGAGAAGTAACTTCTGCAAGTTCAGGATCGCAGCTCTCATAATTCAACATGGTTTCTGTATGGCATTAAATATTTTCAGGGATGGGGGAGGGGAGGGGATGTCTCTTGTTAATATTTTGTACCTAGTTTTGGACACTGCTTTGCAGCAATCCGGGCATTTCCAAGAGGTCGGTCTTACATGTAACACATCTGTTTTTCTTTTCTCTTCCTTTCCCCACTCCACTTCCTTTGGTAGGATTATTGGCTCTCCCTGCTCTACAAGCAACTGGTTGGGCCCAGGGTCCTTGCTGTGCATGTGGCCGGGCTGCAGAGGAAACCTCGTCCCGGCAGGGTGATCCGTGATAAGCTACGAATCTATGCTCACTGCACCAGCCACCACAAGTGAGTTATCCAATGAAGAAGACACAAGTGCTTGTACAGAGATGGGGCTCTGGCGTTCCAAAAAACCCCAATACGTTTTACTAGCTACACACATAAGAGGAAGACCTTACCTGCTGTAGGTCTACTTCAAAGTTTTACCCATCGCAACATAGCTTTGCAGAGTTTCTAACAGTTAGCTTCTACAAATTCCCAGTGCTACAAATTCAACATGCTGGTTGAGGGGATTCTGAGAGTTGTAGTCCAGGAAGGTTGTTTTCCAGGCTCTACTCCTGCAACCCTTTGTCCCTGCCAGTGCCTGAGACTAAGTGCTTGCTGCCCCTTGGGGAGTATCCATGCAAGTAAAGGGGGGGCATTATTTTGCTGCTCCCCCCCTTTACTCTCTCCCATACATTGCAGGGTTGGAGATGGTTGCTGCTGGCTGTAAAATGGGGATCGCTTTTCCTTTTTCTTCCTTCTTCCCCATCCCCCAGTGTGTGCAGTTTTGTATCTTTGCTTGCTCTGGTTGTCATGGCTCTGGTGATGATAGGGAAGAACAGCTATCTCTGGAGTTGGGGCAGGCGTTTTTGCAGCGCAACTCTTATCAGGATGAGATCAAGGGAATCCATTTACCCAAAGGCCCTGGGGTCTGGTTTCCGTGTCTTCTCTCCCTGTCCCACCACCACCACCACCACTACCACCTGGGGCTCTTAGTCTAGCTAGAATTTCTATGATAAGCCTTTTCAAAGCATCCTGAGAGTGCTAGGACTAGGACTTCCCTGTGCGCACACACAGGTCCCTATTGTTGTTTCCTCGCACAGCCCAGATGCTTTCAGCAAGTCTCTCCCTCCTAGAGGGAACTCTGCCCAGTGACTGACAGGTATCTGGCAGTTGGGATAGGGACAGGTGGAGAAGGACAGGTAGGCAGCCACTGGCCCCATCCCATGCCCAGGGCAACCGGAGGAGAGGCTGTTCCCAAGCAGAGAATGTGCTTTCCTTTTAGGAGTTTTCTGCTTAAATCTCTCACTGGATCTTCATAAGGACTATTGATATAACATGAGATACCTAGGTGTGTCTCAACATTATTCCCCCCAGGCATTACTCACAGGTCAGAATCCTATCTGTGTTTGCATAATAATGTGTAACGTCATAAATGATTGCAGCTAATTGACAAGGAGGCTATATATTTCTCGGTCATTTGCCTGATCATAGGCCCAGTTATTCAGCCAAGTTGCACCCTGGCATCTCATCAGTTAGGTATAATTAAATGTGGCAAGTTACAAACACTCCAGTAGGATTCTGGCCATAGGGTTTAAAAATTTCTTCCAGATCTGTGTCTCTGGTGGTGGTGTTGGGAAATCTTGGACTCAACCGCTCTCACTCTTATCACAGGCAGCACTTCTAAGGCCCAGCTGCAAAATGTGCCTAAACCAGAAGGCTTCGTTTAACATTTTAGATCGAGGAAAAGTTAATGTTTTTGGACTACAGCTCCAGAATCCTCTAGCCAGAATGGTCAGGAGCTATGCTGGTAGGGAGATGATAGGAGGTCGAGTCCAAGAAAACAAGTTCTAAGAACTGTTAAGTCTTGAACCATCAACCTACATGTCTTGGGAACTGCAGAGCTCTTGAGCAAGTATTCAGTGCCTGGACCTCATCCACCACTGGCATTTTCTCAGAAATATGCACATTACTTGTCCTTAGATGATCTCTCTCTCTCTCTCTCTCTTGCAGTCACAGTTATGTTCGTGGTTCTATCACGCTGTATATCATCAACTTGCATCGTTCCCGGAAGAAAATCAAGTTGGTGGGGACTCTTCGGGACAAACTCGTCCATCAGTATATGCTGCAGCCCTTTGGTCAGGAAGGGTTATACTCGAGGTGAGGAACCTTGACTTGGAAAGAGGCATTAGGCAGAATTTATCTCCCACCTCACCCCTTGTTGATATCAAAGGCTGTTGACCCTAGACTTTGGAAAACTAAAAGCAAAAAAAATGTTCTGCTTATATGCCGCCCCACAGTGCTTAAAGCACTCTCTGGGCAGTTTATAATTTATTCATGCAGGCTACACATTGCCCCTCCTCCAGCAAGCTGGATACTCATTTAACAACCTTGGAGGGAGAAAAGGCTGAGTCAACCATGAGCTGGCTACCTGGGACTGAACCCCAGGTCGTGAGCATAGTTTAAGCTGCATTACAGCAGTTTAACCACTGTGCCACGAATGCAGCTATCATGTCCGTAGCAAGTTCTCTGAAATTACCCATTGTTACACTTACCATTTGGTACTAATTCTGCCCAACCCCCTTTTATTTTCACCTCCCTCCTGAAACGGAAGCTACGTCACAACAAATCTATTGGACCAAAAACCTATTGGTGATCTCAGATGGATTGTGTAAGTCACTGCAGCTAATTGTGGCTAACTGACAAGGTACTAATAACGAATGCCAGGCACATTTGGGTGCATGGCCAGGCACACAACTAACATATTCCTGGCACCTTGTCAATTAGGCGCCACAATTTACATTATCCCTGGGCAGTTCTCCCCCAGGAAAACTATAGTGTATCAGTATGGCAACTGCACGGCACCACCTTGGGCTATCTTGTGACCTCATTTTCATGGTTCAAACACCTACTATTCCTGGAGTTGTGGGTGGAGGCAAGTAGGGAGCTATGCCATTTTGAATCTTGGTTCTATTGTATTTTTTTTTGGTATTGTTTTGACTCCTCCACCCCACGAGACAACTATGGCCATCTCAAAGCCTTACCACCTCTCTCAATAGCAGGGATGTGGAGCCAAGCCTTATCCGTACGGATGACAGAGGAGCTTTCTCATGCATTTGCCCTCTTTGTGCAGGTCAGTGCAGCTTAATGGCCAGCTCCTAACCATGGTGGACGATGGAACTCTGCCTCCCTTGAAGCCTCGCTCGCTTCGTCCCGGCCGGACTCTGGTGGTCCCACCACTCACAATGAGTTTCTACGTGGTGAAGAACGTCAATGCTTTGGCCTGCCGATATCGGTAACCCTCACTGCCAAGGACAGGCACGCCAGGCCCTCTGGGGGCAGCTCTCAGCCAGTGGCATCTCCTGGTAGACTAGGCAGACATCACAGGGAAATGAGGATGAAATGGCTTCTGAGTAACTCCGCAGGTGCCTGCAAGCACTGCCCACCTGTTGCTGCTTCACTGTTGGCCTGCTGTTACCTCCGTAGTACCACCCACCACCACCACCACCACCTGCAAGGGCTAATCCATTATGAACTGGGAGAGAAGGGGAGGAGTATCCTCTCTCACCTTGCTGAAAGCAAGATTATCCTTGTTCCCCCTCCATGGAAAGAAGTCGATGCCAGAGCCAACAGGAATTGCCTTGCAAGCTGAAATGAGGGAGGGAGGGGGGGCTCAGAAGAGTAGGAAAGCTGGCAAAAATAGGGAAACCTGAGCCCTCTCCAATGTGACAGGTCCATGGAAGGCTATCTATGCTACACTCATCTTGGCAGCCTGGGAAACATCTTAAACCTGACAGTCCTCTCTGCTGAAGGTCATAGAATGGGGTCTTTGTGCAACCTTGTAGACAGGTGAAAACGCTGTAACAGAAGGGGATGGAGTTCCAAATTTGAATCACTAAGCAAAAGCAAAGGCAGCAGTTACAGGAAGAGCAATTATCAACAGGGAAAGCCTGAACAATCGAGCCCTCTAAACTTGATTCTTGTGGGTGCTCCTCCCTCTGCTGGTAACAAGCAGTAGTAGAGCCAGCTAAGCTGAGCTGCAATGTGAAATACACTATGCAGCTGTTGGGCATCAGGTGGAACTCATGGAACGTGCAGGAAGCTTCAGATGCAGACAACTCAACCAGATCCATGGAGATGCAGAACCCAGAAGGACATGTTGTAAGCAAGTAGCCATGCTGTAGCCGAAAGGGGGGAAGGCATATGTCAGACCAGATAACAACCAGTGGGATGTCTGCAGCTGCTAGAGTCCAACAGCATTGCTAGGTGGTGGTGGTGGAGGAGGAGGAGGGGTTTGGTCTTGGCCACTGTCAATAATGCTGCCTCCTATGAGTGTTTGCTGTAAATGTTAAGTATTAAATTATATTTTCGGAAAAACTGGAAAAAATAATTTGAAGGGCTGGGGAAAAGGCAAATTGACTGAGGCCTGACCTCTTGGGAGGGGGGTTGTTTGAGATGAAAGTGCTATACTGCAGAGGGGAGAAATCATAGTTAAAAATGAAAGTCTTATGCCTGTTTGAGAGTTGCTGTTGTTTTCTTGTCCAGGACCTCAGGTTTGAGCAATACTTGCCTTCCCTAGAACTCAGTGGTTCTCAACCATTTCCAAGAGTACAAACCCCTTATATAACACCCAGGTAACCTGCAACCCACGATCAGGGCCGTCTTAAGGATATGTGGAGCCGTGGTTCGAAGATCCCTCTGGCGCCCCCCCCCCGTTTCACAGAGCTGTCTTCCTTATTTGGACTACAACACCCAGAATCCCCTTTCCAAGACGCCCGCTCGCCCAGAGGTCCTTTTTCTAGCTAGAGCATCACCCAGGAGCGCCGGTTCCCGCGCTAGGCGGTCTGGCACCAGCCTGCGGGGCACCTTCGGAAGTCGGCGGGTGTGGGGTGGGATGGGATGGGGGGGATCCCCGATCCTTCCGCTGCCCTTGCCACTTTGCCCTCGCCGCCTCCTTTCCCCCCAAGGGCAAGCGTGGCCCCGCACCTGCCTCCCTGCCTGCCTGGCTCGCCTCTCAAGGGCTGCCCATCCCCGGCGACGCATCGGTCGACTTTCCCGGTGGGGACGGAGGACTGGCCTGGAACTACGAGTCCCATCATGCACCAGATGAGGGCTAGTGCCTCCCCGGCTGCCGCCCCACCCTTGCACCAGCTGACAGATCGCCCAGCGGCTGCCCAGGCGGGCGGGCAGGGCAAGAGGCAGGCTGGGAGGGAGCGGAACCCTTGGAAAAGGCTAAAGGCGCCCAGATCGCAGGAAAGGGGGGGAGGAGGAGGAGGAGGAGGAGGAAGGGCAGATGCGCTGATAAGGGACGGAGGGGGGGCGTCACAGAGAGGGAGCGCCAGCCACAGCCCGGCGACCGGGCGGACAGGCAGGCAGGCAGGCAGGCAGGCAGAGCATCCCGGCGCCCCCTTCCCTCCCCCTAGCCTGAAATCCCTGCAGGATGCAGCCAGAGGGCGGCACGGCGACAAGGTAACCGCCGGGCGGAGGAGGGGAGCGCAGCGTCTCCGGGCGCCCCTCTCCCTCCCTGTCCAGGCGCTTGGCCGCCGGGGAAATGGGGGAGCCCGGGCACCCAACGGGAGGCTGCTGCTGCCGGCTGCCTCCGCCGTGAGTGAGTGAGGCAGGCATCGCTGGGGTTCAGGCGCCCTTGGGGTTCAGGCGCCCTGGTTCATTGAACCACAAAGGCCTATGGGAAAGTCGCCCCTGCCCACGATCACCATATTTGCATAAAAAGGCATTTTTACAGTGTTAATGGAGTAAAATCCCTTCTCAGAGATATGAGGTACCTCTTTCTCATGCATACAAATACATGCTAACTTGAATATCTATTTCTGAAAAGTCAAGTAAGAAATTGTTTAACAAGGACTACAACACATATAAGGTGAGCCACATGACCCCAGAAAACACTTTGCAACCTCTAGGTTGGGAAACTGGTAGAACTGGTACTTGCACCACCACCACCTCCCAGTGTCGCAGCTAATGCCAAATGGTGGCCAGATTTCTCTTGGATTAACAGGCAACCACATCTCTGACTGTGATCTCCTTCAAATGCAATCCAGGGATCAGGCCTTTCATTTGTATTCACAGCCGTTAGATGATTTTCACACATGGTTGAAGAATGATGGACAAAAAATGAAGATAATCAGAAAACCCAGTTTTAAGTACTGTATCATCATCCAAGAACAAAATAGACACACGAGGAATGGGCTTTCAGCATTCATAATCTAGGCTTAAGTTTATCTTTGTTTTTGTTTTTTCAATCTTCTGAAGAGGTATCTTGTTTTTCCCACTTTGGCAGTTCTGTTTCTTTGGACTGACTATGATACCAATTCTCCTTGACTGTCACGAACTCTGGCTCACCGCAGAGAGGATCCACAAACTACTCAGTCACAATTGTGATACCTGGAGTAGGTGTTTGCCAGGTGGCATCAGTGCACTAGTGACTGGGAATGTTTCTGGTGAGCCTCTTTCCCCAACACCACTTGCCCCTGGTGGTGCAGGGAAAACAAAACTAGCAGATTGTTGCAAACCAACCTTGCAAGGTAGAAACTATGAAGAGGATGGATTTTATTTAAAATAACATAAACACAAAGCAAAGCAAAACAAGCCTGTTTTCACATTTACACTTAAAAGCCCACAAAGATGCTAAAAAACCTCCAAGTGCATAAGACACAGGATTTAGTGCCTTCGACCCCTTTCAGTGGTCTAAATGACAATACTGCTATGATATTTTATAACTTTATTGATGAGGTTTTAGTAAAACAAATGTTCTGCAAAAGGATTTATAACTCAAGCAAAATCAATACAATAAGCAGTTCCACATTACAGAAAAATAGAAGCAGTTTCAGAGTTTCAGAGAATTAGGACTTATTCCCATAGAAAATAAAGCAATCTAATTCTGAGCTATACTTAAAATATAGTGTAGTTCCAAGGCATAAGCAAAGTTCAGCACGATGATGGTTCCACATTGAACCAAGCATGAAGAACCATATTCTTACTAGCTAGCTTCTGCTGTTCTCTCTCTCTCTCTTTCAGCCAATAGTTCCATCTCACCTCATATTCCATCATTACCATGCGCTGGCCGAACCTCCCACCAATCAACTGAAGCCCATTATTTAGTTTCTGTTGCATAAGCACTCCCAGGACCTCCGCAGTTGTAAGCCCATCCTCATGTCTTGAGAAACCAGGTGTGGGCTTCTTAGAAAATATTCCAAGGCCATAGATAAAATTTTACAGATGTTCAGGGTATCTTGGTCCAGTTACCCCAACATACTTCCTTAGTTATCTCAGCTGAAGCAGTTTTAAGATTTTACAAGAAATATATAGATTAACCCTGTTTCTGCTGGTTTAATCGGGATCTACATTCTGAAAAGCTACATTCAAGATGCTGACCCTTCTGTTTAAAAAAGAGAGAATCTTGGACTATTTTCAGACAAGCATGTTTGTGTGCAGTTGCATCACCTCGTTTATAGAAGTTTTCAGGAAGTCCAGACAAAATCATCTTGAATTTGCACTCTTGATAAGTTTTTTCCTATTTCTTATGCCTTTCCTTTTCTTAATAATCAAAACTCACTAAGAGAAAACTGAAAAGCTGCACACTGCCTTTTTTTACTAAGCCTTCCCCTTTTCCCTTCAAAAGTGCCAACTATAAAGTTACTAAATTGGCAATCTTGAGAAGAAATTTGTCCTTTTGCACTGCTACTTCTCAATGTGTTTCTATCCCAGATACTAAAACAAGAGTACTTACTGGTATAGCCGACCAGAGAGAAGGAGAGGGCTGAATCCCGAATCATTACAAAGGACATGTCAAATGAAAACTGTATTTCAGGCCTACATATTGGTTTATCGTGGTCTAACCTTAAAGCCCCCCTTTCTTCATAAATGTTTTACTTGCTTTGCCACTCTCTGATTTAGAAGAGCTGAACAGAGGTGAAAGGCATCCCAGTGAGCAAGAGCTAAAGGGCTAGCAAGCAATACATATATTCCCCAGGTTGGCAGTCAGTAAGGAAAGAATATCATGCAGACAAATTAGTCCTCAGGGATATAAGACCAGGAACATAAAAATGCTGTGCTGGAGAAATAAAAACATTTTTGTGTAATGTTTTACTATGCTCAAGTGTTCGGTTTATGTTGGCCAAAATTATTTTGTATAGCTGAGTTGGTGCAAGGGGAATGACATCATTGACAATAGCAGATTTCCGATTTAAACGTCTGTGATTTTTGGTTGCTGTGACTTTGTCTTAATGCAAGTCACACACAACCTGAAATTGATGCAGGGACTCTTGAATTAGCAGCAATCTGAAGTTGCTGATGACACCATTCCCTTTACGCTGGCATAGCTATGCAACAGGTTACTGGCCATTCCCTTTTTTATAATCCTTAATGCCCTCACATTTGATCTCACCTGATTTCGGAAACTAAGCAGGGTCGGCCCTGGTTAGTACTTGGATGGGAGACCACCAAGGAATACCAGGTTCTCTAGGCGCCTGGAGTAGGAACTGGCAAGCCACTCCAGTATTCCTGCCAAGAAAACTCCATGGACATGGAGTCACAAAGAGTCAGTCACGAGTGTAGTGACACAACACACACACACACTATATAATACAGGGATATAATGATTTCATAGCTGTGTCATAGGTGAAGAAAAGGTGTTGAAAATCATCCCAGTGGCTCCTTAATTCAAATGTCAGGCTACAGAAATGGTGTAACAATGTGTTTCTTGCATGACCAGAAGGTTGATGCCAGATGATCGTTGAAGTCTTTCCAACTCCAAAATCCTGTGCTTCTTAAATGTGACGCATTATCAACTCTGCCACATGACTTACCTCATCATCAGATGGATCAGGACACAATCTAAGAACTGGTATCTTGCAAAAACAGAAAGCGTTATGGGAGATTATTTTTGCTGAACTCTGGTATTTTCCATTTAGAATGCTCATGTAACACGAGCTGCCTGCATCTCTACCGTTTGCTCTCTTTTAGGAATTAAGTGCATAAGATTCCTGGAAGCAGGTGATCGCATGGAATAAACACGCCTATTGAAAGCTTAAATTGTAGAGAGACAATAGAGAAGCTACCGTTGTACTACTGTATGCTATATGGAGCAAGGCTGCCAATGTAACTGATGCTGGAATACCAAATGTACGAACCATAACCCCTGATCCTGTACCATGAATTCTTGATGTTTTTCTTTGGGCCTTTTTACACGACCCCTAAGATCCGCTGGTCCCTTAAATTCGGACCAGAGATCTTGGGGGTCTGTCGCTCTTCCTTCCTCCCCACCACTCCGCACGTCCTGGCTGCTGACTGCGTGAGGGGAGGGAGGGAAAAAAGCCTTTAAAACAGACAAAAGAAAAAGCCTTACCTCCGGTGCCTGCTCCGAGCCCCGGTGGGAGCCACGTTTACTTCCTGGTTGCTCTTAAAGGGGCGGGAGGCAAAAGAAAAACAACAAAAAGAAGCGAGGAGAGCCGGCACTCTCTGCATCAAAATTTTTCACCCTCTTCAAGCAGGTACAAGAAAAGTGCGCTGGGTCGCGCTTAGGTGGGCAGGGTCGCACTTAATTGTCTGCAAACTCCGGAGATGGTGGGGAAACATTTTTAAGCTCCGGAGCTTGCAGCCATTTGCGGCGGAGTTTAGGGGTCGTGTATAAACGCTCTTTGTCTCAGAAGTCCCATAGTACAAGTAAGAAATATATCAGATAATTTTCACCCAGCAACATCGAGACCATTTGGGGCAGCAAACGCCAAGTCTTCCTTGGTGCAAGTTGAGGAGCACAGACTACACTGACATAAAGTATAAGGTTGCCTGTCATTCTCTGCACCTGCAAAGGACTGTATCAGTGGAACCACCACTACTAATTTTCTTACTTTCTGTCAGCTCCGCTCTGTAGCCTGTGAAGTGACTTCCAAGTTGCCCAGTTCTCTGTGTGACAGAGGGAGGGTAGACTTTCCCGGGGTTCCATCCATTTTAAGAGCTGGGTAGTTCTTTCTTTCCACATTATGGGGATTTATATCAATACAGTATTTATAATATGCACCGACATTGCCATCTTAATTTTCAGTGGTTATTAAATTTAGATTGAGGCAGATTTTCATAACAAGGTTGTCAAAATATTTGTTGAGTATGGACTCCCAAGGAACAGAGCAGGAGGACTCATCGTTATGGTCAGCAGATCCCATGGCACCAAGTTCACTCTGCTCCAGTATTTATACCAAAGATGGGCAACTTGTGAACTTCTAAATATTATCAGATTGCAATTCTTTTCATTCCTCACATTTGAACTTGCAAAGGCTGATGGGGGTTACAATCCAACATTTAGAGGGCCACAAATTGCCCATCTTGATTTATTCCTTGTTCAAAGCTTGTTCTAATCTAAGGGAAAGCTGAAGAAACTGTGGCCTTCAGAATCTTGTTCGACTAGACTTCTCCTCATCCCTAACCACTGGTCATGCTGGCTGGGAATGAGGGAACATGGTGCTCAGCAGCTGGAGCTGCCTCAGAAGAAGCTGTGCTGCCTCAGCTCTTCATTCCAAATAGTGTCTTAAAGAAAAACAAAAATAAAACCCTGCTTCACATGCCGTCCATAGAGTTTGGGGTCTGTGATCTGGTCTGCCTAAGGATCACTACTGAATTTACTTCCTGCAAGTAGAAATTAGATTAGCTCCTACTCTATAAAATGACCTGCTGGTTACAGAGAAACCTGCTTCACTATTACCACTGGGTGCCGCATGTTTACTGACAGTTCTGCCCTGTGTCATTGTTCTCATTGTCATCTTTTATAGCAAAATCAGCCTGCTTGGCCCTTCACAACATAAATGACCCCCCCCCCAAAAAAAAAACAACACTTGTCAGGATGCAATCAGACAAGTCTGGTGCATTACAGGCATGGGTTGATTTGCTCCTTGTTCCTGCAATCGCATAATGCAGTTGTTGGCACAAACTAATTTGTCCAGCCCTCACCAGGGGCTTCTCTTTTGTTGGTACAGGGAGGATGACTTTGGTTTGGTCTGTTTGCAACGTGCATGGCTGCTGGGAGCGAACTAAAAGTGGGCCTTGAAGCTGTCTAAGCTGCCAAGGCTCCTTTAGCTATCAATTTGCAAAGACAGCCATTTCAGGATACTGGCAAATTAAATATTTCCCCCCCCCCCCCCCCCCCGCCGCCGCTGATGGGGCCTGTAGAAGTGTGTGTGTGTGTGGGGGGGTAATATTATTCCAGCACAGGTTCACCACACCACTTATGACAAATATAAAAATTAGTAAATTTTATTCCTGGAAGAGGAAGGAAACAGGAGGGGGCAACAAGTGGGATTTCCTCCTTTCCTTGCACTTCCTAAAGGTCTGCAGCAGAAAGTTAGCCTTTTCAGCCAAAGCGAGCATATGGATCTGGGAGCAGACAGCTGTCAACCAAAGCAAATTGCCTCTTTCCATGCTATTATCTGTCTGTTCAACTGTACACATTTGGGCACAGTTTCACTAAGGAAAAGTGCCCAAAGAAGATATGTCAATGGCAATATATGTCAATATGTCAATTAGTTTCTGAGAAGACATTGACAAAAAAAATATTTATTTTAAAATATTTTACTTTGCTTTTCTCATGAAAAGGGACCCAAGAGTGGCTGCTCATCAGTCCGTTAGGGTTCAGGATCCAGGCGTGTGAATCAGAGCACATATTTTGTCAAGTGAATGTTTCTTAATTCTCTGCTCAGGAGCAAACTGCTCTTCAGTAGTTGCATACAACCAGGGCTCCTTGCAAGCATAAATCCGTTCCTCTCCCAGCTGCTTTGAGGAATGTCACAGAGCTCAGAGAGAACAGGAAAGCCGAAGGGGATGACAGATGGTATTGTAGGCCCTCCTAATCAGAAAATTCAGGGTCTTTAGATCTTAGACCCTGTCAACTGGCTGTCTCTTTTAACCAGAGAAGTGCTCAAATAAGGAACGACTTTCTTCAGTGCACTCAAAATGCTATCAGCAACTTTTGAACAGCATTGCAAGGAAGGAGGGTTGTGCAGTAGTGTGGGTCTAGTTAGTATTTTCCTCTGCTGACTCCTCTCCAGCCCTTTGCCTTTATACAAGAGCTTGGAAGCCCATGTTCCCCTCTCCATCTCTCTCTGTCCCACTACTTTTCAGGATTGTGGCTTAACTGGATTTTGATACAATGATAGGACCATAATGTAACCCCACAAACCTTGTGCTGCTTTGTCGATTTTGCCCTGGCAACTCTTTGTAGCAGGATGCCTTTGTTGGAATGCTATTTCAGGAAAAGTTGTGCACTCTGCCTTTGCCCCCACCTTCTCTCTCCTTATACTGAAGGCCTGGGTCTATGCAAACACAGTTCCCACTCCCACCTTATAGTGGATGGGCCTTTCCCCCCTTGAGATTTGCTCCACAATCGTATTGACTAAGATTAGAAAGAAAAGGAGCATTGTTTTGATGCTCAAGGGACTAGAGGACATCCTGGGAAATGAAGGTACAGTAGGACTTCCCCTTTCCACGGAGGATTGGTTCCAGGGACCACCGCAGATACTGAAACCTGTGGATAATAGTGAATGCTAATACAGTATATAGCATAGAAAGGAGGGAACCCAGATATGCTATGTGTAAGACCGTGGATAAGTGAAACTGTGGATACTGAACATGAGAGGGGGTTCCTACTGTATATATTTTCTTACAGATGAAGTGTGTGCTCATTGCCAGTGAAGGTGCAGAAGTTCTCTTCTACTGGGCTGACACAGATTTCGTGTCCGTCCTGCAGCAGCGCTTTGGAGCTGGTGATCAAAGCAGTGATGAGGTGAGAGCAGAGCAAAGGAAGAGTTTGGATCGGGCTGGATAGCATAATGAACATACATTTTACAACATAAGGACATAAGAAGAGCCCTGCTGGATCAGGTCAAAGGTCCATCTAGTCCAGCTCCCTGTATCTCACAGTATCCCTACCAAATGTGTCTGGGAGCACACGAGACTAGATATCTGTCTCCTGATACCCCTCCTCTGTGCCTGGCCCTTGAAGTACCCTGGTTTTAAGCCTAGAGATTCCACATCTCCATCATGGTTTGTAACCTGTGATGGACTTTTCCTCCAAGAATCTGTCCAATCCCCTTTTGAAGGCATCCAGGCCAGATGCCATCACCACATCCTGTGGCAGGGAGTTCCACAGACTAACCACACACATTGTCTTCATCACCGGAAAAGGCTGTAAAGTAGGATCCGAACACAAAGTTCCCAACATGAGAAGCGGCAGAACCTGGGAAAGTTGCTTTTGGTAATGCAGTTCCCAGAATTCCTCAACCGTCATGGCTAGCTGGGAATTCTGAGAGTTGTCATCTGAAAAGTACTTTTCCCGAGCGATGCGAAAGCGAGGTACTCGAGCGACGCTGGGCGATGGGAGAATGTTTGGGATAAGTGTCTCCAAATCTGGCTGGAAGGGAATCAGATTATAACCCCTTTAACCCCTTTATGGAAAGGGCATGGGTCAAGAAAGAGGGAGGGGCACCGCTGGGCATGCATGTGAGGATGGGGAAGATACAGATCTCAGCCTGAGGCTAGTCACTGTGGCTGCTGTTTTTCTGGACTGGAAATTCCTCTCTGTCTCCTCCCACAGTCCCCTGCTTTGGAGGATCGTGTCAACACGTTGTTTGCCCCCATGATAATCTCCTGCACCACCCTGCTAGAGAAGCTCGGGGACACCTACACTTCCTTCTCTGCTGAAAATGGCAAACATCTTTACGTGTTACATATGGTATGGCCTTATTTTCCCTGCACCAAAAAAGACCACCGAGCCTTCTAATGAAAGGAGTGCCGCCACGGTGCTGTCCTGGTTATCCCGCCTGCCCTAAGGGTGTTTATACATGACCCCTAAACTCCGCCGCAAATGGCTGCAAGCTCCGGAGCTTAAAAATGTTTCCCTACCAGCTCCGGAGTTTGCAGACAATTAAGTGCGACCCCGCCCACCTAAGCGCGACCCAGCACACTTTTCTTGTACCTGCTCTTGGGAGGGGAAAAATATTTGATGTGGATGTGCTGGGCTCTCCTCGCTTCTTTTTGTTTTTGTTTTTTGCCTCCCGCCCCTTTAAGAGGAACCAGGAAGTGACCGGGGCTCCCCGGCTGCTTCCATCAGCACTGGGAGGTAAGGTTTTATTCTTTTGTCCCTTTTTTCCCTCCCTCCCTTCATGCAGCCAGCAGCCAGGAAGTACGGAGGGGTGGAGACACACGAAGAGCGACAAACCCCTAAGATCTCTGGTCCGAATTTAAGGGGCCAGCGGATCTTAGGGGTCGTGTAAAAGCGCCCTAAGACAGCAAAGAAGTGTAGAAGCCAGAGAGAGAGAGAGAAAGAGAGAGAAAGAGAAAGGAGTGCCTTTCCCCTGTCTGGTTTTGTCAGGGGTCTTTAAACTCCCTCTTCATTAAGCCGATGTCCATTGCATAGCAGAATATTTGCAGAATACTATTGCACTGGAGAGCATACCACATTTACAGGGGAAAGTTACAAAATGCCTTCCCAGCTCTAATGCCCTTGGGAAAACCTTCTCCCGTGTTGTCTCAGAGCATGAGGAGAAATTGCTGTGAGTTAAAATGAAGTAAATCTGATTCCAGAAATGCCGCTGTGACTCGATAATTATAATTTTCATTTCAAAACCACTGAAGTCTTAACATTTCTTCCTGGAAAGATTCCCTAGGGTGGCTTCCTCCCTACATTCAGATGTTATAGTTAGACATTCCAAAATTTATTCTAACAATTAAGGGTTGAAGAGCATTAAAACTGCATAAATGAGAGCAGCAGAGAATGTGGCAGTGAGTGGTTTAATTAGCAGGGACTGTGATTATCGGCCGGTTAGAAAGACACAACTGATAGTTTAAAAATCCCAAGTCAATTAAAAACTGGGTGAGATGAAAAGATGTTCTGCTGCCTTCCTGCAATTCAAACGAGTGTCAGGACCATTCGAACCTCTTTAGGCAGGGTGTTCCTTACTTGTGCCTCTGCAGAGTCATCCCAGGCCCCTTGCAATAACCTCAGATGCCAGGCAGGGTCATATGGCAGGCAGCCACCCTTTATATCGCTGAATCCTGTTTATGGTTTTGTAAATGATAATCTGCCCTGTGGAATTTCCTGAATTGCACCCGGAAATTAACTGGTAGTTAGCAGAAGACAGTACTGTTCTGTATATGTACGCACCCATGTGCAGTGTGAGGCTCTCATCTCGGCTGTTGCACAAGGGAGGGATATAACTAGAACTGGGGGTGGTGTGGGGGGTGGTTGTCTCTTGTCCTCCCTCGGGCATGGAAAAGGAAGCCCGTTGGGTGACGCTGATGTCAGGGAAACAGCCATGCCCGTTTAGCTGCATTTGGCTCGATAAATGATGTTTATAAAAGCAAAGACATTCTGGCTCTTTCAGAATTTATCAGAATTTGATGGATTTTGATATTTTTGTGGTAAACTATCTGTACCGTTATCTTTTGTCGTCTTTGCAGTCGTGTCCGATGCAATGCCCTTCCTGAGTTTTTATTATTGTCATTGTTATTTTGCAGTTTGGTGAGTGCCTGTATATTGCAGTGAATGGTGACGGATCTGAGAGCGAGGATGATTTGCGCCGGAAGCTCTTTGTGCTCAGGAGACTCGCCGAGGCCCATTTTGGCCTGGTCACACTCGACAGCCACCTTTTCCGCCGAGAGTGAGTGATGGAGACCAAATGGGATTGCCTTGCTTTGCGTTCCTCTTGGGCTGAGGTTGTTGCTCTCTTTCCCACCGCAGGGCGTAGCCTTCCAAGCAGTGGAACTTGCTTCCCATGTTAATCCCCTTGTGTTCTCCCAATGCTCTGTCCCACACCTTTGACAATCACTCCTGGAAATCCCTTGTATGGCTGTGAAAGAGAGAGAACGTACCACCGAATGCATGAGCAGAGATGATCATAGGGGATGTTTACCACCCAAAGATTAGAAAGGTTACTTTTTAGAAGCATCGCTTCCAGAATCCCCAGGCAGTATAACGGCTTGAACAGTATTATCCAAAAACAGGTTGACTTTTTTCCAGTGGTCTTGTTCTCACCCACGTGGTCCCAAGCTGGAAATGTGGATGGGAAAAATTGCTGTCCCTGGTGCTGTGACATGGTATTAAGAACATAAGAACATAAGAAGAGCCATGCTGGATCAGGCCAAAGGCCCATCTAGTCCAGCTTCCTGTATCTCACAGTGGCCCCACCAGATGTGTTTGGGAGCGCATGAGACTAGATATCTGTCTCCTGATAGCACTCCCCTGTATCTGGCCCTTGAAGTACCCCAGTTTTAAGCCTGGGGATTACACATCTCCATCATGGTTTGTAACCTGTGATGGACTTTTCCTCCTGGAATCTGTCCAATCCCCTTTTGAAGGCATCCAGGCCAGATGCCATCACCACATCCTGTGGCAGGGAGTTCCATAGACTAACAACGCGCTGGGTGAAAAAATATTTTCTTTTGTCTGTTCTTACTTTCCCAGCCCTCAATTTGAGTGGATGTCCCCTAGTTCTGGTATTTTGTGAGAGGGAGAAG
This sequence comes from Phrynocephalus versicolor, assembly GCA_023846285.1. Classification (NCBI taxonomy): domain Eukaryota; kingdom Metazoa; phylum Chordata; class Lepidosauria; order Squamata; family Agamidae; genus Phrynocephalus; species Phrynocephalus versicolor. Next base: position 17,534,794 of record JAHTLZ010000379.1, on the reverse strand, counting down.
AGATTCCCTCTTTTGACCAGAGCTGCCTCCTGGGGACCTAACCTTGCAGCAGCCCTGGTCAGTTTCAACATCTTGTTGCCCGGCTGCCTTAAGGAGTGTCCCACAGTTAATCTGAAGGAGAAGCGCATCCCATGACCTCTTTCATTCCAGGCAGAGAATGGGGGAAAAAACATGGCCCATCAGGCTTCTTAAGCCTGGCCAGGAGAGAGGATTTCTGCATGTGTTTTGGAGGCAGTAAGGTCACAACGGAGCCCAAGGTTAGGCTGCACCCATATTTGCAAGGCCCTTGTTTTGTAGGTTGCGCCCAGCGGATTCTGAACAACGGGTTCGCGTCTGGGGATTGCTTCAGAGTCTGCTGCAGACCTACAGCCAACTGCGGCAGGAGGACCAGAGCTTTGCTGTAGAGGTAACGCGGATGGGTTATTGGCGCGGAGGTGTGCGTGGGGTTGTGTGGATGGAGGAGGTGAGGCAGATTTTGTCTGTGTTACCTCGAAGGAGTGGGGTAGCTACCGAACGGGGTGGCGGCACAGGGATCCCGTGGATTTTGCTCTGCTTGAATGAGTCAGGCCTCGGTGGGAGGGAACATGATCTGAATTAGTTTGGTGGGACAGAGCCAGAAAGTGGCTTTCCCTCCTGAGCTGCTGCCTGGCCAGTGCTGGGGGACCACAAATCCCTGTGCTAGAGGGAGGAGAAGAAGTGGTGTTGTAACCGCTCTTCCTTTGCCCCCCCCCCTTTTTTCAGGCTGTGGAGCGACTGATCCATCCGCAGCTGTGCGAACAGTGCATTGAGTTCCTGGAGCGCCAGGTGGTGCAGTCCATCAACAGCAGCCCAGAGCGTGCCGGCCATGAAGTTGTGCACGCCTTCCTCCTTGTTCACACCAAGCTGCTTGCCTTTTACTCCAGGTAAAACCATGTCCGTGTCCTTCTCCCGTGCTATTAAGGCTCTGTTTGTGCCAGTGCAACACTCTTTGCATGATGCAATCCATTCTTCGACCATCTCCAAGTTGGCTTCAGTGGCAGGCGCACCACCCTTGGCCCATGACATCTTTCACAGTTCACAAACCTCCCGTCAATGCCCTGCCATCTCCCAGAGGCTGTGCTGCTGCCAACATCCAGCAGCAGCAATTGCTGAGGCTCTTGATGGCGACCCTTGATGGCAATTGCGGAGGCTGTTTATGCTAATCTACAGGACATAGAGACTCCTTCCTTTCTGGATAGGAAGGAAAGACGGGCTTTCATTTTGATTCCTTTAGTGTTGTCGCTGTTCGGTGGCAGCAGGACTGGAGGGGCAGTGGGAGCCACCAGAGGAGTGTTGCAGAGCTTTGAATCCCTGCTAAAAAATTCCTTTTGATATACAGCAGAATTAAAGAGACTCGCAGAGGGATCCCTGGGGCTTCATGTTCCCCAGATAGTTCTCCCTTTTTCTCATTAACTGGCACTTAAGAGTCTCTATAACTCACTCTGAGATGCTAGTAGCAGAAACAATACAGTTGGGAACAACAAACAAACAGATGAACAGGTGAGAGGGGAAAAGAACGTTCAGCAGAAAGGAGGGTCTGTCTTTGAATTCAGAGGCGAGAAAGAATAGTCGTTAGTACTGAATAGATTGACAGTCACGCCAACCCAGAAGGATCCCTCCCACCACACAAACTACAGGAAGCATGCAAGGTTGCAAAAAAAAATCCCAACAAGATGCAGGGGGGAGGATCCATAAGATGCTGCCCACCTTTCCCCCGTCTCAAGAGAGTCCCACTCCTTCCTATTCTGGCTGATGGGATTCTCCAGGCCATCTGCCATTTCTGTTTTGTAGCCGGAATGCCAGCTCTCTGCGTCCTGCTGACTTGCTGACTCTGCTCCTGATTGTCCAGGACCTCTATCCCAGCGCTGCCTCCGAGGAGCAGCCTCACTCTCAGGTATCTGTCCATGTTGGGACGAGGCATGTGTTGTCAGAGGTTGTGTATTGTGGGAGGTCTTCACTGCAACCCCATTCATTGAGATTGCCTTCTGTGGCAATTGTCCCGAGCTGGACCCGACTACACGGAGAAGGGTATATGTCGGATCCAGGGATCTCTGTATTATCTGGGGAGAGACCCTGGATTGAGCATTGTGAGGTCATGTCTGATTATTGCTGGTGCTTCACCTGATTTCAGAAGCTAAGCAGGATCGGCCTTGGTTAGTACTTGGATGGTGCTGTAGGCGCCTGGAGTAGGAACTGGCAAGCCACTCCAATATTCCTGCCAAGAAAACTCCATGGACATGGGGTCATGAAGAGTCGGTCACGACTGTAACGACACAACACACACTGGGGTGGAGTGTCTTGTTTGTGAGTCAATGTGCTACCATGGTTAGAATCCCTTAGGCTAGAATTCACAAAAACTTGAGTCCACATCCTAATTGTGCCATTAAACTCATGATAAGGCTTTGGGCTGCTCCCATGTCGTCTCACCTTCATCAGCCTCACAGGATAGAATGATGAGAGACCCTCGATAGGTCTGAGCTCCTTGGAGGAAGGGTGGGATGAATAGGTCACAACAACACATTCCTGTTCCCGGGGATAACTCAAGGTCTGAGAGGGGCATTGGGCTACTTGTAGGCACTTCCTCTATTAATGGCTCTTGAAATGGGCTTTTTGGTGGTCTCAGAGGCACTCCAGTGTAATTTTTCTGCATTGCACCAGAGTAGAGATGGGCACTGACTGTGCTTCAGTGGTTGGGTGTGGCATCTGCACAGGTGTTCTGCGGTCGCCATGTGCTTCTCCATCCTGCCTCCTCTGGGTGATTGCCTACCTCAGAGGCAGTGCTGCAGGCTTCTGAGTGGGTGGCTGCCAGAGGAGGCAGAGGAGGGGAGTGCGTGGCTGCTACAGAACACCTGTGCCCTGTGTGCACGCACTGGCCTGAACCACCAAAGCATGGTCCGTGCCCATCTCTACCCCACACAATGCTGCATCTGATATACTGTGGGTATTAATTCAAGCTGCAGATCAGGATGGGAAATAAACTGCTGAAAGAGGAAGTTCAGGACAGATATCAGGCAGGGGCACAAGGAGGCCTGATGTTAACCCGGGTCTGTCTGTCTCTCTTCAGTCTGCAGAGAAGGAGCCAACTCTTCAGAGGCCCCAGAGTAGTGAGAGCATCCCAGTGGGCAGCCCGTGTTCTCATGAATCTTCCCAGGAGCAGGTGAGGAGTACAGGGTGGTTGGACTTTGGGATTTCACTCACAAAGTGGGTTTTCAAGGGCTGAGAGAAGAGTGGGGAGATCCGATTGCAGTGGGAAAGGCAGAGAGCAACATCATGGAGCTGCCCATCGTGACACTGGGGATGGACCCTGCAGTGGATCCTGTGCCAAAGCCGATGTTGGCACCTGGACAGCGGGGGTCAGGATGGTCTCTTGCTGAGTCAGTTCCCTTCTCCCCCACCCCCTGCCCCTCTCTCAGGGAGCAGATGATCTGTCTCTGCCGGAGGAATTCTACACTCCCACGGCTTCTCCCAGCCAACAGAGCACCGGTGAGTTGGGGGGGGTGAGGAGGGAGGAGGAAGCTCAGAAGAGCCTGATGGCCTGGGAAGGGACTGACCCTTGTTGGTCTAAGGAGGGCTGTTGCTGTAACCGAGAAGGTGGTTCTAGCACAGGGGGAGGTGGGTGCCATATGGGCTGGCGGGCCCTTCCTCCTGCCCACGGGAACCCCAAGAGCTGCCTCTTGTCATCGCAGCCGATTCTGCTGCAGAAAGCTTGGGGGCAAAGTGGCCAATGCAGTGTTTCTGCTTGAATGTCACCAGTTTGGCAAGTAGGTGAACTGGTGGTATTGGTTTTGCAAGTAGACGGGCATTTCTGTGAAGGAGCAGGAATCTACAGACAGACAAGGGTAGCAGTGTGTGAATTTAAAAAAATGGGTTATCAGCAGAGATACTGCTTTACGCTGCTGTAGTGGTGGTGAATTGAAGGGTGTGTTTGCAGAAATGCATGAGAGAGAGAGAGAGAGAGAGAGAGAGAGAAAGGCCCATCCATCCCTTGTTGACTGACCACTGCATGGAAGTGGAATCCTTCCCTTTGGAAAAGAGCAGAGCTCAGTTGCATCACTGGCATTAAAATAGCCAGTATAAGTGAGACCAAAAAGGGGGAAAGGGGTGGGACTTGACAGGAATAAGTATAAGCTAGTGCCTCCTCCAGTAAACGATGCAGACCAGGAGAACAGCAGTGGTGCAGTGTTCTTGTGTTAGTTGCTGTCCCCAGTCCTTCTTGCTTCCCATTTGTGGTGCTGGGTACTGCTACTCATCTCCCCCCCCCTCCTGTCTTACCTGAAGGAAGTGCTGACTGGCCTCATGAATCTTCCCAGGAGCGTGTGGACTCGCAAGGTGAGGGGGAGGCGAATTCTGCTGATATCCAGGTACGTGTATGGAGTGTGAGGGTCCTCTTTTATTTCCCTTTCTGCACGCTCTTTTGGTTCCACCCATTAGGCACACCTGCCTGGCACTCAGGTCAGGCTGGCAGGAGGCAATTGCCCTCCCTGTTGCTTTGTGAGCACAGCACAGATTGGGGACGCTGCATTTGGCAGAGGTCAGAATTCTCACGCCAGCATGGTCATGGCCAAGGAGCCCTGATAGTTCTCACCCTGATAATCTCCAGGTAGAACATTAGCCTTGCAGTAGGCTTATGCTGAAGCAGTGTTCCCCAATGGGCAGATCAGTGAATGGCATTTTCTCAGTGTAGAACAGCCACTCATGATGGGATGTAGTAGAGGTAGAATGAGATGAGGCGAGGCACTGTTCCCCAAAAGTTCGCAGCAATAATTAAGGGCCTCTCTCATCATAACAATTCTTCTTGTTTTGGTTGATGAAAGCATGCAAAGGCAGCACATTCACTTGAACCTCATTTTCCTCTTGCCTTTCTTCCCTCACTTCTAGTGTGCTGCTCTTCTTGGCAGCTGCTGACCCTGTTTTTCCAGAGCTATTAACATACCCTTTGTGCATCATCTTCTCCGCTTTGGTAGTTTTGTTTGAAGTGACACGTAAAGCCCGTAAAGCCCACTGGAGCAGAGCGTGGCAAAGCGAATGTCCCCTGTGTTTTCTCTGCATGAATGACACCGGAGCCTGTGTGGAGAGAGAGAGAGAGAGAGAGAGAGAGAGAGACTGAGCAAGAGAGGGTCTAGTGACGCCCTTTCTTTACTGCAGAAGGCCAGGGAAATGCTCCTCACCACTCTCCACCCCACCCCACCCCCAGGCAGCCAGAGACATGGTGGCAGCATTACCGAAAGCAACATACATGAAGTTGATCAGGCTGGGCTGAGAAGCCACCATGTAGAGGAACCGGTTTTTTATTTCCTTCAGCCTGGGCATTAAAGTGAAGAACTGGGTTGACTTCAAAGGATGCAGTAGCCTGTGCTGCATATCCTTGGAGGGCAATTCCTTCATAAGAACATAAGAAGAGCCATGCTGGATCAGGCCAACGGCCCATCTAGTTCAGCTTCCTATATCTCACAGTGGCCCCACCAGATGCGTCTGGGAGCGCACAAGACTAGATATCTGTCTCCTGATACCACTCCCCTGCATCTGGCCCTTGAAGTACCCCGGTTTTAAGCCTGGAGGTTACACATCTCCATCATGGTTTGCAACCTGTGATGGCCTTCTCCAGAAATCTGTTCAACCCCCTTTTGAAGGCATCCAGGCCAGATGCCATCACTACATTCTGTGGCAGGGAGTTCCACAGATGAACAACATGCTGCGTAAAAAAAAAATTTCTTTTGTCTGTTCTCACTCTCCCAGCCCTCAATTTGAGTGCATGTCCCCTAGTTTTGGTATTTTGTGAGAGGGAGAAGAGCTTCCCTCTATCCACTTTACTCATGCCCTGCATTATTTTGTATGTCTCAATCATATCCCCCCTCAAGCGCTTTTTTTCCAGACTAAAGAGCCCCAAATGCTGTGCTTCCTTCAGCACTGTGGTAAAACTCTTCCCTCCCTCCTAAAAGGAATGGGGCCGATGCATTTACCACGGAGGATGCGTATCCTGTATCCTACAAGCCAGGTTTCTCTTGGTCATTAAAGGCTCCTTGAGGATGGGTTGCAGGCTGGCCCTTGACAGCTGAGTACAGGGTGGGCAACTGGTGGTTCTCACCCTCCCCTTAAAACCATGCACTTGTCGACGAGTTCAGGTGTCTGTTGGGGAGCGCCTTGTCTCTCTCCTGTTGCCGCCTGCTGGCGGAGGCGAAGCTGAGGCCAAGGCGGGCTGCATCTGAGCAAAGGACCACCCGGTCCATCATTCTGACACCACTAGGACTGATCAGAACCCTACGGAAAAGCACAGGGAGGGCACAGAAGGCACCCCGCTGCTTGTATTTCCCAGCAACGTGTTTCAGAACGAGGTGGCAGTGAAGTGTGGGCTATATCTGACATGCCCACTAGCCATTCATGGCACTTCCTCTCAGGAGTGGGTTGAAAACCAGCACAGGAGGGAGGGGCAAGTCAGCTCCAGAGGAAGAGGCAGACTGCAAAGGGAATGGGTCAAGAGATGGTGAAGTTGGGGTGCCCTTTGCCCTGTCCATCACCAAGGCTTGAGACATTATGCCCAAGGGAAGGTACCATTTAGAAAGGAAAAGGTTCTTCGCCCTTGGCTTAAAAATAATCCCCAGGCTGGGAGGGATTGGCTTTATTTAGACTTGATCCTTCCGAACTCCACCTGTGACTTCGTGGCCTCTCTCCACCAGTTCCCTACTTGTTGTGTCTTTCAATGGCCAGCAGGTGGAGCTGTTGCTTCATTTTGTCATCAGGCACTCTTTGGACTTGAGAGAGGGAAAGTTGTTGTGGGGTGTGTGTGTGTGTGGCATGTGTAACTCTTTGAGAACCCAAGGACATTCATCCCAATATATTCGGTGGCTGTTCAGATCCTGACTCTTCCGTGGCCTCTCCATCTCTTTCCAGATAGCTGAAGATTCCCTGCAGGCTCTGGCGCCTGCTGCTCCGGAGGCTGCCAACCCACGGAGGGTGTTTCTGGATGCCAACCTGAAGGAAGGCTACTGCCCCATGATGCCCCACACGATGCACTGCCTCTCCCTCTGGCCAGGGATCTCGCTGGTGCTCCTGACCAAGGTAGGCGGGTTCTCTTGAGACCCCTTTGAGATCCACCCGGCCTGTATCTCCCCGGATGTCTTCTTGGCTTTGCAGGGCCCCACTTCCCACGTGGCCCTTTCCCTCTACCAGCTGCTCGATGGGCTCCTGGTGGCGGAGAAGAAACTGAAGGAAGGGCAGGAGCCCCGGCAGCCCCTGCATAGCCAGCCTCTCTTGCTGGAGCTCCGGCAGAGGATGAACAAGTTCGTCAAGAAGCTGGGCGGGCAGGATTCGCAGGTGAGGAGGAGCCCTTTTGTGCAAGGGCCAGGTGGGCAAAGGGCGTTGACGGTGCAGGCTTCGCACATGGCTACACCCACCAGAGAGGCCGAGGGATGTTTTGGTGGCAGAGGGGAGTCACGCTCCAGCCGTCCGTGGTGGGGAGACAAGGCTAAGCTTTAACCTATGAGTGAATTCCTGTTCACCGGAGTAGGAAAAGGGCTTGGAAAAGTTACTTCTCTTGGACTACTACTCAAGTGGGGGAGTTGCTGGAGAAGTTTGTAGCCAGGCTGACCTTGGCCACAAAACAAAGGACAGATGGTCACAGATAGGTACCTTTTCTGACCAGTGGAGAAGACACGCACGCACAAAACTGCTGCGTTCATCCCAGAAGGCTCCGTTTTTATTCTCTTATCAATGTTATTGGCAAGACATTGGAGCTCTTACAGAAACAATAGCTTGGAGAGGGGACAGGTGCCCTTTAGTCTTTTGGCCCTGCCTCTAAGCAAAAGGTCAGAGGAAATAGAAGGCCACCTCCTTTCCAGATATGCGACGTGGCACCGGGAGTGTGTGTGCAATCACTGTAGTCCCTCCGGAGCACACCCTTCCAAGGAAGGTTGCCACACTCAAGGGTTCTGGCAGCAATAGAGGAGTCAACCTTTCTAAGAAAATAGTTCTTTTCCAGTCCTGAGGATGGGATGCCCTGTGTTAGAGCAGGGTGTGCCGAGAGATGAATGGGTGCTGCATTTTAGAGTGTCTCTGTTTCTCCCTCACAGTTGCAGAATGCTTGGGAAGATTTTAAAAGCAAAGTTTTCTCTCGAAGCGAGACTGGGAGTTCCTGGGAGTGAGTATTGTACCAGATAACCTGACTTACAACACGTGCATGGGCTCATGCTTTCAACCTGAATAACATAATCCATTGGGGAACTGGACGAGTCATCTGGTTAACACACCCAGTGCCTAGGTTGTGCAGTTCTGGGAGCTGCAGCTTGAAAAAAAGAAGCAACTTTTGCCATCTCAGAAACACATCTAAGGCATCTTTGAAACTTTGAGCCAAAAAGCAACTCTAAAGAGACTGGCTACAAGAGCTGCTTAGTCTGCTGTTTGGAGCCTTGCAGGAGTGGCCTGGTGTCCTCTTAAAGAGGGTCAGACAAAGTCTTTTCTAGGGCATACCAGCCCACCCACAGAGCATTCCTGTCTGCACATTTCTGGGCCCCTGTCGGCTAAGGGGCTTCTCCTTTTCTCATACGGGTGGGAACATTCTGGTTTGGATCAGTTCCAGGATATGTGGTCACTGGGACCAATCTAAAGCAAACCTTTTTAAAATCTGCCAATATTATGGAGTAATGTAATAAGCAAGCCACATCAGGCCAGTGATGAATTAATCAGTTCCCCTGCTCAGCACAAGGCAGGGGGGGAAACAAAATTTGTAGACTATCGTTGATGTGCTACATCATTGATAAGAAAATTGTAATAATTTTTCTAGAGCATCAGCGATAGTCTGCGTGCAGTCAAAAAAAATTATTCTCATTTTTTCTGACCTCTCCCGATCAGGGGAAGTTATTAATTTGCCAATATCCTGAAGTGGCTCACTTATTAACCCAATTCACTCTATTGGCAGGGATCATTTCCTAGTGAACAGTCAGGCTTGATTAGATCATTCTAATCAAGCTCGACTGTTCCCAAGTGGCCTACGCTCGCTCTGTGATGCCAGCATAGCTTTACTATAAGAGCAGGAAGCTTATTTAGTAGAATCAAGATAGCTAAGACAAGGATTACCAAATGAATAGAAAGATTTATTTCTTAGAATTAAAAAAAAGTTAATTAAACTGTTTATTTAAATAAGAATCAGCTTTGGGGTGGGGAGTGGGTTGAATACCATTGGCATGAATAATTATGGTTGTTATACATAAAAATGCTTTGGGATACCTTTTTCACAACAGTTTTGAAAGTTAAAAGAGTTTGCTCTTTTAAAATAAGTGATGGATGAATATTTAGTTGTTATTTTACAACACCTTTAAAAGGCTGTCAGTTTGATAAGGGAAGATAATGTAATCAGCATTCAAATCACCAGTGAATACAGTATGTTTACTATTTTCCGTTGTAAAGCATTGGTGGTTTACTTAATGGGGGGGGGTACTTGTGGCTTGAGTTCTCAAGTTTAACTTGCACGAGCCTTGCACTGCAGGAAGAGCTGCATCGTTCACACAGGTTGAACCTTCTGCAGCCAGGAGGGAAGCATTTTTGCTTGGATTTTCAGAATAAAACTGCCCAAGTGTGAAATTATTGTGTCAGTGACAACAGTTCACATCAGAAAGATGTAAGACTGAAGTTTATTTAACTGAGGCTCAAAGTATAAGGATTGTAGTAAATTTTAAAGATTGAGATTGCCATGTTTGTTGGTGTTTAAATAATTTTAAAGTTGCATCGAGCAATTGCCTTAAGACTCTTTATGTTTGGGGAAAGGCAATAGCTCAATGGTAGAATGCATTCTTTCCCTGCACATGATTCTAGGTTCAGTTTTTTTAATCTTCAGATGGGCCTGGTGCCCTGGAGAACCATTGCCAGTCAGCGCGGATCTCTCTCTCTCTCTCTCTCTCTCTCTCTCTCTCTTGGTATAAGGCAGCTGTCTATCTTGTCTGATCTCTTAACATAGGCAGGGAGAATGCCTGTGTAGGTGGCTTTGAATATGGGTTTTCCTCTTCTCTGTACTTGTAGCTTCAGATATACTAGACTCTGTGCCTGCTTTTTGGCAGCTTACCTTGGGAAGCATGGCGAGAGTCCTAATCCATGTCCGTACATAGAAACAGGGAACTTGAAAGGAAGAAGATAGAAAGATGGGACACAGAAATATTGAATCAGTTTGTTTGCATTGTAGAGAGACCAACCTCTGTAGAGGTAAAAGATCAAAACAGATGCTCAGAAAAATGCATTTAAAATTTCTTTTCTTTCCTTTTTCTTTTTTTGCTCTTAAATGGTTTCTGTCCAGCAAATGGATCTGCTTGACTCTGGAGTTAGATACATAAAGGAAGCCAGCATTTGCATCCCAGAGATAATCCCAGTGATCCATGTGCTTCTTGCTTTAATGTGTTTTCATAATTACATCATCTTACCCCTTGAGAGAACATTCTTTCTAGAAATAGATTTTTTTCCGAATGTCTGCTTTGGTACTTGAACATTCAAATCTAGGTCAGGATTGCCTTCTAAACTGAAGGATATGGTAGAAGCTTTCCCCTCTCTATGTCGGTGTACAGGGTTCTGCAGGCTTTTTCCAATGTCCGGCAGCAACTGTGTGCTGTGTATCGGCTCCTCTTTCTTGGCTCCTCGGGGGCCCAAGGCCTGCCTCAGAACATGCTGGACCGGGTACAGCAGCTGACACGGTGAGTAAGAGAGAGCACAGAGGCTGAACCTGCAGGTCAACAGATGGTGGGTGACAGTAGCTATACAGTAATTCCCCCGCCTACCGTCGGGGTTAGGAACCCAACCCAGCTAGTGATCATGGAAAATCTGCGATATGTGGATGCTGGGTCAGGTCTGGACTGAGAGGCCTATCTGGGGCCTCCTGCACTTACCCCAACCCTGGTGCTGCCCCAGATGGGCCTCCGACGGGCTTCCCAGGCCTGTCGAAAGCCCCAGAAGTGATTTCTGGTGATCCAGAAGTGACTTCCACTTTGCCGGAAACCACTTCTGGGGCCTCTGACAGGCCTGGGAAGCCTGTTGAAGGAGCAGGACACCTCAGATGGGCCCATGCAGCTTGCCCCATGAGCCCTTTGTTTCATATACTGCGGTCCCGCGATATACCAGGACCGCAGTACACAAAATGCAAAATGGCAGAGGACGACTGCATCTGTCTGAGCACATCCCCACTGGTGCCCTGAGATGTAGCTGGTGAGCGCATCATTCCTGGGCCCTAGTAGACAAAGGACAATGGGTGCCAATGAGGTTGTTGACTGAGGAGGGGCACTTGGGAGGGGAAGGCCAGGCAGGCTAAAGGAGATAGGTTTGGGGGGCTCAGATGAGAAGACATTAGAGAAGGAAGAGGAGGAGGAGGAGGAGGAGGAGGAGGAGATTGTGTGGGAAGGCTGTTGAGGCTTGGGATCCCTAGTTGTGTGCCTTAGCTGTGCCACAGAGAGTGACTGGAAATTAGAACGGAAGTCTCCAAGACCCACCCAGAGGAAGGGGCCACAGATAAAGGACTCTAGGGCCAGGACACCTCCGACATGATCTTGCTGCCCCCCCCCCTTATCCAGCAGGAGCAGTAGCACCCAGTTCAACACACCCTATTTGTACACGACCCCTAAACTCTGCAGCAAATGGCTGCCAGCTCCGGAGCTTACAATTGTTTCCCCACCAGCTCCGGAGTTTGCAGGAAATTAAGTGCAACCACGCCCACCTAAGCGCGACCCAGTGCACTTTTCTTGTACCTGCTCTAGGAGGGTGAAAATCCCCAGGTCCGGATTTAATCTGGTGAGTGCGGGGCTCTCCTCACTTCTGTTTGGTTTTTTTTGCCTCCCGCCCATTTAAGAGAAGGGGCGGGAGGCAAAAAACAAACAGAAGAGAAGGAATCAGGAACCAGGACGGGGCTTTCCCGGTGGCTTCGGAGGTGAGCCTGCATTTTTTCCTCTCTTTTTTCCTCCCTCCCCTCACGCAGACAGGAGCAAGGAAGTGCGGAGGGGTGGGGACGCAGAAAGAGCAACGAACCCCCAAGATCTCTGGTCCAAGTTTAAGTGGCCAGTGGATCTTAGGGGTCGTGTGAAAAGGCCCACAGTGGCAGTGTTGGTGACAAAAGCACCAACGTGAGGGACAGAGAAGGCTCCAGGAACAGCAGAGGCCCTGGGACCAGTATCTCATGCCCGGCTCTTCTTACTGTGCTTGAAAACTCTCCAACCAGGGCTGAGACTCATCTTCCCCTCCCTTTTTTCAGAGACTAGGGTGATCAGGACACTCTGTGGCCTTAACAAGGGACCCTCTTGAAAGGACATTCCCTGGGTCATGAATGCAGGGAACTCAACCAGTGTTCCCTGTTCCTGTTGCTTCTTAAACCACCATAGAGTCTGTTCTTGGACATTCCAACGACCCACAAGCAGGAGGCCATGGCATTATTACCCAGAGACCTGGCAGCCTATGTTCCCACCAACCCCTTAATGAAGCTTTGGCATTCTCTCCACCTCTACTCTGTTCCAGATGGTGCTTGTTCAGTGTTGTCCATTAGAAGGTGGCATAACCTGCTGCTGACTTCTCTTCCCATGCACTTGTGGGTTTCAGTGAACTTGGAGTGCTTTTACCCTGCTGCTCCCCAGTTCTTTTGCATACAAGAACTTTGTGGCACAGTGGTTAAATGCCTGTACTGCAGGTAAAACTATGCTCACAGCCTGGGGTTCAATCCCTGGTAGCAGGCTCAAGGTTCACTCAGCCTTCCATCCTTCCGAGGTTGGTACATTGAGTACCCAGCTTGCTGGGGGGGGGTGGCAATGTGCAACCTGCATACTGTAATTAAACTATAAACCACCCAGAGACTACTTGAAGTGGTATGGGGTAGTATATAAGCAGAACACTTTGCATTGTGATAGGCTGCTGAAGCTTTGCCCATAGAAAGTGACAGGGGAACCAAAGAGTACACCACTTCTGCTCCTTTTGTCCAAGGCAGAGCTGGAAATAGATTGTTGTGGCTGCGAGTCCAGGATGGTTCAGGTACATAAAGCCATTGGCCCTTGAATTTCTTCCATTTCCCCCTTCTTTGATTGGCAGGGACAAGCTTCATGACTGGAGGGACTTCCTTCTGGTGAAGAGCAAGCGTAACATCACCATGGTATCATATCCTTTCTTGCTTACCAGTTCCGTACTGCCTCCCTACCTTCGTTGGTTGATGCTGGAGGTGTTCTAGAAGAAACACAAAAGCTCATTTCATTATTATGAAATGCTCAGTTTGTCTTGTGTTATTACAGTCAGTAAAGGAACCTGGGAGGGCTGTGTGTCCTTCACCTTGATCAGACGTGTCCAAAAATGGTCCCTCCAGATGTTTTGGACCACAACTCCCACAGTCCTTTGCCACTGGAAATACAGGTTTGGAATTCTGGGAGTTGTAGTCCAAAACATCAGGAGGGCCAAAGTTTGGACATGCCTGACCTTGATGCAGCAGCCTTTGTTAATCTCACCTTCTGAAGAAGCTCCCATCTGGGGTGACTGCAGCTCCTGTCTCTACTTAAGCAGCTACTGCTGATCTGAAGGAAGTGTGTATTGAGCTTGCTTCTGATTCCTGCTCTTCTTGGGTGTCAGAAGCAGGGCCATTAAAGTCAACAGGTTGCAGAAGAGTTTCCAGTGTGAAACCAGAGAAGGTTAGGCCAGCACCCTTGTCCCTGAACAACAGATGTGGAAGAGGCCAGGGGAAGGTTGCTGTGGCCACTTGCATTGATGTTAGGAGCCGTGGTGGTAGACACAGAAAGTGAGAGGGAGCAGTGTCCTTTTTTCTAGCCATATCCTTAACTTGTTTCCATTTACATACCTGGAGGACTTCCCAGGGCTTGTGCACTTTATCTATGTGGACCGCACAGCAGGACAGATGGTGGCTCCATCCCTTGGTGTGACAGAAGACTCTGCTTCTGAGCTTGGCAAGGGCCCTTTGCTTGCTTTCATTAAGGGGAAGGTAATATGCCCCAGCCGATGTCGAGCCTCTGTTCTGTCCTGCTTTGGGAATTGGAAGTGGCTTGCGGGGATATGTGCATGTGTGGAATCATGGGATGATAAATGTGGTTTAAGCTGTGTATTTCTCAGAGTAGGAGTACACGGGGGGTGGGAATGGCTTTAACACGTGCTTCCTCTGGCTCCCCCAGGTGTGGTCTCTGCTGGCCTTGGCACGAAGCTACTTGCAGAAGGGCTACACCACTCTGACAGTCCGAGATGGAGACTACTTCTGCACTTACTTTCTTTGGTTTGAGAATGAGCTGGTATGTGGTGGAGCTGAGAGGGAAGGAGCAAATGCGGGTGACCAGTTTTCCCCAAAAAGTCAGGGTCAGGTAGTTCAGGAGCAGGCAGCCTGCAGGATATATGGTACTGCATAAGTCAGTACTGGGGCAAAAGACAAACCCTTCATTAGTTAGTTATTTAGTTTATATACCACTGACTTAGTACAGAGCAACAAGTATACAACAAGACAAAAAAACCCAAGCCCAACCACCCAACACACCAACAGAAGACACCCCTTGTACAAAAGGTCCCTCCTATTCAACCCAGCATAATGCATCCTTGCTGATACACTGCTTGTCATTCCAAAACCCACCAGTAGGTCCAGATCTGTTTTCTGGCCCTCATTTGGTTCTTGATGTAAAAATCCTGGGTTCAAATGACCACTTGGCCACAACTGCTGAGCTTACTTTGGCCAGATCATTATTGCTCCACTTAACCTGTTTCACAATAGGTTGTGAGTGAGGCTAAAGTACTGCTTTGAGGAAGAGAGACAGGGTAGAAATGTAGCATATGAATAGTGATAGGGCTGATGACCGTTTAAACCAATGAGCAGCCTAAGAACAAACAAACAAACACACACACACACACACACACACACACACACACACACACACCTCTTCCCTTGGCCGTCCTCTTACAGTCATCTCCTTGCTGCTGCCATGTCTCTGCAGGGTTACAAGCTGGACGTGACAGAGTTGCCTGTGCTTTCGGATGATTCAGCCCCCATTGGGACATTGGCAGGCGACTACTACAGGTGAGCAGGGGCTCCAGCTCCACAGACAATCAAGGGATGGGTCAGGGGTTGGGAGAGAAGGACTCTGATTAAAAGACCCCCTGTGCCTGGATGAGAGAAGCAGAATTCATGGCTGGCTCAGCTCGTCTAGCACCCTCTGCCTTTTCCTCCTAGCCTGAGCGTAGCTCACTGCTCTGTAGGGTGTGGTTGCAAACCTCATGAGAGATCTTGCAGTTGTGCTTACCCAAGTGGCACTGCCGATGCCTAAACCCTGCAACATTAGTCTCAGGTTTATTAAAGAAGGATCATAATAATATGGGAACAAACACCATGAACTTTGAATTGCCTGAAATGCTTGTCCCTCTTAGCGTTCAGAAATTCACTCAAAACACACTTGCTTGGAGTAGCTTTTCTGAATATCTTCCCAGCACAATTGACTATTATGTTGTATAGTTTTAATTTATCTCTTGACTGCTTTTGCCACTGGCGAGTATTTTGGGTTGTTTTCTTTTGATCATCGTTGGTTGACCATCGTTGCGGGGTGGGGGTGGGGTTGTTTTGTTTGCAGATTGGAGGAGCGTCGCTTTTGGTTTCTGCAGGCTTTTTGCCCCAGACCAGCTGCCCTCTTCTCACATGCTCTTGACCTGTTTTCTGACCCCCCGTCTCTTCCATGCAGGAAACTGCTTCGTTACTACAGCAAGAGTCATGCGAATGAAGTGGTGAAGTGCTATGAACTGCTGACCATCCACCTGGGCATCATGCCAACCGAGTGTGTGATCCAGCAGGCCCGGGATTTGGCCCGCCAACTCTGGGAACCAACCCGCATCCCCCTGCTATAGAGGTTGTCTCACGGCCGCTGCGGAGTTCATTTCTCGTTCTGTGGATTAGACAAAAGGTTTCTGCCATCTTGACCTCCTTCGGGGCCGGCCCATTATGGGTGTTGCATTTGCCCTGCTGGCGTTGTCATTTTGCTGAGCTTGCCTGGCAGCCAACTCCTCCTTCTTGCTGGGCAGAATCCAGTGTCCTTGTCCCAAAGTTTGACACACAGCGTTGAAGCTTTCAAGGCACAATGGCTGAAATGGCATTGGCACTCTCTGTGAGGTTTGCCAAGGGAGCTCCACCCTCTCCTTCTGTACATACCCATACAGGCTTCCCTTCCTATGTGGGAAATGTTCTTATGCCAGGGCAATGCCATGAGGATCCGTGTGCTTTCTGCTACTCAAATGCATATCAGGTGCTTGTTTCAAGTCACAGGCCACTGAAAAACAGCTTCAGAATCTGCCTGGTATGCACAGATATAAGCATAATTGGAAGCACCACGTACACATGCCATACAAGGATGGATTGCATGGTTAAGTCAACCTCAAGTTGTAAGGCTGAGGCAGCACTTTGAAAGCACCATTTTTACAAAATGGTAACAAGAATATTTGAGGAGTATTTTTCCAAAAACCACAGCAAACTGAAACAAGCTAACATTGTTAAAGGTTCGGTAATCTCATTTAAGGTTAAGTAACCTTAATAATAATTTTTACACCGGAATCAATTGCAGTATTCATTGGCAAAAACATATATGTGAACAACTGGGATGACTCATTAAAAGTTTCAGAGGGATATGTATACCTTATATAATCTATATTTATATATATACACCAAAGGTTTTAGCAGAGTCTCACTGGTTCCTGGATGATGATTAAGGTTCCTAGATGGCTTTAAAAAAAGGATGGAGCCGAATACACTTTTGCAAGCACAGTTGTGATCAGGAAGCAGAAAGACCCGGCGTACCAGAAAAAAATGCTCTTAAAGTCTCCTCTTCCCTGATACTGTGGGGCAAGATAATATAAATGTGCAGATATATGAGGTTTCTTACCTCTGCAGTAACAACTTGGGTGGAAAAAAGTGCTGTGAGATAATGCAGGTCTGGAAAATATGGTTTTAATAGGCGGATAGACGGTACTAATAATGGAGCGATGATGCAGTATAGCCGAGTGATTAAATGGCAAAGGCAGAGGCCAAGGTTTTTCCACTACCTTCAGCTAGATAAATTGAAATAAACAGCCTACAAGGATCCAGGTTTATTTGCAAATACGTTTTGTAGCTTCAAGTGCACAAGGATGTCCAATCATGATATTTTTTTTAATTCTAGGGTGGAAATGTACAATAATGTAGATTAATAATGGTAGAAAGACCAACTCTATTGAAACTTTCTGTTTGAGGCAGGGTGATTACATAATAAAAATCTTGCTTCAGAACATCTAATGGTGGGGACATTTGGGGACAATAAATTAAGGATATTGCAGGACAGAACATACTGTTAAACCTGCTAATAATTTTGCAAGGCTATATAAAATACATCATGAATACAAGATATAGACACGCATCCTCACGGTAATATTCAGGACAGAAATTGTAAACGGAAAGGAAGGCAACAGATATTTCAGAAGTTAGTGGTCTGCAATAAGTTTGGGATGCCCCCTCTAATGTGAGCTTGGGGTTAAGATTCCAACATGAGGGGAAGGAAAACAAGGCACAGAGAGCCTGTCTGGCGCAGCCGCTGGAAGGTTAGGACTCAGTCCAGGATACATTCCAGACTGATCTGTCTCCCACGGGTGGTAGGATAAAAAGGGGGAAACCTGTGCACTGTCCTAAACTCCTCAGAATGAAGGCATGCCAGAAATGTATTGAGTAAATAAAGGAGGAAATATTTGTTAGCTGGTATGGATAGGAAACAAAGGCCCATTAAGAACACGGCAGCCTACTAGGGAGGCTGCTTTGTTGAGACCATGCTTTAGACCAGTGGTTCTCAACCTGTAAGTCCCCAGATGTTCCTGGACTGCAACTCCCAGAAGTCGTCATCATTAGCTAAGCTGGCCAGGATTTCTGGGATTTGCAGTCCAGAAACATCTGGGGACCCACAGGTTGAGAACCACTGCTTTAGACTGATGTAACGTCCAATCCATGAGGTGCTGTGCCACTTGTTATATTAGTAATTTGAGGTGTTTGTGTGTGTTATGTATAAGATGTGTTCATTTGTGTCTGCAATGCAATCAACATATTTATACAGAAGTAATTCCTATGGAGTTTGATGAGGCTGCCTCCTTAATAATTCCACTTCAGAGATCGGTCTTCATTTGTATGCCCAATTACACAGCCTTTATCCAGTGTGCTTTTGTGCAGTGCCTACTTTTTGTTCATTTCAGTTATCTTCATTAAACATTCATGTTAAACATAAAAATTGGTGGTGCACAATGATTTATAGCATCTAATAAAACCTATCCATAAAAGCCATACTAAGTATAAAATCCAAATTAAAAGGGCTAAGGATTTTTGTATTTCAGTCAAATATTCAATTTTCTCCTTATTCAATGCATAGATTGAAACAGGGCATCATTCATGTTGGCTTTGTACGCCAGCGGTATTGGCTGTGTTTTTCAGCTAAACACCCCCGGCAATTGGCTACAGATACGTCTGAAGGATGTGCTGATCCACTGTCAAGAGAAGTCAGAAGAGAAGCAGGTTCTTAAGCAAAAGGCCAAAATGGATTGCAGAGAAGAATTCAATTCATTTCTACCTGATCCTCTTTGTTCCTTTAGCTTCTGCTCAGGTTCTTGTTCTGGTCATTATCCACCCTTGATTTCTTTCTCTCCCTATCTTGGATCAGCTGTTTCACAACTCTGTTGATCCTCTGGTTGTGTCCCACGCTCCCCCCCCACACACAATCAGCTCCATATCCAATCACACACCCCTTCTAACATTGCCTTTTATCTTCTACATCTTGGAGGGAGTGGGCAATATGTGCCCTTCCCTGACTATTTTTGGAGTGTCTCAGACTACCTAATCTGAAAATTTTTGGATAAGAAAATACCTTTGTTTCCTCCAGGGATTTTTATTTTTATTTTATTTTATTTTATTCTATTTTTGGTGTGGCGAGAGAGATTTTCCTATGTTTTGAGGTGTACCCTCTACTGGTCAAAAATCATGTATTTGGCCAGTAGAGGGCACACTGCCTTTAAAACATCTTATTTTAAAAAAAAAACTTAACCCTGGAAGTATGTACAGCATGTCAGCATTTTTTGACTCCTAGATCTCCCCAGGCAGCACTGCTGTGTTAGTTTAATTAACAGAATCCACTGTCATAACCTTTGCAGTATGTAACCACTGCTTTGAAATTAATAAAACAAATATGCAAATTAGCTCATTTAGCAACACCCCCTTGAGACTATGATGCTTAGTCTGCCAGCAAACCTGAAAAAATTGTCTTTGACATCACTGAGATAACCCACCTCTGATCTGGGACAATTATCTTTTATGTTATTGAAATCCTGTGTGTAAGCCAAATAAATAGCAGTGCTAACTACCAAGAATATTTGTCAGGTTTACAAGGCCTTGGTTTGGGCTGCATTTTGAACTGTTGCATCATTAATCCACATTACCTTCCTGTATGTGAAGGCTGCATGTTTTATTTTTTTAACTCTTGATTAATGGCTGTAATTTAATACCAAGTAGCGTTGATCTTATATTGGCCAGCTCTGCTTCTTTTTGCTTTGGATATAGGTTATTTTCCTGTCTTCATCCGAGATGGAGGACAACTCCTGTTATCACCTTCATTTTCTTCAAATGTGTGAAACGGAGGCTCCATCCCAGCCTCCACATGGCGGCCAGCTTTCTCTCTATATATATATTCCGCCGCCCCCCCCCCGCGGGAGGCAAGAGCAGGCATTTGCGTTGGGCACACAGCTCTACATGTGACTGTAGAAGTGGTGTAACTGGGCTTCCAATTATATATACAGAGACTGCACGTGTACGTCAAGTTTTTCCCCATCTGGTGAATGTGTGGTCATTGGGGCCAGCAGGAATAGCTGTTTTCCTGCTCCCACAGTAGACTGATGAAGATGCAGTTTGGAAATTAGTGGACAGCAGCTCCTCAAATAACTAGCCCACTGGCAAATGATGACCAAAAGGTTCTTAGAGTGGCAGTCTAGAAAATAACTTTTACCAGCTCTGTAAAATGGAGATGAGAAGAGAGAATAACATATTTGTTTGACCATTAGGCTGGCCCTTCTCTTACCTGTGATATCCCTGCCTGTGACTCTTGAAACACTTGCAGCAGAGTAGACTGAATCATAGAATCATAGGGTTAAAACAGACCTCAAGGGCCATCTAGTCCAACCCACTACCATGCAGGAACTCCCATCACAGTGCTCCCGAGTCCCGACAGATGGCCATCCAGCCTCTGCTTAAAAACCTCCAAAGAAGGAGACTCCACCACACTCCGTGGCAGCACATTCCACTGCTGAGCAGCTCTGTCGTGAAGTTCTTCCTGATGTTTAAACTGAATCTCTTTTCCTTAAAGGAGGCACTAATGAAACTACAATTGGGGAAGAAAACCCTCCTTGGACTGCACAGTACTGAATAATTACCAGCCAGTCTCCAATACAGCATTCCATTCTCGGGCATGGTGCTGGAGTGGGCTGTGCCTTTACAGCTCCAAGGGTTCCTGGATGAGACGGATTACCCTAGATCCTTTTCAGTCTGTTTTCAGGCCTGGTTACGGAACAGAGATGGCTTTGGTCACCTTGGTGGACAGCCTACGCCAGGAGGCAGCAGCAAGACCAGTTGGGAAGGAATGGAGGCAGCAGGAAGGGGGAGAGGCATTCATTTTGCTGAAAACAAAGTTACCCACAAACATTTTGTTTCAGCGTAACAGGACCCCTGAATTGAACAACGAACTGTACCAGCTGAAACTTATTTTCAGCACATCTGATCTCACCTGATTTCGGAGGCTAAGCAGGGTCGGCCGTGGTTAGTACTTGGATGGGAGACCACCAGGGAATACCAGGTACTGTAGGCGCCTGGAGTAGGAACTGGCAAGCCACTCCAGTATTCCTGCCAAGAAAACTCCATGGACATGGGGTCACGAAGAGTCGGTCACGACTGTAATGACACCACACACACAC
The DNA here is from genome assembly GCA_023846285.1 of Phrynocephalus versicolor. Taxonomy (NCBI): domain Eukaryota; kingdom Metazoa; phylum Chordata; class Lepidosauria; order Squamata; family Agamidae; genus Phrynocephalus; species Phrynocephalus versicolor. The sequence continues at coordinate 17,513,836 of JAHTLZ010000379.1, read as the reverse complement.
ACAACCATATGGAAAACTATGGGATTTCTGTGTAACCTCCTCCCCCAACAAGTTCTCTTTCTTGACAGTGGTATGATTTTCTGACAGGAAGAACTTGGCTTAGCACAGAGATGATAGCAGGGAAGGAAACTGTCTGATGGAGTTCCCGAGTCCCCCCCCCCACAGACACACACCCCTATAGTGACTCATTTAGTTATGTCTGCATTATCCATCTCCACAAACAGATCTGAGTGGGATGAAGCGTTGGTCAGTGCAAAGCAAGACAACTGAACTCCCTTCCCTCTGGCTCCACAGCCAGAGGCCCAAACCAGCAGTTCCTAGGGAAGGCCTGTTCTTTATTCTAAGGCACGGGTGGGCCATCCATTTGCTCCTGTTTTGCAGCTCAGTGGCCATGGGATGTATACATTAGGAAGAGGGATGGTAAAGCAGGAATAGTGGACTTGTGGCGTGTACTATCCAGGAACAGGCTCACTACTAGATCTTTGAACAGATTCAGTCTCTCTGCACAGCAACATTTCATTGCAAGTTCCCACTTGAGAAACAGTCTAATAATTTTCCCCATCCAAGATTAGCCTTTAAGCTGAAAAGACCAGGGCAGTGAACTGAATTCTAATTTTCTTCATCTGGCAGACAGTCTTTTTTCATAAACATAGAGAGAAGCACGTGGGTACAGTCTCATTAAAATGCAAAGCGAAGGACTATCCTTCAGTACAGGAGAACCTGTTGGAGAAAGAGAGGGCTCGGTACCACAACAAGCCTTGTACAATCGCACGTGGAAAGGAAAGACAGGAGATATATCGGGCTAGTGGAGGATATAATTATAATTATACCAATAGATTGTAAGTAAAGATTAATTATCCCGTTGAACGTGTGGCTGAAAACCCTCCTAAGCTTCCTGGCTATGATTTTTCAGTGAGAGGAAAGCACTGGGGAGGGCTCAGAAGCAGATCTGAACCTAGGTCTCTGTCTGAGCTGCAGCTGTTGGTCAAAAACCACATTACAGTGATACCTCTGATAACTAATTTAATTTGTTCCCAGAGGTAATTTGTTATCCTAAAAATTTGTTATCCAAAATGTGGTTTCCCATTGAAATGAATGGGAAACCGATTAATCCATTCCGGTGGTCCGAAAAGGCAAAAAAGCTGGGGGGGGCAGTTTCCAGACCAATTTATAAAATTTACTTTAAAGGCTTGCAGTGCTGGAACACTGCAATGCAAGCATGGACAAGAGAAACCAGCGAGACTACCCCAGCCTGTTCCCACCCAAAGTGCAATGGGGGAATATGCAAACAAACAAACACAAGCAGGAAGAACTATCCAGCCCATTTTTGCCTGCAGAGCAATGAAAAAAGACTGCAAACACAGAGAAATGAAACCAGCAAGACTACCTCAGCCTCTTCCAGCCAAAAACGCAAAGAAAAGCAGAGTAAAGATTAATAAACGCTAGCACCCTATCTTACCAAGTTCAGAAGGTCCAAATCCCTCAGCAAAACTGTCCAGAATGGCTCCAAAACACCATGAAAAAATGCTCTAACTTATCCCACCCCTCCATAAACTATGCATCCTGCAATGCATGCAGGGTACACATTTTTTGCAAGGCATTATGAAACATTTGTTATCCGAGGCAGCCCATAGGGAACATTTGTTGTCCAAGGCAGCCCTATACCTGGAAATTTCCATTTGTTACCTGAAAATTTTGTTATCCGAAGGATTCTTTATCCACGGTATTACTGTATTTTTCTTTGACCTTGATATTGTTAGGGCACCCAACAAAACAGTTGAGCACAGAGCAGCTCATGTGGCATGATATCCTGTTGCTCAGTGTAGTAAGTAACAACTAGAACAGACCCACTGAAGCGATGGAATTTAATAGAGGAATCAACTCACTAAATCCCCACTGATTTAATGGGCCTACTCTAGTTGCAATTTAATATGCTAAGCAGGATTCCAGCCTTTTTATCAATGTGAAAGTTGAATAATGGGAGGAAAACTGATAGAAAAACATTGATTCATTTGAAATATGGCCCTTTACAGGTACCATGAATGAGAAAATGATAAATAAGTAGTTCTGGGTGAAATCAAACCTGAACTCTCGTTAGAAAGTAAAATGATTACATTGCTTTTTTAAATTTTATGGAAAGACAAAGAAAATTGTGCTAAAAATGTGGAAGGCAGTAGGGAAAGAGGAAGATGGAACATGAAATTGATTGACTCAGTGAGGGAACCACAGCCTTCAGTTTGCAAGATCCAGTAGGGTAAGAGATCATTATTTCATACAGTCACTATAACTCAGAAGTGACTTGAGTGCACATCACCACAATAAATATACCCATACTCTAAGATGAGCAATTAATGATAAGATAGGATATGGAGGTTCATTGAGCAATACTGTTCAATCCCATAGGCCTCGTTTTGTGCTGTTTTGCATATAATATATGAAAGGGTGAAATGAAAGTTGAGAAAACACAGTTGGCTACAGAATTGTATTCAATTATCAATGTTCTTTCTCAAAAGGGGACTATGTAACAAGTGGGGGGTTCCACAACGCTTAATCCTAGGAAAAGTGCCTTTCAGCACACATATTAATTACAGGCACTTGGACTGAAGGAGTGCAGAGAATATGCATCAAATTTACAGATGACACAAAAACTGGGTGGGGTAGCCAATACCTTGGAAGAAAGGGGGAAATTCATAAAGATATTTATTTGATAGACTTGAGCACTGTGCTGAAAAATAACAGAATGAATTTTAACAGGGAAAGGTACAAAGTTCTACACCTGGGGGGTGGGGGATCAAAACCCCTAATTACAAAACCGGGGATACTTGGCCCAGTAATACTACAAAGGCAAATGCTATTTTAGGCTGTGTTAACAGTCTCCAAATCCTGCAAGGTATTAGTGCCCTTAGATGAATTTGGGTCCAGAGTATTCATTTAGAGTTCTCTGTCCAGTTCTGGAACCCACAGTTTAAGAAAGATGCCAAGAAACCTGAGAAACCTGACCTGGGGATTGGGATCCAAGCCCTATGAGGAAAAACCGAAGAAACTGGGCCTGCTCAGTCTTGAGAAGAAAATGAGAAAATAAAGGGAGCTATGAAAGCGCTTTTCAAATATTTAAAAGTTAGTAATCCAGAGAAGGATCTGTTCTTAGTTGTCGTAGAGTACAGGTCCCATAATAATGGGCTGAAATTAAAGGATGCCAGATGTTGGTTGACTACCAAGAAAAACTTCTTAACTGTTAGAGCAGTATGACAATGAAATCAATTACCTCAGGAGTTGGGGAGCACTCCAGTGCTGGAGGCATTCAAGAGAACTGAACATTCAATCACCTATCAGATATGCTGTGGTTTGGATTTCCTGTATTGAGTCTTATAGGCCCCTTCCCACTCCATTAGTCTATGATTCTATGAAAATAAGTCGGAAAAAATGTGAATATAAGCATTTTAAATTAAAAGTTTACCTGCAACACTAAACACATTTATCAGGCTGTATGCCCCTTCCGGGTGGTGGGAATTATTCTTGACTAAGAATACATAGATTGCACTAAGTACTCTTCCATGCTTTGAAGGAAAAATCCTGGACATAGAACACCAGATGAACATAAGAACATAGGAACAGCCTTGCTGGAACAGGCCACAGCCCATCCAGTCCAGCATTCTGTCTCAACAGTGGCTCCCCATTTGCTTCAGGGCATTCCCAAGCAGATGTCTTCACCTGCTTATGATTCCCTTCAAATGGTATTAAGAGACATCCTGCCTATCTCCCCAACCTGGAGGTTGTCTTTAGGCATCCATAATGATAGCCACTGATACCCTTGTTCTCCATGAAAAGACAACCAATTAATTGAAGGGCAGACTAAGTCACATACTGTTTTCTCTGATAGGCTCTTCATGGAGTCACCCACCACCTTCTGTATGGATATTTTTGAGCTGTCTCTGAACAACCACCTCCCCCAGACAGATTTATCAGCTCAGTGAGCCCCATGTTAATCTTTCACACGTTCCTAGTGGATCCTTGGCAATCAAAACAGGTTCTAGGATGGCCTTCTGATGAAGGCCGGGGGCCTCACTATGAGAGCAGCACTCATAGCAGTGGTTGGAAGGTTTTATCATTGCCAGATGCAGCAGCCCCAAAAAGCATCTCTACACACATCTTGCTAGTGTGCTGCCTCACAAGTGTTAGGAGGCAGCTGGCAGGGTCCTCTTCTTGAAACTTCCACTGTGTATCTACCTACAGTATTTGAATTTTCCATAGATGTGTCATGCCATGTGGTTTTCCCAGCATTCCAGTTCTGTGGCTTGTTGGCCTCACCACTCAATACCATTGTTTAAAAACTGAAAACTATTTTCTGTCTCTTCTGCCTGTTGCTGGGAAGATGCTTTGTTCATAATCTAATAAAGGCAGCTTGCAGCCACAAGCATAGATGCAAGACAACTGCCTTGGGCAGGCTTCTGATTTTGGGTATCATGAAAAGGATGTTGTTGTAGATGCCCCAAAATGGGTCCTTGTATATATATAATCTAAGTGGCAGAGTATGGGTTGCCAGCACCAAGGCAAAGCATGTATAGCACCTCCATAACCTGTAGCCCATTAACAATTACTGAGTCCACCACCCCAGTATAGTCGATTTTGCAGGAAAACAAATTGCTTCTGCAGCTCATTCATTTGCATTGCATGTTTTGTACAGTAATTTCTGCCTAAAGCTGATCAATTGCTTCCACTTGTTCTCTGTGTGTTTCTTGGTCAAGCCAGCATCACAATTCTGCTCACCAGGCATCTTATGACTTCTTCCAACTCTTCTCTCTGCAGAAATGTTGTACATTTTACATATCTGTAGAGCTTTCTCAGTTGCTATTGACACTAGACAGTCTTGTTTTTCCGTCCCTCCCTTGACAAGTTCAATTCTCAGAGTTTCATCCACAGTTCCAGGACAATGGCCAATATCAGGGAAAACATTTAGCTCAATACTTTCCAGGAGAATATTTGGCTCAGTAGAAGTAGAGGCACCCACAGGCAAAGCTGTTTCTGCTTCTAAAGCAACAACTGGAATGTTCACAGATGCTGGATCAGTCTCATGTCCTGTGGTGTTGCAGCGTCAAGGCTCTCAGCCACCTTAACTAGTTGCTCCTGTTCTATCACACTCCTTTTTCTGCCTTGTGCTGCTGGTTCTTTTTTGCCTGGCATCACGGCTGACATGGAATGTGTAGCTGTGCAGTATTATTAGGGGGAAACACATTTATTCAACATTTATGCCTTGCTCCTTTTTTAATTTCTACACTAAGAAATGGTTTCACTATAAGAAATAACTATTGTGTCAGCAGAGCAATTATCATAAAAGATATTATGGATTGAACCTTCAATGGGAAGGGCGTGCAATATTAGCCATGTCTTCAACACTTTATGTAAAAACAAGAAAGGGATGTGTTTAGCCACCAGATTAATTTTTAATTAGTATAATATGCAAGTTCATTAGATTTGTACAATGTATCAATTCAAATTCTATACAAAGACAAACAATCTTGTATATTAACAGCTGATATACAGTACACAAGGGGCGTGGTGGCTCAGCAGAATAAGTCTCCAAAAACTGTCGGCTGCAAAGTCGGCAGCTTGGCAGTTTGAATCCCAGGTGCCACGCAATGGAGAGAGCTCCCGCTGATAACCCCAGCTCCTGCCAGCCTAGCAGTTTGAAAGCATGTAAAAATGCAAGTAGATAAATAGGTACCGCAGTAAAAAGCAGGAAGGTAAAACAGTGTTTCCTTGCAGCCATGCCGGCCACGTGGCCACGGACTTATACAACACTGGCTCTTTGGTTTGAATACAGAGATGAGCACTGCCCCTAGAGTCGGACACAACTAGCATGCATCTGCAGGGGAGCCCTTACCTTTACGTTTATACAGTACACACGTATTTTGATGCATCCGTCATGTTTATTCATGGCTTTACACACGAGGGAGTGAGACATAAGAAACCAAGAAACCCTTGGTCTTTTCTATTCCTGGAACTAGACAAGTGGGTTTAAAAATCTACTTGCTCAAGATTCCTTGGCATTGATCTAACATTCACTTGAGCACCTTTAATTCATTTTGATTTACATTGAAATAAAGGGTAGCTGTGTTGTCAATACAAAATGAAATACAAATCCCAAAATAGGGAAAACCTGTATAGTATGCCAAAAGATCATCACACAATATCCAATTTGCCATGTACATTTGGACTTGAAGTTCTTCACACTAGTACGAACCTGGTGAAGTGGTGTTTAATCCACACAAAAATCTTGTTTACTGTATAATTATATTTTCAGTGGTCTATAAAAGTCCCTATTCAGTCCCTATGAGCTTGTGAACAATAGTGAGCAATTGTGTAATCTCCAGGCTTAAAACCAGGGTACTTCAAGGGCCAGATGCAGGGGAGTGGTATCAGGAGACAGATATCTAGTCTCATGCACTCCCAGACGCATTTGGTGGGGCCACTGTGAGATACAGGAAGCTGGACTAGATGGGCCCTCTGGCTTGATCCAGCATGGCTCTTCTTATGTTCTTATGTTCTTATGACATGGGATTAGCGGAAAGGAAGAAAAAGGGTAGGCTTGGGGCCCTTGTTCTAAACCAGTTTATCAGAGCTCCTTAGAGGGTGGCTTGCGCCTTTGGCTCTTTGACTCCTGGCAGCCCAGGATACGGCCCATGGAAGAGGCTACAGATGAGAGGAAGCAAGCAGCCACTAACTGTAAAAGTGCGTTTGGCCACTGCAAGCTTAATAAACAGGGTTGTGCAATGGCACCAAGTAGGCTCACTTTAAAGGAATTTTCTGATAGTAAGTGCTGCTTTGTGGTGGAAAGCATTGAACTCATTGGAGGTTTTCAAGCATCATTTGGATGCATATTGTATCTGTTAGCACGATTTGAGCAGCAGATTTCAGGGACCTGCAGGGATTTGAGGTCCCTTGGAATTCAGACAGTATTTTGCTGAGGATAGATTGATGGCCATGGATTCAGGTAACCTAGAGTCCCTGTTCGGCCATAGAAACTCACTGATCAGTGGTAAAACGACTCCTTAAATATCTTACCCAGCAAAATCTAGGAAAGTTCACATTAAAATATAATAGTTAGTATTTAAGATGCCATATGTTTTTGTCTTTTGTTTTGTTTCTTTGGATTTTGCCTGATTTGCTTGCACAGACTTAACAGGCTAACTCTTCAAAAACTTAAAACATCTTAGGCACATTGAAAATCCTGTTAGGATTGCCATAAATGATGGATTGATGAATTGCTAGCTGCCCAGAGTGACCTTCGGCCATAGATAGATAGATAGAAAATAAGAACATAAGAAGAGCCTTGCTGGATCAGGCCAAAGGTCCATATAGTCCAGCTTCCTGTATCTCACAGCGGCCCCACCAAATGTGTCCAAGAACGCACGAAACTAGATATCTGTCTCTTGATATCACTCCCCTGTATCTGGCCCTTGAAGTACCCTGGTTTTAAGCCTGGAGATTACACATCTCCATCATGGTTTGTAACCTGCAATGGATTTCTCCTCCAGGAATCTGTCCAATCCCCTTTTGAAGGCATCCAGGCTAGATGCCATCACCACATGTTGTGGCAGGCAACTCCACAGACTAAAAACATGCTGGGTTAAAACTTTTTTTCTTTTGTCTGTTCTTACTCTCTCAGCCCTCAATTTGAGTGGATGTCCCCTAGTTCTGGTATTTTGTGGACCCGGCGCTCACCATGGAGGCCCAGGTGTCCGCTGTGTCCAGGGCTGCCTTTTTTTCATCTCCATCGAATTGCCCAGATCCGTCCATACCTTGATGGGGATTCCCTCAGGACTGTGGTGCAAGCGCTGGTGATCTCGAGACTGGAGTATTGTAACGCGCTCTACATGGGGTTGCCCTTGACTCTCCTTCGGCGACTGCAGCGGGTCCAGAATGCGGCGGCCAAACTGGTGGCGGGTGTGCGTCGGTTCGACCACATCACCCCAGTTCTGGTCTGCCTGCATTGGCTGCCCGTTGCGGCCCGCATCAGATTCAAGGTCCTGGTTTTGGTTTACAAAACCCTCCATGGCCTAGGACCTGACTACCTGACAGAGCGGATCGACCAGCGGTCAACATCGGCCCGTCCAACTAGGTTGTCGCGGGCGCACATGCTGCGTATGGCCACGCCCAACATACACCCGTACCCGAGCCTTCTCTGTGGCTGGCCCCACCATGTGAAACCATCTCCCAGCAGAAGTGCGCCTAGCAGAGTCCCTGCCAGCCTTCCAGAAGGCACTAAAAACTCTCCTTTTCCGGGAGGCGTTTGGTGACTGAAGGTTTTTTTTTCTTTTTCCCTTCCCTTTCCCGCCATCTGCAAGGCCATTCTTTATTGTTCAGTCTGGTTGCCTGTGTTAGACTGTTTTTAAACTGTTTAATTGTTTTAACTCAATAGTTATTAGCATTCTTTTGTTGTGAACCGCCCGGAGTTCCTTCGGGAAGACGGGCGGTATATAAGCTCAATAAATAAATAAATAAATAATCCCTCTATCCCCTTTACTCATGCCCTGCATTATGTTGGCTGTTTTATTTTCAATCCCCTTTTTGATAATCCCTAGCATGGAACTGGCCTTCTTCACCGCTGCCACACATTGGGTAGACACCTTCATTGAGCTGTCCACTAACACACCAATATCTATTTCCTGATCCATCATGGATAGCTCAGAACTCATGAGCTGATAGTTAAAGTTTGGATTTTGTGTCCCAATATGCATTACTTTACATTTGGCTACATTGAAATGCATTTGCCATTTCGCAGCCCATCCTCCCAGTTTGGAGAGATCCTTCTGGAGCTCTTCACAATCTTCTCTGGTTTTTACCACCTGGAAAAGTTTCATGTCATCTGCAAACTTGGCCACCTCTCTGCTGCAGGTCATTTATGAACAGATTGAAAATCACCGGTTCCAGGACAGATCCCTGGGGCACACCCCTTTTCACCTCTCTCCATTGTGTGTGTGTGTGTGTGTGTGTGTGTGTGTGTGTGTGTGTG
>JAHTLZ010000379.1:17494296-17504813 GCA_023846285.1 Phrynocephalus versicolor | reverse complement strand
GTGAGAGAGAGAGAGAGAGAGAGAGAGAGAGAGGCAGGATAGCACAAAACAAAAGCAATCTGGATTGGGAAAAGCCTGGGCTAAATAAAGTCAAGACGATCTTGACCCAACCCTCCGCAACACATGTGTCCACTCCGAAATCGGAAAGCCTTTCCGGTGCCAGGTGACTTTTGTTTTTCTGCAACAGAGGCTACCTCCGTTGGAAACTGTTGTCTGTTACAGCGAGAACAATCAGTCATCCTCCTCTGGCATATCGGAAGGCGGTGGTGGGCTCCTCCGGTCAGAACCGGGCCCACGAGCAACGCGCCCGCTCCCTCCCCTCCTACCCGCAGGCTGGGCGGTTCACGCTGCGCTCCCTCCCCGGAAAAGTCTTGGCGCCCGCCCTCCGTGCCCCCTCCCCACCCCCGCCTCTGCTCCTGCCTAGGAGTGCGAGCGAGTTGCAAAGTCCGCCGTAAAGATGGCAACCGGGCGTTATTATGGGCGGCTGGGCCGGAGGACGGGGGCCTCCCTTTGCCTCGGGGGCGGCAGAGCCTCTCACTCGGGGGCTGGAGTCTCCCTGAAGCGGGAGTACGACGCCGTCGTGATTGGGGCAGGTGGGTTCCGGGAAGCATAACTCGTATGAGGACGAGCACACGGGGCCAAAGTGGGGCAGCAGGACGTGTGGTTCTCACTTCTGAGTAGAGCTACGCGGAATGCCCAGGGGCGCCCAGGATGGGGGCTTGTGAACGATCGCCACTGGGGGTGGCTGTCATGGCAAACTGCAGGTGCCTTGCGTAGTGCACTGTACCAGGCAAATGGTCTGATGCCATTAAGCTTTAAGCTAGCAGAGGGAGGGGGCTACTTTCCTGTATATACATTTACTTGGGAGCCAACCAACCCCAATAACAAGTTGTGAGGGATCAAGCAGACTTGAACCACAAAAGCTTGCATCCAAATACAGTACAGTAGTAGTTAGTCTTTAAGGTGCCACATTGTTGTCTTTAGTTTCCTTTCTTTGGGTTTTGCCTGGTATGCTTGTAATGTTACAAGCTGCCCCTTGTAACACTACAGGTTTTGGAAGGAAGGGAATCTGTTGTCATTGTCATTGACAAGAAATGTTATTGTTCACAGTGAAATAACAGGTTTTTGTGGCTACACTAGTGGGACAATCACACACACACACACACACACACACACAGTAGCAGCAAACAAGCAGTCTCACGTTGTCCTTGTCTGTTTGCAGGGCACAATGGACTGGTGGCCGTGAGTATCTGAGAGAAAGAGGACATCAAATGCTTCGGTGCTTCTGGAATGGGTTGCTAGTCCTTAATATTTGAAGTTTAGGAGACCCAGTCTTCTTGTCTTACAATGATGACGTTCTCTGGCAGCTGGGGGTGGGGGCAGTCCAAGATTCCAACAGGCAGCTCCCCCCCCCAAAAAAAAAAAAAACTGTTGTGGGAAAGCAGCTGATGGGGCTGCTTCAGAGATGAGGTGACACCTGCTCCCTCCACAGGCTGCCTACTTGCAAAAGGGGGGGCTGAAGACTGCCGTGGTGGAAAGCAGGCCTGTGGTGGGGGGTGCTGCAGTGACAGAGGAGATGATCCCAGGTAAGGAAGAGTTGTGCTTCCAAGTCCATGCACCTGACAGCCCCCTCAACTGGCACGTTGCCTCCGCTCCTTGACCCATCGAACACATATTCTTCTGCAGGATTTCGCTTCTCCAGGGCCTCTTACCTGCTTAGTCTGCTGAGACCTCAAATCTATACCGAGCTGGAGCTGAAGGTATGAACTGAATGCTGAAGAATAAACCAGTACAGTGGGAACTCAGTTGAGGGGAATCTCACTTGGTTTCTAGTCATTTTACTTGTGTTTTTATCTTGCCTTTGACCTTGGCCACAAATGGTGTCTCCACACACCTCTCTTCTTCCTGGTTTTCTGGGTCTATTAATGCTGCAGTGACCACTGTGTTCACCTTTCACTGTGCTTTCTTCATATTAACAGCCAGCAACTTCAAATCAGGAAGTCAGGCGCAGTGATCCCTAATTGTCATAAATTCTTATAGGACCAGCAGATTTAAGAAAGTGAAGTTATTACATAAGGTGGCAAGGGATGACACAGCATCCACCCCTCTTGCTCTCATGATAGTTAAATTGCTGTACTGCGGCTATAACTGTGTTCACGACCTGGGGTTCAATTCTGGGCAGCAGGCTCAAGGTTCACTCAGCCTTTCATCCTTCTGAGGTCAGTAAAATGAGTACCCAGCTCACTGGGAGCAGCGGCGATGTATAGCCTGCATAATGACTTGTAAACCACCTAGAGAGTGCTTTAAGCACTATGGGGCAGTATATAAGTAGCATGTTTTGCTTTGCTTTTACTCAGATATAAATCCTAACACTTTCAGTGAATGTTGCACTTAGGTAAAAAGTGAATTAAAACTGCAGCCTAGATTGGATGATGACAGAGTTTATTACATTCTAACCAGTGTGAAGAAAGGATGCTTCTTTCTCAAAATATTCATACAGATTTACCATAAAGCCAGTGTGCACAAAATAATTTTAATTAATGTCACGGGAAGCTTCCCCTTCTACGGTATCTGAGGGGCTCAATCATCAGGCATATATATGTAAGCCTACCATCCTACCTCTGCATGGTGGTTCATACTTTCATTCCATTTGAGCTTAAAAGCCCATGTTGACTTTTGTGTTGCAGAGGCATGGCTTAAAAGTGCTGCCACGTGATCCTTATTCCTTCACTCCAATGTTGGAGGACAGCCAGGGTGGAAGAGCTCCTCGCTCATTGCTGCTGGGCAACAGCACGGCCGAGACCCAGAGCCAGATTGCTCAGTTCTCTGCAAAGGATGCTGAGGTACTGTTAAAGAGATCTCCTTGAGGAAAAGGGAAGGGAGAGTGTCAGAACAGGTCGTCGTGGCCACATGGTACAGAAAATGGGGCCAGAGATACAAGTGGCCATTTATGGACACCCGAAGTGCTGGGTTGTGTGGGTCTGCAGGAAAAGATTCCTCCAGGAAATGGTTCCTTCTCTCTGGAAGGAATCTCGGGTGAGGACAAACAGGTCAGTCTTCTTCCTTTTCCATTGCAGGCCTTTCCCAAGTACGAAGCATTCATGAGGCGCCTGGTGTTAGCTATAGACCCCTTGCTTGATACTTGCCCTGTGGATGTGGCTGCACTCAGCCAGGGATCCCTGCTTCAGCGACTGAAAGCTTTGCAAGGCCTGAAGAACCTGCTCTATGCAGGTAACAGGGAGCACACAGTCAGCGTGTGATCAGGATCAGGATCAGGATCAAGCTGGACTCCAGTCAGAGTGAATTCATGTCTACATCTTACTCCAGGGCTCTCTCTCTCTCTCTCTCTCTCTCTCTCTCTCTGTATGCATGGTTGGTCTGCTTTTATTATAATAATTTAATTAAATTATATAATTTAGTTATATAAGTGGGCTGTATTTCAGGGTCCCTGTATCTAGGCTCTTGTTCTAACAGTGTCTCACAGGAAAGTTGATTGTTATTCTATTCTTATTGAATCTACTAATATTTATTTTTATGGTTGGATGTTTAATTTAATGTTGGTTAAATTTGTATTTTGTGTGTTATTTTGTGCTGTTTATTTTTCCTATTTTGTTATGGCTGTAAACCACCCAGGGAGGTAGCCCTTGGGCTAGATGGGCAGTATAAAAATCTAATCTATAAATAAATAAAATAAATAATACAAGGCAGGCACTTGGAACCGCAAGCTTGTGGAGTAGTTACAGTCTGTGAGGACTCACAGTCCACCCTGATAGCTTCTCTAGACTGTATTGCTGGGTCTGTGGTGGTAAATCTGGATGATAAAGGGTTCGTCATAACATTCCCCATGGGTGGCATCCCTCAAGAAAAGTTCAAAATGGAGGCAGCTGGATTGAACTGTATCAACGTATGAAGCAAATAGCTGTTAAAGACTGAATATGTGGTCCCCATGTTTGTTTGGTCCACTGTAGGGATTGGCTGGTTTGGTCCTAAAGGTGCCCAATCAAACGACATCTTTGCTGGAGTGAACCAGACCACCCCTAGATCCGGGTTGCACCTTTCTGGCCTCTGTCAAGGGCTTCTGGTTTTTTTGTATGGGTATGGTTGCACTCTTTAAATCTGTTTCCAGTTCACGTGAATGCTAGAAATGAACCCAACACCTACTTTTTTATTATTTGGCAATAGAATTTAAGTAGATTAATTGAACATCCTTGGCTGAAAGGCAGAGGAAGAGATTTATTTATTTATTTATTTATTTTAGCTCCTATTAGACCAGTAAAATGTACTGTATCAGTTATAATTGTTTTTTTTTTTAAATTACAGTAATTTCTCTTGCCTTAAAGATTTGGTCGAGAAACTGCATGCAACTGAATCCACCACCATCACAGTTTCTCAACCAGCACTTTAAGATAAAGGGATTTGCTTATTAGATACACGTATTAGGTTACAGCAGGTGCTCAGACAGATATTTAAAAGAAGCATATTGGCTAATACACTTTTCTTAAAATCACTTGTAATACATATACATAAAATGCATTCAGTTTTAAAAAGCAGTCAAAAAATGGTCAGTTGAGATCTATATGCCATCTGGATGGGAGGATTGTACCACAATGCCGCATTGGACCATGTGCCGCATTAGACCTCCCAGCAACCCTCTTTGACTGTCTAATTGCCCGTTTATTATCAAACCACCTTCAAATACTTTGCATTATTACAATTATAGCTTGCAACATTATATCATTCCTGGGGAAATCCACTCCCACCACCACCACATGTGCTGAAAGAATTGAAAGTAATCTCAGGCCGTTACTTCACGAAGTACTTCGCTTCGCAGCGGGATTGCCTTCGCTTTGAATGCGAAGCCGGTCACGTGGTCTCCCTTCGCCCCCACCCCTCTTTCTCTGTCCTCACCATGCGAAATTTTAGGATCGAATCCATTACTACCTCACGTGCTCCCTTCGCTTTCGGAAGCTTACTTGCAACTTCCGGTTTCTGCTTTCTTTTATTTTTTAAAAAAAATTACCACGGCGTATCGATGCATCGATACCCGGCTGTCATTTGCGGTCAGAGGCGCACAAGCCAGCAGTCAAGCCCGGCACTCAAAGGCCCCTGCGGTTGTCCCGAGGACTTGTGGGCGGCCATCGTGTTTCCCTGAAGCAGAGCAGCTGGGTTGGTTTTTTTGGGGGGGGGGGCGGGGCGGGGAGAGGCTTCTCTCAGCTTCATCGCCCTGTGTGCCCCGCCGCCGCTCTTTGGGTGGGCGCGCGCGGGGGTGTCTTGCAGCGGCGGCAACCGACACCCCCTCCCCCCTCCCTCTGCGCAGCCCTTCGCCATCCCTTGCCAGCGGAGGGGCTCTGCTCACGTCACCCGGGGACGCTTGCCCCCCCTCTGTTGCCCCTGCCCCATGTACAGAAGGCAAGATCAAAAGAACGGGTTAACCGAAATATCTATGCATCCGCATTTCGGAGAAAAAGTAAGTTAAAGGAAATAAAAATTTATGTATTAACTGGCCACACGTGACTTTGGATGCGAAGCGGGATGCGAAGCGAAGGAAATTCCCGGCCTCCGGCAGGGGAATCTCTCGCCCCGCTTGGAGCACGGTTTAGGGGGCGTGGTCGGGGTGGCGCCGAATCCAAAGAGGAGGAGCGTGCGGACTGAAGCGATCCATTCGCACGGAAATTATGGCTCGCTGCGCAGCGAGAGGTTCGTGAAGTAAGGGCCTCAGAGGGAACAAGGAAACCCAAAGGGGAATGAATGGCGCCCTCTAGTCCCTATTGATCACAAGGATCTGGATCTTCCACCCTTTGAGCCACTGTGTGTCACCTTTCTCCTGCTGCACCCCCTGTGAAATGCTCTTGTACCTCAGCAGAAGGTGGATGGAGATTTTCTCCGTAGAGGACAGATTAAAGGCTCTTTTCCTCACTTGTGAAGGATGCTTGTGTGCAGGTGCCTGGGTGACCTAAGAAACATTCCCAGACCCATATCAGTGTAATCGTTTTTAGAAGGACAACTAAAAGGGTACAAAAATGCATGGAAAATTTCTAAATCAGCAGGTATCTTTTTGTGAGTCAAAATGTTCTAGAAAGGAAAGTGTGGGTGTTCTCAGCCAGGGGTGGGGTGGGGGGCTGGGAAGAGTGGTTTGGGGAAAAGACCTGACCAGGTGGTTGAAAATGTGGCATCTGTGTCACGCCTTGAGTGACAATAAGGGGAGGGAGGAGGGGAGGGGTTTTCAGACAGACTTTTCCTCATGGTCTGCCAACAGCTTTGGTCTCTACAGGAGAGCTGTGAGGTGACTAGTGGAATGACTTCCTTGAACTCTGCTCGAACCACATTTGATAGCAGCTTTCTTCACAACAGGCTTTGCCCTGGGGAAAGAGCTTCCCCGGTACTACGAAGTCCTCACCGCCCCCATTTCCAAGGTGAGTACTTGCTTAAAATGTCTGTGAAGATTCTCAGTCATCCAGGTGAGTTTATCTGGAAGTTGAGTCATGGCTACTGGACTTCTTTTTTTTTTTTAGAGATAGAAACGTTTCGCTGCTCATCCAAGATGAGAATGTACACATATTAGACAAAGAAGATAGGTGGTTTGAGAGAGGAGTAAGGGAAGCCATTCATGTGAGTATTGAAACCCCCTCCCTCAACAGAGGTGGCAGCCTCAGGCATAGTCTATCTGCTACTTATCAGGGTGTGCTTTCCAAAGTACCCAGACAAATCAAAAAGCCTTCACCACCAAGGCCATAGCTGACCCATACTTGATAGGTTTCAGCACCTTAGGCCATTGTTCACCTTAAGGCTATGGATACTATTGTCTCCCTAACGAGCCTATTCAGGCCATTGTTTATCTTATGAGCCTAATTCAGATCAGGGTGACAAGAGGTCAAAGCTGACTATAAGATGGAGGACTCGCACTAGCTGTATTCAGACTGAGGAAGCTGTTTGGATGAGCAGCGAAACGTTTTCTCTCTCTCTCTCTCAAAAAAAAGAAGTCCAGTAGCCATGATTCAACTTCCAGATACTTGGTTAAAAAAAAAACCTCCACCCTGGCTGCTTCTTGGAATGGCTTCTGCTCTGTGTGAAGCGTCCTCAGAGCAGAACCATTGTTTCAACTGTTCAGCTTTGCAACAGCCACGCTCCCCTTCATTTTAGCTACAAGCAGCCCCCCCCATCGTTTGCTTAGAAGCCTGTGCTTTTGGGGGGCCCAGGGAGAGGACAACAGATAGGTAGCTGTTCTGTAGTTCTTCTATGCAGAACCTCCTCCCTGTCCATCTTTTTAGATCCTGGATTTCTGGTTTGAGTCCGAGCCCTTGAAAGCAACATTGGCAACAGATGCAGTGATTGGCGCCATGGCTGGTCCCCACACACCAGGCAATGGGTAAGGACGAAATTGTCCTCTATGTCAGGAGTGGGGAAACCTTTGTCTCTCCAGATGCTTGGGACTTCACTTCCCAGAACCCCCAGCCCGTGTTGCCAAAGAAAAGGGATTGTGGGAGTTGCAGCCCCACACATTTGGAGGTCCAGTCTTCCCAATCTCCACTCTAGCCAGTCCTACTTGCCATTGTATCCCTCTCCCCACTTAAAGTTTCTCCCCCAAACCTTGTAACTTCTGTTATATCTCTGCCTGGACATCAGTGAACAGAACTAGAGATTGTCAGGGAAAGTTGCATCATGCAGCAGAACTATCTACTTTTTGTTTATAATTTATTTAAACATTTATAGCCTGCCGCGCATCATAAGAACCGGCTGAATAGCCCAGTGGTTTAGATATCTGGCCGTGGGTCTGGAGGTTGGAAATGTCTTTCCCCAGTGAGTCTCCTGGGAGCAGAGCCATCCTGCTTGACCTTGGGTCAGCTGCAGGATCTCAGGGTGTCCCCAGAAGAAAGGCACACAACTTCTGAGTATTCTGTACCTCAAACACCCTGAAAAGGATCACAATGAGTCAGAACTCACTTGATAGCACATCATTATTATTATTATATGCCACAAGATCCCAGAGTGGGTTACAATTCTGCAAAAATAAAATAAAATAAAATAGGATATTTAAATTTTTTTTAAAAAATTATAAAGTTTTAGAAAGTCAAAACGATCAAACATTTTAAACATGGCACTAAAGCCTGCACAAGCCAATTGCTGCTTTCATGTTTTTATAGGTTCTTTGGGACTGAAAAAAAATTGGGCTGTTACAGCATACAGTGGTACCTTGTATAACAGACAGCTTGTATAACAGAAAATTTGTACAACATAAAAAATTCCAGAGATAGGGGAAATTTGCTTAACATAATTGCCTATGGGGAAAATCCGTACAACATAAAAATGGGATTACTCTGCTTTCAATGCATTCCTATGGGAATTTGTATAAAGGAAAATTTGCTTAACATAATTTCATTTGGAACGAATTAATTCCTTTATACAAGGTACCACTGTAATGCGTTTTTGAGAGTGAGAGATGTCGTTTGGGATTGTTTGGTAGAGAGAAAGACAAGGGAGGAGAGCCTGTCTGGCTTCTCCTGGCCTGCCTTTGCCCTAGACTAGAGATACTGCAGCTGTCAGCCTACTATGAGGGCTCTGGGCCTTGCCCGCGGCAGACAATGACCCTTGGTTTCTCTTGCAGGTATGTGCTGCTGCACCATGTAATGGGGGAGATCGAGGGGCACCAGGGGGCCTGGGGTTATGTGACTGGGGGCATGGGTGCCCTTTCCCAGGCCTTGGCCTGTGCCGCCTCCACGCTTGGGGCTGAGATCTTCACTGAGAAGGTGGGTGGATCCTGGGAAGGACGGACGGCTGGATGTGAGGATGCTCCAGAGTTTGGAATTTGTTAATGTCAAATTACTGGCCACTAAAAGGCTTTGCTGCTTTTTACGAGGAATGCGCTTTTACAAGGAAATCACTTTTACAAAGAGCAACAAGAAAAGGCGACTCATTATCGGCTGTTCTTTTACTGGTAGAAAGCCGTACAAATTGGTATCATCGTTAACTAAAATGTAAAAGGTTATAGGTAGCAGATTTCTTCTGATATGCAGCAGGGCGGGGGGGGGGATGATTCTTATAACACATCACACGTAAGGGTGTTTTATGATGACATGTGACTCCCAGGCTTAGGAAGGACGAAGCTTGATCTTGACCCTGAAAAGGTTATGTGGGAAAGAATACCACTATGGAGGGACCCCTGATGAAAGGAAGTTCTCCTCAAATGGTAAATGCTGCCATTTTGAACAGATGAAACACCACCTTGGGTTGCCATTTCGAGGCAAAGTCGAAATGAGATTTTCTTACCATCGCCGTGAGGCTGTGCTGAGCCTGCTTAAAGCTCTTGGCGTTGTTGAGTTTCCTTGTGGAATTGGGACAGGCTGGGGCCCTGCCTGCCATCACTGGCATTCTCTCACGGTGGTGCAGGAAGGAACGTGGTTGTCTTCAGACACACCTCCCCCTGGCTGTATAAAAAGCTGTGTTTTTTTCCCCTTTTCTCTTTATTTGGCCCCACAGCGGGTTGCCCAGATCCTGAGTTCTGATGGAAAGGCACGTGGTGTGTGCCTCCAGGATGGGACTGAAGTGAAAAGCCGCCTGGTACTGTCCAATGCATCTCCCCAACACACCTTCCTGGATTTGACCTCCCAGGTGAACTTGGCTCTTTGGAATAGGATAGAAAGCCCTCCAGAAGCTGTTTTTCAGGATCTGTTATCCTTCCCTTTCCTTTTATCAATAAGCATGCTTCCCAGAATGTGCAAAGAATGAGGCGTAGGTGCGTCCACACTCTGGTCAGGCAAGGGCATTAGGAGCTGGTGAGGAGGACCTCAGGAGCTAAGATCATCCAGGGAGGATGCTCAGGCCAAAAACAAAAGTCTGCTGCTAGAGCCAAAAGCTATTTGTTAAACTGAAGAAAAGGCACTGCCTGATTTTGTTTGTTTTCAAAACAATCCAGATGCCAAAGAGCTTGCCATGCCCTTTGGAGCGAAGGAGGAACTGAACTGGGATGAGCTCAGCTAATCATGTTATTATTTTAACACTGGCCCATCCTGAGCTGCTTGGCATTACCTGGCACTTTGGAGGTCCATGGTGTATTATGTGCTGGGGTTAGAGGCTGACTAGGAACAGAAACGTCTTAAATCAGGGGTGTCCAAACTTCGGCCCTCCAGATGTTTTGGACTACAACTCCTAGAATTCCAAGCCTGTATTGCCAATGACAAAGGACTGTAGATGTTGGGGTTCAAAACATCTGGAGGATATTTTAGGGCTCCCCCCGAGCCTAAAACAATGACAATATTGACATGACCTGTGGAGCTGCCCCCCCCCCCAAAAGAGTAAATTCCTCAGCTTCAAGCTGTTACAGAATTCATTGTCATTGTCAACTGTATCCTCAAGGAACTGCAGACAAATCATTGTCTAATTTTATGTTTGATTTTATGTTTGATATTATGTTTGCTGTATTTATCTTAAAACTTTGTAAGCCACCGAGAGTGGCAGTTGTGTCAGATGGTGCGGTAAATAAATAAATAAATAAATAAATAAATAAATAAATAAATAAATAA
>JAHTLZ010000379.1:17459793-17494286 GCA_023846285.1 Phrynocephalus versicolor | reverse complement strand
TAAATAAATAAATAAATAAATAAATAAATAAATAAATAAATAAATAAATGTTTCAGTCAGGATACGGACTAGGACTCCATAATTATCAGCATCTGCTGAAGGGAGAGAGCTCGTCAGTATGTGCAGTTTGCATTGTTACCTGTTGGTAAAATAAGAGTGTGTTTCTTTTCTATACACTTACAATATTTCTGCACATCTGACCATTGGCGCTGTGCGTATGAGTATAGCATTGTTTCTGGATGAAGTTTTTTCTTTGTTCTTCCTGTTTATGAGGAGAATAAGCTAGACAGAATCATAGAATCATAGAGTTGGAAGAGACCTCAAGGGCCATCTAGTCCAACCCCCTGTCATGCAGGGACCCCCATCACAATGCTCCCGACAGATGGCCATCGAGCCTCTGCTTAAAAACCTCCAAAGAAGGAGACTCCACCACCCTCCATGGCAGCATATTCCAACAGCTCTAAGACCTTTGGAATGGATGCTGCTATGTCGAAAGACTTGCAGAGATGGCTACTGGAATTACCACTCACGTCTGGCAAAATATGGCTACACATACCTATGCCATAAAAATTCAGCTTGCTCCCTAAGGAGACTGAGATTTAGTTTAGGGCATAGAGGGCAAATCCAGGGCACCTTTGATACTGCTGCTGAGTGTGCCATCTCGTTCTGGCATTAGCTTGTATACACAACTGATGGACAAACTTTCATGGCGACTGACTATATTGGCTGGGGATGTTGGTACCATTTTCTAACAGTTTCAGTCAGGAAGGAAGCTGCTTTAAATTACTTCAGAATGTTATCATTCCAGCCCAGTATTGTCTACTTTAAGTGGTAGTGGCTCCGGGTTGTCAGGCAGAAGTTCCTAATCACCTGCTTGGGATCTTCTATATGGAAAGTTTGAGCCCTTGCTATGAGCTAAGGCCCTTTTCCCTTTGTCATCCTTCTTGCCACTGGGCCATTTGCTTGTAGCAAGGCAATTCTCCTCGCTTCCACACTCTTTTTCTGATGGACTGTGTTGCACATATAGAACCAATAATCAGAGAAGGATCCATAGAAGTAGAACGCTCTGATTGCCTCCCATGAAATGACGCCCTATGTCTGTGCAGTTGAGTCTCCAACATGCTCCTGGGTTGTTTCATTATTGCTTTGTGGATCTTTTTCTCCTAGGAGTTCTTGCCCCCAGAATTTGTCCGAAGAATCTCACAGTTCGACTCACGTTCTGCAGTCACCAAGATCAATGGTAAGTACTGTGAGGTGCCTAACAGGTCAGAAACCTCCATGCAAAGGGTTTCCGGTGGCTCGTCCGTTTCTACCTGCCAGTACCAGGTGAAGGAGGAGTCACGTGAACACCCAAGCCTAAGAAAGATGAAGCAGGCAGCAATTTTTTTAGTCTTTTAAAAATTTCTGCAGTACTGTTTGGGTTTTTTTAAAAACAAGGACAGCACCAGCTTTCATATAAGGACAAGTGTAGACATTTTGTAACATTTCATCCAGAGACCACACATACAAATATAAATGATGTCCATAAGGCACTGTGACCAACAGAGGAAGTAGCAGTGGTTTCTTGTTATGGGCCATCAAATTGTATCTGATTTATGACAACCCTGATGGGATTTTTCAAGGTGCGTACAAGTTACGTATTGAAGAAGTGGTTTTCCTAATGCCACCCCTACTCCCATGATTTTCCAGGGCCAATCGGGGATTTCAACTTTAATCTCCTGAGTTCTAAGCCTAGTCCAAATGGGTGAACGGTGAGACATTGAGTAATAGATTGACCAATTTATTGGGGCCAATAGAAACATTATAGATTACAGGCTGGATGGTAGAAAAATCATGTGGTTTGGTTGACTTGTGTTTAATCTTTTCCTTCCTCTTTACTTTTTCTGCCATCCAGCCTGAGCAGAGTTGAAGATCAAAAAAGCCAGTCCACAATTGTGGGACATTTTGGTTGGAACTAATAAAATATTACCCAACTCTGAGTTATCAGTGTGTTTTGTATTTATTTTTAAAGTATTTCTGAACCATTTCCCTCTCACTGAGTGGTCAAGGCAGTTTACAATAAAGATATAAACATAATATAATAGGACAACGAAGAAGGAAAAAATTAAAACTCAGAAATAATGTGTCAAGCAACACTTTTACTTACAGCATATTACTTTTGGAGGGAGGATAACAAGGGTGTAATGGTGACTATTTGGTGAAATTATATACTAACAGATAGCACTGTGTGTTTTTTAAAAGTACAGTGAGAGTGTTTTCTCATTACTTGTAAAATGAGGCTTTTAGAAGGTGACAATTTTTAAAATTTCATTTTAAAATGAAAAAGGAACTGAATACATAATCTAGTAATGGGTTTTAAACATGCTGGTCTTCAGATAATTAGGAATGAAGAATGGAAACCATGTACGTAAAAAATAAACAAATATCAAATTAATTGTTTTTTTAAAAAATAATCCTTGAATAGTGGTGCAATATCTAGCAATGAAAGACCAAAGATAAGCTTTAATCGGTCAATGCTTCTCAGAACAGCTCTCTCCAAGTCTCACTAACATCCTGAAGAGGATTGTTCCAGACTTCTTATGGCCCAACTTATAATCAAGCAAGCACTGTTAATGGTTGCTTTTAGTAGATGTTCAAAAGCAATAGCAAGTATGCTAGGATGATGTTAGAAGGCCAAGCCAATAAGCTTCTCTTCCCATCAGGATCACAAAGATCTGACTTACACGGATGAGAATCTTGGTACTGCCAACTCTGAATGGCAGCGCCTCTTTCAGGCAGGATTCTTTCCCAACCTAGAGGGGTCAGGAGTTCAACCTGGGACCTTCTGCCTGGCAGGCAGGTGCTCTACCAGGGAGCTCCAGCACTTCACCATCCGAGTGCCCCTTGCCTCCTCTTCCACATGTATATCTAAGTAGAGGTGCAACCCTGTAGAGGTGTCTATCCGCTTTGCTGGTAATAAGCTTAGGGTGCATATTCAGTGAGGACTGATGCACGTGCACAGTCCCACAGATGACCGATTGGCCAGATCTATCCTGGTCTTTCCCAGAAATGCAAGGTGGGCCACATTTTTTCTCTTGGGTGTATCCTCCCCACCACTAGTTCATAACATAACGCTGACTGTGTGCAACTACATCCATATGCATCTTAACAAATCTGACATCAGTGCTGAAGCATGGATCCTCTTCTCTTGAAAGGGAAGCAATTGTGACAGAAAGATTAAAAATCAAGACGTACTGCTCCAGTTGTGCCTTGTGTGCTGGCTTCACTCTCTGCTGCTTATTTCTACAGTGGCTGTGGATCAGTTGCCCAATTTCCTTGCTGCCCCAAACACTGGCGATAACCACCCATTACCCCATCATCAGTGCTCCATCCACCTCAACTGTGAAGACATGGGTATCGTGCAGCAGGCTTTTGAGGATGCCTGCCAGGGGAGGCCATCTCACAGGTATGACTGGGAAGGCTGTGTTGGCACAGGTGAGCAGAAGGAGAGGTTTTTAGCCTGTTCCATCCTAGTTGACAAGGGAAGGGTGGCTTAAAACTAGATCAAGGAGCCCTTGCTTGATGAACTTTTAAAATAGTTGTGAATGTATGCTCTAGTTCTACTTCCCTGTGGTTTTAAAGCCTTGCACCTGGAAACTCTTTTCATCCAACATGTATACACCTAGACTGTTAATTCCCTTTCTATGCTTTATAAACATGGAAGAAGCTGGGTATGAATTGTGAATTACAAGAGTAATGTTGAATTCCTTTGTTCCCTTAAAGTGAGGGTACTCCCTATGTGGCTTCTGAAGGCTAAGAGGTACCACTGATTAGCTGGACTGCAGGTCTTAAAACCTGCTCGACTTTGCAACTCCATATCTACTTCTTCTTTTGCTAAAGACTACGGACTCATGAATCAGAAGTGTACATATTTGTTTTCTGCAATATGATTGAGACACAAAAACAGGCCAGTTAGGCAAAAAAAAGAAACAAAGAAAATGTAAACATATGGACACATATTGACCAATGTGGGACCCAAACTGCTAATACATGCCTCACATGAGCAAGGGTCCATGAGCTAAGAACTGTGCCACAGCAAAATAAATGGATATTGTCAATCTCCATTCTGGTGTGTTTATAATTCTGTAATGCATTTTAAGGAATTGTTTGCCTTCCCCCACACACCCACCCACATGTACACATACAACTTTGTTGGCTATTTTAGACAAGGGACTGTCTTTTACGTAGCTTTTGACTTTTGGGTGAGCTAGTGGGGATGGATCTACCCACACTGCTGGCTATTTATATGCAGCTCCCATGTTGCTGGCTTTTTGCAGAGGTGCTACTTGCAAATAGCCAAGATGAGCTCTCTGCTACAGTCAAAGGTTTTACAAGTGTCGACTCCCCACCCCATCTCCTTCTCATTATTATCATTTATTCAGCACTTTAAGTGTGCAGTGTGATTTATAGTGTCTTCTGTAATTCACCTTGACACTCAACCAGTTACAGTGTAAATTGCACTGCCCGGGAATGAAATTAACAGCCCAGCGATGTGCATATTTACCCAGACATAAGTTCTACTGAAGTCAGTAAGATTGCTTCCACTTAAATGTACACAAGATTGTATCCTTTGGTAATAAGTATTATGTTTTCAGTAGCATGGTGGGTGTAGATCAAGTGTGATGTAATTCCTTGCTCCAAGACAACATCTGTCCTCACAGCCACACGTCCATGATTGTCTTCTCAAAAAGTCAAACTTGGTCCCATCAGATGTTGTGGATTTGATTGCACAGAAACTCCAACCAGTATGGTCAGTGATGAGGGATTGGGGTGTTGTAGTGTAAAACACACGGATGCCCCAAAGTTCTCTCCTTCTGTCTTCTGGGAACAATAAACAGGGCCTGAAACAATGGATTACAGCATGGAGTGTTCCTAGTAGGAAAAGAGTATTCCACCCTGTGCTATTTCCCCTGTTTCTCACCCTACCCCACCAACAGTCAGTCAGGATGCCATGCCTAATACTGAGCAGCCTCAATCCTCAGTAGGGGCTGCATTTGGATAGACCTTCCAAAAAGCTTTTACCAAGTTGGTGGCTTTCTCCATTGCCAGGAGAAGGTGTCCCACTTAGGTTCCCTTTGTTAGAGAAAGCTGGCAGTCCTATACTTTGAATAAGCAGAAGATAGAACACTCTGTTGATGCTAGACTAGAATTGCATGGCCAGTGCAACTATCAAGTGGTAATTCTGCAGCTCTTCTGCCCAACCTGACCAATAGGCTATCCAGATGTGTTGGACATCTCCTGCCAGATGGAAGGTTGGGGGTGTGGGACTTGTACAGTACCCTCAGGGGGGTGTCAGTTAGTGAATGGCGGTCAATCTGAGCCATTGACTCAACATGTCGCTGGCCTGCTTCTTATCATTTCAGGCCCATGATTGAACTGTGCATTCCATCTGCCCTGGACCCTACTCTGGCTCCCCCAGGATGCCACGTGATCTCTCTCTTCACTCAGTACACTCCATATACACTGGCGGGAGAGAAGCAGTGGGATGATCAGGAGCGTGACGCCTACGCCGACCGAGGTGCAGCCATTCAACTGAGGGCTGGGAGGAATAAAAGGGAGGGGGGGCTTGCCATGTCAAGGAAGGAGGAAAGTATTCTATTCTCAAGAAGCCGATCACCCTGCAGTCCGTACGACAAAGCTCTCCATGTCACAAAGTCAGTTTCAGTGGCAGCTGATAAGTCCAGTTTTGGGGATAACAGGGTTTGGCACTCTTGATTATTTCTGTCAAGTGCAGACTGATGGCCTTTTTACACGACCCCTAAACTCCGCCACAAATGGCTCCCAGCTCCGGAGCTTAAAATTGTTTACCCACCAGCTCTGGAGTTTACTGAAAATTAAGTGCGGCCACGCCCACCTAAGCGCGTCCCAGCGCACTTTTCTTGTACCTGCTCTCCAAGGCTGAAAAATCTTAATGCGGATGTGCCGGGCTCTCCTCGCTTCTTTTTGTTGTTGTTTTTTGCCTCTCGCCCCTTTAAGAGAAGGAACCAGGAAGTCACGGGGCTCCCGGCAGCGGCAGCGGGGAGGTAAGTCTTTATTCTTTTGTCCCTTTTTTTCTCCCTCCCCTCACGCAGCCAGCAGCCAGGACGTGCGGAGGGGGTGGGAACGCACAAAGAGCGACAAACCCCTAAGATCTCTGGTCCGAATTAAAGTAACCAGCGGATCTTAGGGGTCGTGTAAAAGCGCCCTAGAACCTGAAGTAGGTTCATGGAATCTCCAAAATGGAAGTCACCATCTACCTCTGCTCAGTTTCTACATGGGATGAGCTCCCAATCCCCACCCATCAATTCCTTTGCTCTTTGTTTTACAATTTTCTTGCCCCAAACTTTTGGTCTTCTTTGCTCGGTTGTCACCCTTGATGCATTTTCATCCTTTGGCCAGTTTGGGCAGAGACTGGGATCCAGGTTCAGCCCCACAGGATTTAATCATGGTGTCGTGTTCTTTTTGAGTATACAACTACACAGCGAGGGCAATGAGAACTTGCAATCTCTCTTTTGTGAAAGTTGCACCAGGGCATTTGGTGTAATTAGCCACACAGGCAGAGGATAGCAAAAAAGCTTCTACTTGCAGTTCCATTTGAATTGGTGGTGCAGTTTAAAAGACGTTTTTAAAAGCAGAAGATTATCTGGTGGGGAGAATAAAGGAGGCGTGGGACTACAGGATTATATTTGTGTACGTATATATGTATCTAGGGATCTAGTTCTAAACTAATATATCAGTGTAATGACTCAGTGCTAAATTCATTTAGATTCATCCAAAAAAGAACAATTATGGGACACTTGGAGGACACCTCTCGGGAGCAAGTGTACCTGCAGTCCCAAAACATCACACCCCAACTGTGTGTATCACAACAGCAACAACGACAGAGACACCTCCTCTTTACCTAACCCCACCGTTTTGCAGAACTAACATGAGGAAAACTTTCTGGCTTGAAAAAAAAGTAGAACTCCCCAGCACCAGGGAATAAACCCTGTTCTGGGACCAAAAGGGGAGGGGGGAATGGATTCAAATTGGCCTTTGCATCCTGTGATCAACCCCAACAAGAAGAACAAGAGCATAATTAATCCCTTTTATACCCACAGCAAATCCCATGGCATCTGACTGCATAGCTGCAGCCCATGAGTGTTTAAATTTCAGCCAAATTCTGAAGGGAGGGGCAGGGACCTAGGTAAATAACTGTGGACTGGCCATGGACTAACATGTCACATTCACTTTTTCCTGCCTGACCACCATCTCTCTTTTCTCCTGGCAGTATTTGATTGGATCGAAGCCTATGCGCCCGGGTTCAAAGCCTCAGTCATCGGCAGAGATGTTCTTACCCCTCCGGACCTTGAAAGGATCTTTGGACTACCTGGTGGTGTATGTATTTTCTGAAAACTGCTTCCCATAGATGCCTCTAGTTTAGCTCCGTGCCTAACTTTGCCTTAAAAATTCAAACTTGAAAAAGAACCAGGTGGCTGATTTGACAAATCATCTCAACTCCTTTTAACCCATCTGCCTGGTAAAATGATCTTGGGAATCTCTATTACAGTGGTACCTTGTATAAAGGAATTAATTCGTTCCAAATGAAATTATGATAAGCAAATTTTCCTTTATAAAAATTTCCCATAGGAATGCATTGAAAACTGAGTAATCCCTAATCACTACCATTTTTATGTTGTACGGATGCGCCCCATAGACAATTCTGTTAAGCAAATTTCCCCCATCTCTGGAATTTTCTATGTTGTACAGATTTTATGTTATACAAACCGTTTGTTATACGAGGGTCCACTGTATGTGCTAAGTTTGCATGCCTTGGAATGCAGATAATGCAAGCAAGTTTAATGCCTCGCTTACTGAGAGATTGCACATGACATTACTTTTTCCCCCAGAATATATTCCATGGGGCCATGTCTTTAGACCAGCTGTATTTTGCTCGGCCGGTGCCCTCCTACTCCAGCTACCGGTCTCCAATCCAAGGCCTGTACCTTTGTGGAAGTGGGACTCACCCTGGTATGTATCTTATGTGGCAGAGCGCAGTGTGTGTCTAGGTGGGCTGTGCCACAACGCGAAGAGAGGGAAGCTGGCCAGAAGTGGAAGCAATTGTTCAAAACAGGATTGGTGAGGAATGTGTTCAGGGTTCCTGGTCCACACCTTGCCTGAAAGGCCAAGGTGGATGTGGCCATACCAAGCAGCCCTTGCTTTTCCAGTAAGGCACCTCTGGATATGGTTCGCAGGCTCTGTGAACATTTTAATAATCCTCCATAACCAAAAGATGGTGCATGTGAGCTATACACAAATGCATACACACATGCCTAGAAAAACACATATGTCTTCTTCATGGTCTCTGTGATTCACACCAAAGGGTTGTTCTGTGCCTGTCTGGATGTCTTCAGGCTCTTTAGGAAAAAAGTTGTTAGCCCCACCCTAGCACTTAACCCACGCTCCTCCGCTCCACAGCAGACACTCTGCTCCATTTTGACCCCTGCTGAAGCTGCACCTCAACAGTCATCCAGAGCCTGTTTCACTCAAGTATTTGTAGAAATGTTTTTTTCCCCATCGGCTTATAGTTCTTCTGTTAGCCCACTATTTCTCCCCTAACTTAAAAAATGCATTTTGTTGTTTCACATTCCCACATTTTATGGCCTCTTTGGTCCCATTAAAAAAGCATGAGACTTATAATAATTAAATCCCTCTCCAGACAAAGTGCCTCTATTGCCTGAGAGAGGATCATCAACACAGTCTTGCCAATTTTGTAATTAAAAACAAAAGTTACAGGAGACTCAATTAACAGCAGGTAATCAAGACTTAAGTTGCCACCATTGGGAAAGGTCATTGCAAGCAATGGACAGGATCTCAAAGGAGACCACAGAACCACCAGGGTCCATCTGCAAGATTCCTGTCAAGCCCATTCTTGTGGAATCTACTCAAATTCACATCAGTTAAAATACCCAAGAAGCATCCATTCCCACAGCCTCAGAACCTATAAGAATACCTCTGAGAGACATGGCTTCGAGACTGCCCACATCAAACTGACACCATGTTAAAGAAAAGGATAAGGACTGGCACAAAAAAGCCACAGCCAGACAAAATGAAGACTACCGCTAAATAAGGGAAATACTTACCACTGGTAGTGGTGCACCCTCCAGCACCACAGCCTTCACACCTGAAAGAACAGGAGGAGTTAGTCTGTTTGGGGTCATTGTCAGTGGCTGATGATGCTCTACATTTTTCTCCTATTCTCTCCCCATCTTTGACACAATCCCTAGTATGGAGCCATTTGACACACGTGTTGGGGGGAGGTGAGGGTGGGCCTGCATCCCAACCCTCCCTGAAAGATACCGAAAATCATACTGAGAAATATCAACATAATAAAACTGCCCATCTTGCTAACCACCATCCTTGAAATTCGACGATATCCAGCCAGCATTTTCAGGAAACTTCCAACTGAACTACCACCTATCCCATATGGACAGTTGCCAGTGGGGAAGAACTTCTATCCACTCATTTTTTTCCCTGTGGCGCTCCACCTCATTTCTCTGCAGGTGTTGAGTGGCAGGTCATATCACCCTACTCTGGTTTTTAGAGGGCACAAGGCGTGGCACCTTTGACCACATACCAGGGTATGATATTGGACCTTTTGATGCAAGAACGCCAATGTACTCAGTGCAGAAAATGAAGACTGTCGTTTTTTTTAGCATTCAATTCAGAAATGTGTCCATTCAGCACTGAACTCGTCATCAATTCCAAGGGTCCAAATGGAATGTATTTCCAATTCCGATGTTGACCAGATGAAGGACAAGATTAGGTTGAAAGCTTTGACCCTGAAACTCCTTGGTATTGAAGCTTGAAATCGAGGAAGAGAGAGACAATGACATAGTTAGGGCTCCTAGTATGCAACACTCAGTCCAGAAATCCTCTTGACCTTGAGACACCGTTCTGACTATTTTAGAAACGAAATTTAAAAGATCACATAAACACCATCACTCACCCAATTGCTCCTGCTTGGCATCATTCATACTGAAAGGGTTTTGAACTCAGGAATCAGATTTATCCACTCAGGAATCACAAGATTTCCTCTTGACATCAAAGTCACACTCTAGGATCTGTGGAGCCAAATCAGAAAACAAAGCAGAAAATGACAAACCCAGAATGACCCCTAAAACTAAAGTAGATATGCAGTCTCAGACTCCCAAGTCTAAACCGAAAAAGAAAACTAACAAACCACTGAGTAGAAGCAAAATTCCTCAAATAGTGAGAACAACAGCATTTCCTCCCCAGAACTGCCATTCCTTCTGGAATCATCTCAGGACTCAGATACTGATGATAACAATCCGCTCTCACCATTGAATGACTTCAGGTTCTTTATGGACCTAATGCTTAGAATGACAAAGTCCCTGCAAGGAAAAGTTCAAGCACTATACTTCCTCCTCATCCTGTGTATAATACTGTAAAGCATTAAAAAAGTGGTGGTGGTGGGTCTGTTTATGTATCTCCTCATACTGCTTAAAGCACTCTCAGGGCAGTTGACAGTTTCATTATGCAGGCTAGAGACTGCCCCCACCACCACCAAGCTGGGTACTCATTTTACTAACCTTGGAAGAATAGAAGTTTGTCAACCATGCATGAGCCAGCTATCTGGGACTGAACCCCAGGTTGTGAGCACAGTTATAGCTGCAGTACACCAGTTTAACCACTGAGCCATGCAGCTATCATGCCAGTAGCACATAATCTGAAATAACCCATTGCTACTCTTACCATTTGCTACTAATTTTGTCCCCAATCTGCAATATGGGGACAGCCCCACATTGCAGATTGGGGAAGCTATGTCACAATAAACAGAAGCTATATCACAATAAATGTATTGGACCAAAAACCTATCGGATTGTGTAGCTCACTGCAGCTAATTGTGGCTAACTGACAAGGTACTAATAACAAATGCCAGGCGGTACATGACCAGGCACACAACTAATATATTACTGGCACCTTGTCAATTAGGCGCCACAATTTACAGTACATAATCCCTCAGCTGTTGTCCCCCAAGAAAAGTATAGTTGGTCAGTATGGCATCCACACAACCCAACCCTGGGCTATCCTGTGACCTCGTTTTCATGGTTCAAACACCTACTATTCCTGGAGTTATGGGTGGAGGAAAGTAGGGTCCTCGGCCATTTTGAATCTTGGTTCTACTGTAGAGTTGCTATCCCTATGGCCTTCTTAAAGGGATACAG
This sequence comes from Phrynocephalus versicolor, assembly GCA_023846285.1. Classification (NCBI taxonomy): domain Eukaryota; kingdom Metazoa; phylum Chordata; class Lepidosauria; order Squamata; family Agamidae; genus Phrynocephalus; species Phrynocephalus versicolor. The sequence goes on along the minus strand of JAHTLZ010000379.1, from coordinate 17,483,040 downwards.
ATGAAAGACATCTGCAGAGCAACCACATGGTCTCAGTCTGTGACGTTTGTCAAGCATTATAGGCTGGACAGTACAGCAACACATGATGCTTCATTTGTTTGATCTCATCAGTATTGGCATGGCATCCCACCAGCCAGCAAGTGAGCTGGTTAGTCACCCATTAGTGTGAATCAAAGAGACCATAAAGAAAGACAGATTACTTACCTGCAACTGTAGTTCTTTGAATGGTCATCTGTGAATTCACACAATCCACCCAACCTCCCCTCCACCTGCCTTGCATCACATTTGATTCATAGCAGACATGAGAAACTGAGTGAGCCATTTAGATGGAGAAGCAGATACCTAGTGTTAGGCTGGGACTGGCAATGTTTTCCTAGGCACTGAAAAGATTCTGAGGATGTCTAGAGACAATAGTGTGAATACACAGACGACCACTCAAGGAAGGTAAGCAACCTGGCCTGATGTTATGTGCGGTCAAGTTGGAACTGACTCATAGTGAACCTAATTGGGCTTTTGATGTAAGTGAGATATTTGAGGAGTCGTTTTACCAGCTCTAAACACCCAGTGAGTTCCCATGGCTGAGTGAAGATTTAAACCCAGGCTTCTACCACTACCCCTCAATAAAACACAGCCTGCAGCTAAAAGTCAAGCTAGACAGTATTGTGCCATTTTTTTTTCTAATTTGTCTGTTCTTATTCTTCATGTTTTAAAACAGATGTTGCAACCTTCCCACACTCCCCATTTCATACTGTGGTATGAAGGGAGGTGTTAAGCCTTTTCTGCATGCTCCGATCCCAAACAATGCTTCCTTAAAGTTGCTATTTGCTCAAGAAGATAATAGCAGCTGGGAGAGGCCATTTTCATTGGGTTGGGTGGTCCTGAGAGGGTTCACCTCCCTCGTGTGCACCACAATTCTGATTCTGATCTGTTTGTCCCACAGCTGCTAGTTAAGCAAACAAAAAGAAAGGGGATCTGTGAAATGCTGCCCCATTTCCACCATATGATGCAATCAGGCCGTTAGCTATTTTCAGCATGTCATTCCCCCAAAGAGGTAGAGTATTTGGATGGGTTGGGAGCTGCCGGACAAAGGCATGTATTCTTCGTTTTGTTTCCAGCTAGCTCATGGATGTCAAACCTTCTCTATGCAGAGGTGGCTACTGTGCTGCATGCTATACGTGTACCTTTTTAAGAAAAAAGGAGAGAAGGGAAATGAAAGAAGGGGTCCTCCCAGCTCTGGATTCCTGTGATGGGAAGTGTTACTCCTGTTCCCTTCCTAGCATGCATCCGAAACCTGCCCATGATAAGGGAAAGGAGGCTATTGATTCAAGGGGAGAAAGCGAAAGTGTGGCTTCTCTTGCTTCCCAACTGTAGTGGATGCAGTCGGGCTGCCCAGTTTTTTCCCTTCCCTTCCCAGGAGGAGGTGTCATGGGAGCTGCAGGGCGCAATGCTGCTCGAACGGCCCTGGGAGATTTCAAGAAGCTGTGACTCCCTAGGAATGAGTGGCTGCTGGGGCTCAAGAGAAGAGGTCCCACCACTTTGTGGCCCAAGTAAGGAGTGACTTACTGTCAAGTGGATACCCGCCCGCCTTTTAAGGCTTGCCACCCTGAAGGCTTGTTTGCTCTTGGCATGACACTGGTATAGAAAAACAGCTGGGCAACACTCCTGAAGTCATGCCCAGGCTTGTCCCCATCATGTCAGTGGTGCTCTCGGCCATTCCAGATCCGGGCCAACACTCTCCTTTATGCTCTATTACTGTTTGGCCTGGAGCTCTTCTTTCTTTTCATGATTTGTTTTCTGCTAGAGAACCTCTTCTTTTCACCTTGGGCTGGCTGTGAGATGGAGCCTGTCACTCCTGCTATAGGAAGCACAGGGCACAAAGTCGAGAGCCGTTGAGTTGGGCTCGTTTCTGTGCTGCAGCTCTTCCTTGGCTGGTCTGAGCCTCCCTGCTTCCAGAGCTTCTCAAGAATGATCCACAGAGCCACAAATTCTTCTGGAAGCTATTGCTCTGCTACCTGTCTTGCAAAGCTGGGTTTGGAGGTTTTCTGTGCATCAGCAGGTCACAAGACAGACATTCCAGCAAGCACTGGGCTTCCTCTCAACGGCTTGCCATGGGGACATTTGATGGTCCCTTACAAGCGGCAAGTTCTGATCAATCTCACCTTCGCAAGGGGATGGAAAGAGTCTGCTCTGCCATTCATGCCGTCTGACCTTGTGCTCCCTATCCAAAGCTGGACATGCCTGACTGAGCCCCAGACCTAACGAGCCATATTTCTCACTCACCAAGAGCAGCTGCTTGCAAACACTTCTCTGACCCCGGACTGCAAATCTCACTAACTGAGGAAGCAGCCAGAAGCCCAACAGCCTTCTCCGTAGCAGGCGCTCCCTTGGGTCTTGCGTGCAGGGCGCTCCTTCTGATTCAAAAATCGCTTCTGCCGGAGTCCTTGGCTTTCTTCCAGCTCCATTCTGTTGGCATCAACGGGAATAAATCAGCTTAAATCTAAATACCCACTTTAATTGGCACGTGGACTGCAGCCAAAGAGTGTTGACACAATAAAGAAAATCAATAAGTAACTTTCCTCCCTGGCTATGATGGATTGCTTTCGTGCAAAGGAACGATGGTTAAATCATTGCCAGTTGTATACTTAGAAAATGGGTATCCAAAGATGAAAGAGGTAAAATAATAATAATAATAAAGTCAGCATCGTGGATTCCTTTGCAACACCATTTTTCACACGGAAATGGCCCACAGTCTTCTCTCTCTCTCTCTCTCAATCTCTCTCTCTCTCTCTCTCTCTCTCTGTGTGTGTCTGTCTGTCCGTCTGTCTGTCTGTGTAGGGGGAGTTGGGACTTCACCCTAAAATTTTGGAGTGAGGTCCTTTCTTCTCTAACCACAAGCCACCACCCTTCCTCAAACTTCTGTGAGAACCAAATCAGCTGTAATAAAGGAAGGCAGGGACAACACCGGCTTCCTAGCCAGGATAGTTTCAGGGTGCTTTTTTGCTCAGCATTATTGTCGGGCCATCCCCGTTCATTTCGAAGTGGCTCTGCTTCAGAACCTGGCACAAAACTCCACTGAAATAAATGGAAGGTGTGTGCTGTTGGTGGCTGGCAGACCTTTCCAAAGGGGGTGGGAGGGTGGGAATTATTGAGTGCTGGTGAACTTGTGTTTGTGTTACGTAAAGCTCCTCAGCTAGTGCCATAAAAGTCGGGAAAAGAAATTTTATCCTGAGGAAACTGAAATGTACATTAGATAAAATAAATGAATTGAGCCCATCCACCCTCACTGCCCTGTAATCAAGCTGCAAATATGCTGCCTCAGATATAATGAGGTCCAGAGTTTCTTCTTTTTCTGCACCGTTGCCCCGCTGATTCATGTCTGGTATGTGTCCTACAATAACCTCTGCGGTTTTTATTTCTTATTTTATTTTTCGCCAGCCTTAGTTATTTCCAGTGTATTGTAGGAGCTGCAGCTGTGGCCTCATGGCACAGTGGTTAAATGCCTGCACTGCAGCTAAAACTGTGCTCACGACCTGGGGTTCAATCCCAGGTAGCCGGCTCATGGTTGACTCAGCCTTCCATCCTTCCGAGGTCGGTAAAAGGAGTACCCAGCTTGGGGGTGGGGGCAATGTGCAGCTTACATACTATAATCAAAACTGTAAACTGCCCAGAGACGACTTAAAGTGATATGGGGCAGTATATAAGCAGAACACTTTGCTTTAAGTGCAAGAACAATTAACTTTGTGCAATGGATCTTGTTAATGCTAGCCCATAAATTCCCAGGGTGCTGGACTTCAGTTATGTACACCAGCCGATGGCATGGATATTTCTTCTATAGAGGGACCTATCGGCTGAGAGATGGCACTTCGGCCACTGGGATATTCCCTTCTGAAAGATTTCTACAACAGCATGAAACCATATCTGTGTGACTTCCAGCACCAACTTTGTGCCAGTTAAATCAATATATGTCACAAGGTGGCAGTGTTGTCCCTTTACATCTTAACCACAGAGCAAAGGCAAAACCAGTAACAAACAAAATTCTGTCCTTTTAGTTTTTATTCTGTCATGCCCAGCTTTCACGGACCTTTCAGTATCATCAGGAATAGATGGGAAGTACAGCACGTATTGTGCAGCAGCCTGGCTGAATCAAGTCATGCCCTCCCTACTGATTATATGATGTTTATGCAAGGCAAGGCCATGTGTATGGGGGGCAGGCGCACCTGTATTCCCCAAAGAGCACCGTCTTCCAAAAGCCAAAGATGCTACTATGGGAGAGCAACCATTCAGTCACAATGGGGAATGCTGGTATTTCCAAGAAAAAAAGAGGAGAATGTTGTGTAATGGTTAGAGAGCATTAGACCCTAGGAAGATCCAGGTTCATCTGCTTATGAAACTCACTGGGTTGCCTTAGGCCAATCACTGTTGGTCCGCATGACCTACCAAACAGGGTTTTTGGAAGGATTGAACTCACTGGGGAGAAGATAGTATAGGCCTATATCTAATACATACAAGAAAAGAAAAGGTCAATGCTATGTTCAGCAGATTTCCCATAAAACACATAGCTCTTCTTCTCTTAAGGGGTTCCCTGCATTCAGATGCCAGAGGGCAATTTGCTAACCCATGATTGGCTCATGCCACCTTTTGGTACATTGGTTTCCCAGTCAACTCACTCATACGGAGGTGGGCTTTAAATACCCTGTAGCAATGCAGTACTACAGGTGTAACTAAAGGCATTTTGAAGGTTTCTCTCCTGTTCCTTTCTCTTCTGCCTCTGACCTGCCCCCAGCTCTCCGCTCTTTGAAGAACCAGGAGAATTGCCACCACCACGGAGGTCCCTGAGCAAGCAGCGGGCTTGTTCCCTGGTTGCCTCCAGTCCAAAGGGATTATCAGAAGAACAGCTATGGTAGCTGTTTAAGGTCTCGCCTTTGAGACATATTCTGTCCCCTCTCGGTATTACATATTTAGATACAGACACAGATGCTGATTTAGATAATCAGATACATTGGTGGTGGTGGTGGTGGTGTCTGTATGTGTCCATCTTTCCCTTCCCTTCTCCCGCTTGATCCTCACAATAACCAGATGAGGTGGGACCCACGGACAGAGTTGCAGTCCAGGACACAACCACTGCCCTGCACTGGCTCCTTGTTTATTCTTGGTCCATCAGTGATCCACAGGGGTAAATCCAGCACACAAACAGAGGAACACAGGAAAACTGCCTTATAACAAAACAAATGGTCTCTCCCCCCCCAACTGCCTACTACAGCGTGACATGATAGCCCCTAAAAAACATCCCATAGTCCCTCTATTATTGTGCAAGCCAGATTGCAAGGTATCTCCCAGTTGGGAGGGGGGAGGGAATGACACTCCCCAGGCTTCTTATCAAAACACCTAGGTAGCTACCTGCCCCTGAGCCCCAAGCACCCTGCCAGCACCCCTTCCCCTTTCTTTTTTTTGTGGGGGGGGGGGCGAGAAGAGGCAAGGTGTTTGCTTTTTCCACCCAAGCGTGTCCTTCCCAGCTGGGCTGAGATGCCCCCACCCCAACCCCCACCCCCTTGCCTTCCCTGCCGGGTGACCAAGGAGAGCTGAATGTTCTCTCTCTTTCTCTTCCTTGGATCAGCCTCCAAAACCTCTTACTCTTGCTGACGCTTCTTCAAATTGAGCCCCGGGGCCCTGCTTCCCACTGGTCCCCTAAATAAAACCTATTTGGAATCAGGTGCTGCACCTGAGACAGCTATATAAATATTGACGGGATGAGAATAGCTGCCCTGAGCTGTTTTTAGTGCTGCCTGAGCTGCTCCCTGGGTTTAACCACAGAACATCCCGGGCCAGAGGTGCTGACACGTGCTCCCGCTGCTCGGACTGCAGCTTACGAGGTGGCAGAGTGCCTGCTTCTCCTCCTCCTCCTCCTTCTCCACCCTGTGCCACGTTGGACCGATGATCAGTGTTAGGCCCTGCCATTAGGCACATGCACACACATACCATGCTGAGGCTGCATCTGGACCAGCACGGAAGAGGAAGGAAGGCAAGCAAGTGCTGAGGAAGAAGAAGAAGAAGAGAGAGAGATTCCAGCTCTTTAACATCGCTTTTGAAGGGCAACCCCAGGGCCATCTGCCTGGGAGTAAGCCCCACTGCATTCAGCAGCTTGACCCCCAAGAACTTCTATTTAGGATTGCCTTGTTAAGTGTGTCAGAGAAAATCCTGCAGAAGGGGTTCCAGAGGTTGGAAATGTTGCCGTTGTTTCCGGACTCTGCCTGCCAGAATACTCCTGTCAACATACCACTCCTCACGCTGACTGGAAAAGCTGGGGATGCTGGGAGTGACAAGAAAAATAAGCTTTCCAAGCTGCAAACATGAATTGTGTAGCTCTAGGGATGCCCATATGATGTGTATCGGGGGAAGGGAGGCCTGATTTCACAATCAGAATCTCAAATTTCAGGAACGTGGCTTCTGCAACCAGTTCCAGGAGACCTAGGAGAGATGCTGATGGTTGTGGTTAGGTTTTAGTTCTGGGATAACTGAGCTTTTGGCAAAGCGTTAGGCTCATAAACTCAGAAATGGATTTGTTCCTTGCACTCTCTTCAAGGTGGACCATGCGTCGCATTTGACAAATATAATAGATGAGGGTAAAGAGGCTGCAGTGCCTTTGTACTTTGGCAATTCCCTAGTCATTTGTCCTGCTTTGTGTACCATATCTGAAATGAACTGAGCTAAATCAGAGGGGCGACAGGGTCCCATTAGAAGCCACGACGAGGCCGAAAGAGAATTCTTTTGCATGCACAACTGGGCAGGCAGATTTGGCTCTTGATAAATGGCACCAAAGGAAGTTGTCAGCCTGGCCAGTTTGGCGAAATGGATCCAGGCTCCTGTAGAATCACTATTGCAGTACTTATTTAATCCCACTGTGGGGGAACCTTGAAATCTGAAAAAGAACAAGAGGGCTTTTGACATGCCAACTGGATCAGGGCCACAGACATTTCCTTTAGTTTTCAGAGTCTGGTGGAGTTGCTCAGAGGAAGAATGAAGGAGGGTTAAGCCTCCCTCGTGGTAAAGCAAAGCAAAGTGTTCTGCTTATATACTGCCCCATACCACTTTTAGTAGTCTCTGGGCGGTTTACAATTTTAATTACAGTGTGCAGGCTACACATTGCCCCCCCCCAGCAAGCTGGGTACTCATTTTACCGACCTCGGAAGGATGGAAGGCTGAGTGAACCTTGAGCCTGCTACCTGGGATTGAACCCCAGGTTGTGAGCACAGTTTTACCTGCAGTACAGGCATTTAACCACTGCGCCACGAGGTAGTCCAATTCCAAAATGAAACCCACCCATCCTGGCCCCGTTGCTGTCCTTGGCCTCTGCTCAGTACAGGGGTAACACCAGCTGGATGTGGGGAGCAAGTGGGTCAAATTAGGACTGCTTCAAGGGGGGTGGGGTGGGGAAAGGGTTAATCCTAGTGTCCCAATGCCATTGCCCTGATTCACAAACTCCAGCTGCCCATGATCAAAGGGAAAAAAAAGACTTGCATGTTTACAGATCATCTGGGTATTATTTTCATGAAGCAGCACCCTTTGATTTTACTGGGTACTCCTGAACTGACACTCTACGGAAGTGAGATGTATTTCTGCAAGAGAGAAGATGCTGTCTTGCCCTCTTGCCCCCCCCACCCCCAAGGAATAGGGGTCACCGCTATAAACATGAGTTAGACATTCTTTTGCCAATCGAATTTCCTTGTAGCATGTTTCTGCTTTCTGCAAACTAATTTAGCTGGAACATGTTTAATGTCATCTTGTGGAAATAAACACTCATAAGTACGGATATCAAGTTCAGAGTGCTGTACTTCACAGAGAAATGGATACAACCAGGTACATTTCTCAGATTTGTGCTCATTTCTATAAATGTAAGGTCAAGTGGTGCAGCTACCTTAGGACATTATTGTGAAGCTGATTGGTTCCTTCTCCTTTTCCATGTGCAGAGAAGGCAGGATGAGGGTCTGTCTTATTTGCTTGGCCCAATGTCAAAGCTTGGAAAGATTACTTCTTCTGGATTGCGATTTCCAGAATCCTCCAACCAGCCTGGAGATTCCGGGGTCATAATCCAAAAAAGCAAATATTGTCAACTCTGGTTGAGACATGAAGCCTTGATATCTAGAGGGCTCTGCACACTCTTCTGCGTGGCGCATATTCTCAGAGCTGGCATGAGAACAAGCTGCTTTCAGTCTGTACAGCGTCTTTTTTCCACGAGGCTGAGGATGGAGTGAACCTCCTATTCTACCCCCAATTTTCCTATCCCATCTGCCTTGCTCGTTCACTCCTAATTTTGCACAGAGCAGCCGCCCTGCTGCTGACGGCTGTGGGTCACAGGCAATAAATTTGGAAGGATCTGGTAGTTTGGCCGTTGCTCCTGCCTTGACATCATTTCGCCAGAATCCACGTGCTGGGAAGAAATGTGGGGAAGTGACACTCCCTACCTCCTAATTGCCCACACTGGGCACATGGGGGTGTCCCCTAAGAGTCTACCAATAAACAAGGTGGGATGCCTCCAAGTGCCTATCCCATAATGAATGCAGGCATATAATTCTTCCTTCCACATTGCAAAGAGTTCCAAAGGACTGTCATGGTGATGAACTCATCCTAGGATATTTTGAGCCATGTTTTTTTCTGGCTCCTTGTGTCTGAAACCTACTCTTTAAGCTCTAAACAAACAATGTGCAGCCACTGGCACATTCCTGACCGGGATGCGGGCTACGACACAGGCAACACTGCTTCCTGTTTATCCCGTGCCCCACAATGCAGCCGGTGGTTGAATGAGGGTGCCTGACGGTGGCCAGGAGGAGGCCACAGGTTCTGACCACCAGATTCCTGGGCATGCTTTGAGGAAATGCTTGCAGATTGGGAGGCAGGCCAATGAAGAAGATAACAGGAGTGGGCTGTTCAGGATTAAGGGGACCCTTGATTAAGGCCAAGGTGTGGGAAGACTTTGAGGCAGGTAATGGGAGACGAGAGTCACTCCTCATGGCAGGCTGGGATTGTGGGGAACCCAGCAGTGTCCAGAGCAGTGACCTGTTGGAGAGACCCAGAAGATGCTGAACAGCAGTTTCAGGTTAATCATAGGCATAGGTGCAGAAGAGAACAACTAAAATGATTACTGGGCTGGAGGAATGAGGAAAGGCTAAAACATTTGGAGCTCTTTAGTCTGGAAAAAAGGTGCCTGAGGGGGGATATGTTTGAGACGTACAAAATAATGCAGGGCATTAGTAAAGTGGATAGAGAGATGCTCTTCTACCTCTCACAAAATACCAGAATTAGGGTACATCCACTCAAACTGAGGGCTGGGCGAGTAAGAACAGACAAAAGAAACTTTTTTTACCCAGCGTGTTGTTAGTCTGTGGATCTCCCTGCCACAAGATGTGGTGATGGCATCTGGCCTGGATGCCTTCAAAAGGGGATTGGACAGATTCCTGGGGGGAAAGCCCATAACAGGTTACAAACCATGATGAAGATGTGGAATCTCCAGGCGTAAAATCAGGGTACTTCAAGGGCCAGATGCAGGGGAGTGGTATCAGGAGACAGATATCTAGTCTCGTCCGCTCCTGGACACATTTGGTGAGGCCACTGAGATACTGGAAGCTGGACTAGATGGGCCCTTGGCATGATCCACCATGGTTGTTCTTATGTTCTTATGTTCTTAACCTATGGTGGGGGGAGGAGGATTTCCACGAAGCATTTTGAGGAAGAACTATGAGCTCCCCGTCTTTGACTTTAGGTCACATTGGCTGGGGTGGGGTGGGGGGTCTGTGAGCTGATGCCCAAAAATATCTGGGAACCCAAAGGTGGGAGTTGCTACTCCAGAACTTTGGCTCAGGGGGCCTAGTGGTGAAAACAGATGTAACCTAGGGGGCATCATGATGTTCTGGCAGGACTTGGTGGGCAGATGTCCAGGTCTCCTCTCAGCAGCTGGACACCACCCACCCACCCACCCACCCCGATGCAGCAGGACTCGCATGTTAAACTCTCAAGTTGATTTGTGATAGGGGAGGTGTGGAGAGAAGATTCAGGGGCCTGGACCCAGCTGCATAATTAACGATGGATCGGGCAAAGCTCTGTAAATCTGCCATTTTGGACAACAACTTCCATGGTGCCCAGCCAGCCGTGCTCTCTTTCCAAAAGCACGAAAATCCAACAAGTCCAATTGTAAAACATTTCCCCCCAAGCACTAGGATCTGGAAGGCAGGGTTGTTTTCTGCCTCCTCTTGCAGTTGCAAAGTAGAGCATGGGCTCATAGTACTGACACAAGATGGCCCACTGTGCTTCAGGGGGTATCTGGCGGCGCCCTCCCCCTTTGCTGTTACTGCAGTCTCTTCCCTAGTTTACCATTGCCAAGCTGTTTGAGCAGGCACGCTCTCTGGAGAACAAGCACCAGCTCAGACAACGGCTGAGGCCCAAGTGCCTTCCTCTGACAGAAGACTTAGCCGGGGAGGTAGCAGAGTGTGGCCCTGGCAGAGGGTATGGGGACTTCAGTAGCATCTCGTTCCCTTTAATCCACTGAGGTGGATGATTGGCATTGTTCCATGGGAGATATCATCTGGTTTGGTAGGACTAAGCTAGGAAGTTCCACAGGCCATCCTTGTTGAGGCACTGATCACAGTGGGAGAGTAGAATTGGCCGAGGTCACATAAGAACATAAGAAGAGCCATGCTGGATCAGGCCAAAGGCCCATCTCGTCCAGCTTCCTGTATCTCACAGTGGCCCCACCAAATGTGTCTGGGAGCGCATGAGACTAGATACTGTATCTATCTCCTGCTACCGCTCCCCTGCATCTGGCCCTTGAAGTACCCTGCTTTTAAGCCTGGAAATTACACATCTCTATTATGGTTTGTAACCTGTGATGGACTTCTCCTTCAGGAATCTGTCCAATCCCCTTTTGAAGGCATCCAGGCTAGATGCCATCACCACATCTTGTGGCAGGGAGATCCACAGACGAACAACACACTGGGTAAAAAAAATATTTTCTTTTGTCTGTTCTCACTCTCCCAACCCACAGTTTGAGTGGATGTCCCCTAGTTCTGGTATTTTGTGAGAGGCTGACATTGCAATGTACCTGCCCTCCTGCTTACCTGAAAATGGGGGTCTCCTCATGAGGGGATTCGGTTTTGCTCAAACCCACCACCACTGCCTGAAGTAAGAGTCACTCCACTTCCTGTGAGGAAGGCTTGTGGATGTGTGAGTGTTTATGTAACAAATCTTATTTTTAACAAATTTGTGCACATTCGAGCGCACCCACATTCACGACGCTGTTCAAAAAGCTTTGCATGCCTGCTTCTAGGCACATCCTGAAGCCAACAAAATTGATGCACATATTTAAAGCAAAGTGTGTATCTTTCCACAGCGTGTGCCATTAATCTTCGCCACTTGCAGCCAGGGGAGAGTCCTAAACACAGTGAAAAGAAATGACTAGGCAAAAATGATGGGGAGACAGGAATATAAGTAGCTATTATTAACGAAGGCAGACAGGAGATAAATCCCCAGGCTGCCAGGGTCCCCCGTCAATCAGCTTCTTGAAGGTGGAGATGATTGACAAGAAGTCAACCTCTTTATTAGTGCTCTGAATTGTTACCCTCCATGAAGCTGCCTCCCCCCCCCACTTGGTGGCCTTTAGATGTGAGTAGGGCTGCCATCATCCTCAGGCAGCAGAAACATGGACCATGCTGGCTGCTGATGGTGTGAGTTAGAATCCAAGATGCATTGGAGGTGTTAGTTTGAGGAAGGCTGCCATTGCCAATAGTTGCAAGTGGCAACCCGGCTTGATTTCGTACCATGATTAGTCATTGGGAGATACGATAAACCCTAGAAGATAAGGCCTTGTGTGCTAGCTCAGTGTGCAGTGCTGGGATTTCTGGAAGAGGGGTAAGGTAAGCACCTTCAGAGGAATATGGGATTTGCTTTATTACTTTCTAATTCTCCTGGTTCCAGCATTAATCTTGTCTTTCAGTCTCAGTCCTGAGGTCTCTCCAACAGGTTCATCACAAAGTCAGTGGTTCTCAACCTTTGGGTCCCCAGATGTTCCTGGACTGCAACACTCAGAAGCCTCCACCACTCGCTGTGCTGGAAGAGGTTTCTGGGAGTTGCAGTCCAGGAACATCTAGGGATCCACAGGTTGAGAACCACTGATCTAAGTACTGACTAAAATCTTTTGATAATGGTTGTCTGGAAGTCTGAATATAGATCTTTCCTAGCCCTTCCCACAAAAATGCCAGAAATTGCCCCTCCCCCGCTCCCTCCACGCATAGCATGTACTCTGCCTCCAAACCTAATCCCTCTGTTACAATATTACATTTGGCAGGTGTATATCCGGTGGTCTCTCCATCCCAGTTTCATGGGCGGTTGGGTGGGCAGAGCTGAACATGTTGCCACAGGCTATAACTGCTTAGGGTGGGCTAGCCATTTAGAGAAATGCACCAGTAAATGGTAGTTCTGAGTTTCCAAAGGAACAAGTATGGCAATAAAGTCAGGAGGAAGTACTTTACACAGGCAATTAGCTTACATTCAAACGTCTGGCCAAGCGGGAGGAGGTTGATATGTGTAATGTCATGGTAATATCATGGGTACCTATGAAAAAAGTGTCACCGTGATCTCTCTAACAAGGGACTCTTGATGCACAAGGAGGTCCGTAGCTGAGTAACTTGCATGTTATAAAAGTGAACCCTTATTGGGACAATGTCTGCCTGCCCTGCTGCAAAAGCAAAGCAGAACAACACCTCTTGTTTCACTGCAACTTGAAGTGCTAAAAAATTTTTTTGGCTTCCTACCCATTTGCTCGGCATGCATTCTGCCCCATGTCGATGGCTCACAAGGAGCGGGAGCATCGCAGAATGAAAATGCAGGGAACAGATCCATCACCTCCATGAATGATAGCAAGAACCAAAGTGTTCTGTGAGCAGCTATGGCCAGGGGAGCAATACTAGCAAAGGATTAAGAAGGGATTAGTGAAAGCTTAGCAGCTGTTTCCCATTATTACTGCACCCACTTTTACAAAAAATGTTACACAACCTCCTTTTTTGTGGTACCAAATGTGACAGGGTTGCTTCATAAAGACTTTGCAAAATGGTGGTGAAAAGGCAAAAGGCAATTTTTTAAAATTAATGTATGTACAACATATGTCAGAGGAACAGTTTGCTTGTTGGTGGCATCTACATTCTGTTTTTCTTCCTGTGTGTTGAAGAGACTGCATACATGGTTCTCCTCTTCTTTATAATATTCTGGTGACAACCTTGTAATGTAGGCCAAGCTGAGGCAGTGTGACTGGCCCAAAGTTACCAAGTGAGGTTTAGGGTTCAGTGGAGAGCAGAACTCAAACCTTGCTAGTGCCAGGCCAGCATTTTTAACCACGGCACCTAACTGGCTCCTTTGTACTTAATACTTCAGATGTCATTTCCTTCATACTGTGATCAGCCATTTTGAAGGAAATGGGCCTTGGCTCTTACTTCCTGCCTGGTGAAACCACTGGAAACCAAGTGCATGGCTTACCCACTCATATGCTGCAAAATAAGGATTTTACTGAGGAGGAAAGCAGGGGCATGGACATACCATGAGACAGCTTCTCTAGCTGTCTCATGATATTCTAAAAGGAGTCCCATTTCCCAGATGCTACCAGTAAACTATGTTTTTTCCATGCTTCCATATGCATTTAGCAGATGCAATGGGAGTGAAGTTCCTTTTTTTTTTGCTGACAGTTATGGCTGCAATCTGTGAGCCACAAGGCTTGTGATAGATGCCTTTTCTCTTCTGCAGAAGAACCACCTTCTTCTTAGAGAACATGTGGCGTGTTTTCTGATTAATCTGGAATGAGGTGGAACCTACAGATCTTTGACAATGAATAAGCAAAATGTGTTTGCAAAATCTCAGAGGGTAGAAAGCATGTCTTCCAGCGCTTGCTGTGTTTGGCCTCTTAGCAATCAATAGTCCATCACCAACGTGCTTAGGAACACACCTACCATTGCTATGCATCTGGTGTACAACCTTGGCAGGAATGATCAACCAAAAGAGAGAAAGGTCGATCAGCCACAATTGCCATTCACAGCCAAAGGCAGAGAATGTCTATGGCCAAACCCTACATAATGGGAAACCGAGGCAGGGTCCCAGTTTTGGGGCTTGCCTCCTAATACTAATGGAAGGGAAGGAACACCTGATAGGGGAACTAGGCATGGAGTGCTTAAGCCTGTCATCAAAAGCTGCTTTCTTCTCATAACTCTTCTCCTCTGTTCCATTTTTCTCTCCTATAGCCTGCCGGCAGATTGGAGATACATCTGGGTGGGGAAGGAGATGTGGTGGAAAGGTTACAGGAGGGAAATCAATGGACAGAGGAAGGTTTCAGTCCCTAACCTGCAATAATTCATCCCTGCAAATGTCCCCCATGTTGCCGTTAGTGAGAAAATAACGTTTGCAGAAGTACTGAATCAATCCACCCAATGGTGGATAAATGTAAAAAAAAATACAGTATTTTCCCATGTATAAGGCTATATGTTAATTTAAAATTGTTAAATTCGGACCAGAGATCTTGGGGGTTCATTGCTCTTCCTTCCTCCCCACCACTCCGCACTTCCTTGCTTCTGTCTGCGTGAGGGAAGGGAGGGAAAAAAAGCCTTAAAAAGGGACAAAAGAATAAAGCCTTACCTCCGGTGCCGGTGGAAGCTGCTCCAAGCCCCGGTCACTTCCTGGTTCCTATTAAAGGGGCGGGAGGCAAAACAACAACAACAAAAAGAAGCGAGGAGAGCCCAGCACTCTCTTCATCAAAATTTTTCACTCTCCCAGAGCAGGTACTTGAAAGGTACGCTGGGTCGCGCTTAGGTGGGCGTGGTCGCACTTAATTTTATGTTAGCTCCGGAGCTGGTGGGGAAACATTTTTATGCTCTGGAGCTGGGAGCCATTTGCAGCGGAGCTTAGGGGTCGTGTATAAATGCCCTAAGATTGAAGGTTGTCTTATACACAGAGGTAAACTGAGGAGAGAACTGTGCAGTGTCGAAACTGTTATTTTGGGTGGAAAAAGTGGGAATAGTCTTATACGTGGGGTGTCTTATAGACGGCAAAATATGGCAAGCATAGCTGAGATGAGTCGCAAACAAAACATTTTGCTCAAGCAGTGGAAGGATCCCTTTGGATGGATATAACTGTAAATCTTTGTACACCTTTTGTAAGATCTTTTAGGTTCTCTGTGGGGCTCACCTCTCCTTCCTTCTGTGTGATAGATTATTCAAAACTGATTCCTGTTCTCAGTTCTTATGGTTCCTTTAGACCCTTTTCTCCAGAAGGAAAAAGCGAACAAAGTCCCAACTATATACCCACCTCTGCTTTGATGTGTTTTGATTTTCTGGAATGTCTTTAAAGACAAGAAAGCTGATGTGTGTGGTGTTGGCCTCTCTGTAGAAGCGTGCACACACACACACACACAAACAAAATCAAAATTTTTGCAAGAGTCTCTTTCCCTAATCCAGGGAGAAACACAGCTACTTCTAGCAGTTCTCAACCACCCAAAAGCACAGCACATTACATGGGCAGTTGAGTGTGATTAATTTTACAAAATATCTATTCCTGGTGCAGATTATTTACAATACAATGGTCCCCCGCCCTATCACGGTTCATATTCTGCAGTCCCGCTATATTGCAGGACCATATTATATGAAAAAGCCCCCCTTGGGTAAGGGGCAAAGGCTATTTCTGGCCTCCCATACTTACCCCAGGACTGGCGCTATCCTGAATGGGCCTGCATGGGCCTTCCCAGGGGCCTCCAGAAGGCCTGGGAAAGCCCTCGCAGAACCATTCGGGGCAGCACCAGGCTGGGGATAAATACAAGAGCCCCCAGTTAGGGCCCCCACACCCGAACTGACCTGCATCTGCATATCGCGGATTTTCAGTTATTGCGGGTCTGGTCAGGTCCCTAACCCCAGCGATAGGCGGGGGGGGGTCACTGTACTGTATATTCTTGCTGGGACAATCCACTTCTTACCCAGCTCCTGTGGGTATCACAAAAGTAAGTTGACCTCACTCCCAAGGACATGGCAAAATGCTCCCCTCTCTTTTTAATATAAGCCATCCCTTTTGTAATTAGAGTCTTCCAGTGAATGAGAAAATGCAGGCCTAGATCTGCTTCCTCTGCCCCAGTGAATGTGGGATGCTCATGCTTTTATTTATTTATTTGTTTGTTTGTTTAGTATCTCTGAACTTCTGTGAGGTCAGGACAAGTCTGTGTGGCTTTTGAAGTGAATAACTCTCATTAGGTTTGGAGAACACCTTAAAAACATAAAGAGCAACCAAGACTCCTGCCTAGATTTCTTTGGAATTCAGCATGTCAGTCCATTTTGGCATAGAACAGCCTTATAGCCAAGAAAGACTGTGAGATGCAACCACTGAGCATTTGGGCAGCCTGTGGCAGGGCTAAGAAGAACCTCCATTCTATCCAAGTCATCAAGGAGATGAGGAGAAGTGAGGAAAAAGTTCACCTCCAGGCTCACTTTTGGGTACAAAAAGAGTGATTCCTCACAGCTGCTACTTTTATTTATCATTTATTTGAAGGATTTTTATGAATTCCCCTTCAGAAAGAAAAAAAACCCCACTCTATTTATGAAGATTGATGAGAGGGTGGTAGGTACCCTTTGCCTTCCTTCAGGCTTTCTCCTAAATGTCACCACATAAATGGAAAATAGGTTCGAAGGGGGGGGGAATCCAAAGTTTCTATCAGTGCCCCCCCACCAGGAAATCCCAAGCAAGCAACAGAAGCAACCCTGGAAGAGTTTTGTCTGCTCCCCTTTTCTCGGGAGGCAAGGATCCACTCTCTAAAACCTGAGGGCCAGAGCCCCCCTCTGCACTGTCCTCTGGGGCTCTGGTGGTCCCAGGGCGATCCTGGATCAGAAAGATGCCCCCCAAACCCGTCTTTGCAGCCCAGATAATAAGTGACTATCGGAATGGGAGGTCGGAGACGGAGCGCTCAAGCTGTCTGGCTCTCCCTCTTTTTCAAGGGCAGTACCTCAGGCAGCAATCCAACAGGTGACCTTTAGTCTTCCCCACAGAAGGAAACCCCCCGACGCTGTGGCTGTCGCCTTCGCCATCAGGTTTCCAGGCGACAGAGCGGCCTTTCCAAGCAGAGGGAAAAACAGCAACGACAATAACAACAGCAACCAGATGATGATGATGGGGCATCCCTCCTGTTACTGGGCTCTTGTGAGGCCTCCTTGCCTTCCCTCCCTCCGGAGCGCAAAGGCGGTGAAGGCTGCCGTTTCTTTCTCTCTCTCTCTCGCCCCCCCCGCCCTCCACCGCCTGCCCACCCCCCGGCACGAATTCCAGCAGGAGCCAACGCACAGGGGCGGCTGCCACCCATAAAAAGGGAGGCGCGGCGCGGGCTCCAGACGGAGCGCACTCAGAGCGGACGCGGTGGTGGTGGTGCCCGCTTGGCCCCTCTTCTAGCTCTGCCGGCCTGCCCCCTCTCCCCCCCCCCTTGCAGATTCCCCTCCGACTCGCCCCGATCCTTTTCGCCCGGTTCCCTCGTGCCCGCGCAGGTGAGTCCGACCGACGGGTTTTAGTGGGGTGGGTGGGCACCGAGCGCGCCCGCCCCGTCCTCTCGAAGGAAGGAAGGAAGGGCCACGGCGCGCCTCTCGCCCGCGGAGTGGAAACGGGGTCTCGCGTCAGCCGGAGACGGCTCGCCCGGCAAGGAGAGGCTTGGCCGTCGGGGCGGGAGGCAGAGAAAGGGGCAGGGGCCGCGAGGCGCCCTCCTGGCGTGGAGCCCCGTTTGCGCCAACCTGGCAAGAGGAGCTCCCCCTCATTCTCAGGCAGCATCTCCCAAGCTGTTTCCAGACGGAGACTGGTTTTGTTTTTTTTTGGTGGGGGCTGTAGTTTCCCTCCCTTGGTTGGCCAAAAGATGGGCAAAGCTGCAGCAGGTGTTGGGATGGAAAAGGGGGAGAGTGGTGCTCCTCGCGCGGCATGGCGTGGCCACCTCTCGGGACGCGCCCGGGGTTGCGCGCAAAGGCACAGCAACCGATTCCTTAAGGGACCGGGCGCCAGCCCAGCCCTACCCTCTCCGGGAGAGGCGCTCTCGGTGGAAAACAGCAAGTCCCCTGCCGGGCACGTGTCGAGGAGGACGGTCGTCTGAACTTTCTCCCCTGCCCCGAGCCCTCTGTAGCCTCTATGCCCTTCGTTGACGTCTCTCCTTGGAACAGCAGCCCTTTCCCTTGGGAGACCTGTGTCTGTTTCTCTCTCATCTCCAAAAGATGCTTCTCTATAATACTGGTCTTTTTGTTAGGTGTTAATTTGTAATCATTTGCTGTGATCTTCGATTCCCCAGATTTTGATGTGCTTGTTATACATTTCCTTGCACTGTGTTTTTAAACCAGTGGGTTTGTAAATGTAAATCTATAAAATGGGCATCCAGTGTGGTATAGCAGAGACTGACTAGAGGACTGGACATATGAGGGGTTCAAATCCCCGCTCCCTGGGGAAACTCACTGTGGGAGGGGAAACAGGCAAAAGCACCATTTAAGTATCTCACTTATCTTGAAAACCTTGTTAGGGTCACTATAATTCGAGTTTGGATTGACAGGCCGATAACTAAATCCCGGGAGGGTCTTTGGAAGAACTATGGCAGTTATGGCAAATCTTTTAGAGACTGAGTGCCCAAAATGCCATTCAAAACTCACCAATTATTCACAAAGTGCCAGTACAGCAATTTAACCTGAATACAGGTGGCTGTGAAGGGGCGATGTCGGGTGCCCGCAAAAAGGGCTCCGAGTGCCACCTTTGGCACCCGTGCAATAGGTTCACCAACACTGAACTATGGGATCTAAAGTGTAATCAGTTGATCAACCAACGAGCAATAGGACTCACCTACTTCTGGGACACTACAACCTAACAGCCTCATCCAGAAGGTGCCCTGAGTGTGGTGGGGAAGGATATGAGGTCTTATGAGAAGCTGGACTCGCTCTCTGAATCCCAGCTCCATAATGTTATGGAATGTATATAGAGAGATGTCGAGATCGGGGGGGGGGGGCGCATGGCGCTCTTTAAGTAACACCATCCATCACCTATATGGCCTTCAGGTTCCCTGCCTCCACCCTAAGCTTAGCTCCTGTCCTCAACTCCAACAACCGAGGTGGGGTTTCCTGCCCAGCCAGACATTGCTATGAGCTATCTCTTTTGGACAGGAAAAAAGGATTTTGGAGTGACCTGTTCTTAAATTGGCAGTTAAGTCTCATTAGCCTCATCAGAGATGTGCTTTTGATAGATTATTGCTGGAACTGCCTTGCTCACGTGGCTGAATACAGCAGCCTGCATTTTGGATCTAACTTTCCCGCGGAGACTATTCTGATGAGTGCCTGAATTTCAAAATTCCCCCCTTGCACCACAGTTAAGGATTCCTGCCCCACCCTTCAGCAGAGAGGTCCACTGGTTTTTTCCCTTCTTCCAGAAAACCGTGCAACTTTTCATCAGCTTTCTTGCTTCTTCCAGGTGATGTCCTTTGTCCCTGGAATGAGGGTGCTCCCTCTGGCAATGAGTCACTTTGCGCTCCTCCACTTTCTGGCATGGCTGGTAGCACCCAGCTGGGCCCAACGCCCTCACATTCAGCTGCGACTGGCGGGGCCCAGGAGCCAAGCGGGTGAAGGGCGGCTTGAAGTCATGTACAACGGACAGTGGGGGACAGTATGCGATGACGACTTCAACATCCAGGCGGCAGGAGTGGCCTGCAGGGAGCTGGGCTACGAGGGGGCCGAGAACTGGTCTCACAGTGCCAAGTATGGACCAGGAGATGGTAAGGAAGATCTGGAATGGGGCGGGGGCACAGTTAAGTGGGGAAAGCACTGCCGAGCTCCCTTTGGGGCAATGGTTTATGGGTGGAAACCTTCAACGCTAATAAATATTGCCATTGTGCATGTGCTTCTGCATGTCTCTTGTGATTAAATAACCACAGTCAGCTTCAGAGATGAGTACAGTAGGACCCCCGTATCCACTGATTCATTATCCACTGATTCAGTTATCCACAGTTGGAAGACAAATAAATAAATAAATAATTCAGCAGCCGCACAGCAAGCTAATGTCACAAACAGCAGTCGTAAAGGAAGCCACGGTCACAAAACAGCAGCCATAAAGGAAGCTACTGTCACGATATAACACTTGCGGGGGAAGGGATTTGGCATTCTCTCTTATCCACGGTTTTTATTATCCACGGGAAGGTCTGGAACCAATCCCCAGCGGATACCGGGTCCTACTATAACTTTGTTGTTTGGATTCTACCTCTCAGAACCCCATGGCAGCTGAGAGTTAGGGTTCAAGAAGCAAAGCACTTCCCAATTCTCTTCTGTTTTCTTGCATTTAGATCATGGTCCCCCATGGTCAATATCTGAGGTGCAGCCTCTAGGCACAGCAAAAATACAGCACCTCCCCTTGCTAACTACGCTGATGTGGGGCTTTCCAAGGCCTTTCCCCAAGGGCAGCCAAACAATGGTTTGCAGTGGTTAGGAGAATATGGCCAGCTCATCTCATTTTGATTTCTTCCAGCAAGCATGATGCTTGCGGTCTTTTGGTAGGAAGTCCTTCACTTTAACTCTGTTTCATGCTCCCAAGACTAGATGCCTTGCCAGGGAAAGACAGAGTTGCCAGCCTGTCGTAGCACTTGTGACACAGAAATCAATTCCGAAATATGTCCTAACACAGAATTCTGGAACGCTTTTGCTTAAATAGAAGATTCCATCTGGAATCCAAAAGGTAATGAAATGCCAGCGATAGCCAAGCCTTCCATATTGCATATTGCATGTTCAGAGCCCTTAATACCCAGTGTGTGTTTGCTGTTTAGTTGAGTCATTCTGTTTGTGCAGCCGGACTACAAATAATTCATGGAGACACGCAGATTGATTGACCTAATTTGATCAGTTTCTTCCCCCACCAACCCAGTAAAAGTGATGGGATAAATCAGGTCTTTCTCTTGATTGTGAAGATCTCAGGATTTTGCGAATGGGACAGCCTTCCACAGCGCAACACAACAACCCCATCCTAATTGGGAGCTGTGGTTTAATTCCTCTGGCAAGTGCCAGTTTAGGGAAGGCTGGATTGTCCTGAGTCCTTCAGGAAGGACTCTTTACTGAGGGAGCACTGGGTGGGTTACAATGGTTCAGAGAAAATGATGGCCAGAGCTCCTAGTTCTGACCTTGTGTACTTACAGGGCCCATCTGGCTGGACAACATGCGCTGCTCTGGCACTGAAAGCTCCCTGGCTGAATGTGAATCCAATGGTTGGGGTGTGAGCGACTGCAATCATAACGAGGACATTGGTGTGGTGTGCTCGGGTCGGCGCCAGTCCCATCTTGCCAATCCCCGGCTTCAGGTCCAGGTGAGGTCTTGGGTTCTGGAGCTGTTATATCCTCATTCCCCCCAAAGGAGGGCTTAGAACCCAATCCTGAGCTTCCTTTCTCAGGCAAGTCCTGTACATTTTAATGTGAGTTTCCTAAGGAAAATGCCATACGATGGAACTCATAATTTGAGACATGGCAGGTTGAAGGTGGATGGCTGTGGAAATGGGATTGCTTTTGTTTTGACCAGGGCTCCAAACTGGAAGAGGTACAGATCAAGCCCCTCTCGGCCAGGGCCAAAGTGAGTTCCCCCATCACAGAAGGAGCTGTGGAAGTGAAGGTCCAGGGGCGTTGGCGCCAGGTGTGTGATGCTCACTGGACTCGCAACAACACTCGAGTGCTGTGTGGAATGCTGGGCTTCCCCCGCGAAGGGCGGGTGGCCACTGGATTCTACAGGTAAGAGTCCCAGGGAAGGAGGGTTGAACAAGATGAGTTACCAGGTGAGCATGCAATGATATGGATGAGTACACCCGTGGGAACCATTATCCTCTACATCAGCATGGACATGTGCTAGGTGCCAATATTCCCAGGATCAACCAAGATCCACAGCACCCAACCCCTAGATGCAAAACATTGTGAGGGGAAAAACATCAACACCAGAAAGGGTTGGCATCCACTTTTTGTTTAGTTTTGTGGGGTGGTAAGAAAATTGAGGCGTGGTGGCTCAGTGGGCTAGAGTGCTGAAACGGTCGGCTGCTAGGTCGGCAGCTCAGCGGTTCAAATCCCAGGTGCCACACAGTGGAGGGAGCTCCCGCTGTTGACCCCAGCTCCTGCCAAACTAGTAGTTCGAAAGCATGTAAATGCGAGTAGATAAATAGGTGCTGCCATAAAAAGTGTGAAGGTAAACAGTATTCATTATGCCGAAATGTGTTCAGCTGTGCCAGCCACATGGTCACGGAGTTGCACAACACTGGCTCTTTGGCTTAAAAACAGAGATGAGCACCCCCCCTAGAGTCGGACATGACTAGCATGCATGTGCGAGGGAAACCTTTACCTTTAAGAAAACTGGATGGCCTGAGAGAGAACAGATCCTATGGGGCTTATTTGGCCCACCCTTGCCTTTTGTGTATATGTGAATTAAAAGGGTGTACATACATACATTAAAGCTCAGGGATTTAATGGGAAATAATGGGTGCATATATATTTGAGCTATACATTGCACCACATTAATGACGTTGCTATGCACAAACATGCTGGCATGTGTAAATGGATCTTGGGGGGCACAAAGGCTTCTCTGTGTCTTACCTCAAAAGATCCTTTCTGTTTTTCACGAATGGCCTGTCTAATTCCTGTGGCTTTGTGGGATCACTTTCCCCCTCACGTTCTGAGGAGCCCATGTGCTTCCCCGCCCCCCCCCCATCCACCCTTGTCCTGTCTTCTGCACCCCACCTACCATTCTCTCTATAAATACAACCTTGCAATGAGCAGGTGCGGGTGCCAAGCCCATCTCAGCATGGGGATCGGCCAAACCGCAAGGGGGTAATTACAGAGAAGACTGGGCTGGCCCAGGCAACTTCCCAAGGGGAAACGGAACCTGCTGTTTCTGGCTCTAGGCCTCGACCTCAGAGACTTGCAGTCCTCTTCAACCCATAGATCAACATAGGCCCTAAAGCCAAGGGTGAGCTATGGAAAGATTTGAACCCATCTTACTTGACCACAAGGGCAGTACAATTCAGCTAAGGATACCCAGAGCCCTGGCAAGTCTCCACAATATGCAAGAGGAGGCGCTTTGTTCTGCTGTAGCAGCTGGAGTCCTCGCAACACTTACCTAAGCTAAGCATTAGAACTGGTTCACAGGTTCATCCGGGCAGCTTCTGTGGAGTGGCCCAACAACAACAACAACAACAACAACAACAACAACAACAACAACAACA